>OY757018.1:112093688-112112899 GCA_963580285.1 Lucinisca nassula | reverse complement strand
CGGAGTGATACATTGGGACCAATGCACCACTCTCGTCTCAGGTACGGTGCAATAAAAGGAAAGTGGTCTGTAAGTTACAGAAATTTCGATACCCGGTCAGAAAAATTGCAAGCTGCACATCGCGGCTATGGAAGGTGGTCAGTTCCGACCTGCAAAACGTGCCCCATAGCCAGTGCCAGTTAGAATATCTGACCAGGTGGTCTTTACAAAGGCCAGAGTACCGGCAAAATGCAGGCTAACCTTGGCATCTCCCGCATTGGCTCATCATTCTGTTGCTGGCGTCACTGGTAGGCTGTTCCAATGGCCAAACGATATTTTTATTATACCCAGACCGAATAGGTTCGGGGTATATAGCGATCAGCCTGGCGTCCGTCCGTTTGTCAGTCCTTCCGTATGCGAAGCCTTGTGATGGCCATTTCTCCAAAACCCTTTGAGATTCATTGATTGTTCACAAGGCTGAGACGTTGTGCCATGCGCAAGTGCCACAACTCTATTTGCCATAGTTTTTTAGTTAGTTCCCCTTCCAATAAAATAGAATGACAACTATGTGATGGCCATAATTCTTCATTTGAGACATATTGATGGTACCTGGCACACTTGTTCACTAGGCTTAGACGGCGTGTCATGCGCAAGAACAACACCTCTGGGTGCCATGTCTTTTTGAGTTTCCTCCCCTTCCAGTACAATAGAGTCCCTACATTGTGATGGTCATAACTCCAATATCCTTTGAGATATATTGATGGTACCTGGCACAATTGTTCACAAGGCTGGCCCGGCGTGTCATGCATAAGAACCACAACTCTGGTTGCCATGTTTTTAGTTATGTCCCCTTCCAATAAAGTAGAATCTTTACCTTGTGATCACCATATCTCAAATATCTAGGCGCCATATTGATGTCACTTGGTTTTTGTTTGTTTGATTTGAGGTTTAACGTCCCCATCAACACTGTATAAGTCATTTTGGAGACGTTGCTTCCAATTGTATGGGACTTTTACCTGACATTGAGCTGAAATGACATCTCAAACCCTGTCGCCCTATGAAACCAACAGGGTTTATAAGCATGGACGGTCCAACTCAAGCACACCGCTTTGCCTGGGCAGGCTTAGATCCTCTAAGCGGTCAACCAGTTATCGTGTGCGGGTCAGATTCAGCTCTGCGTGGAAGCATCTTGCAGCCCAAATATTTCTTCAAGCCCCGATGGGCAAGGGCCGCGATGTCACTTGGTACAGATATGCATGGGGCTAAGCGGGCGTGTCATGCGCATGAATTACAACTCTGGGTGTACTGGTTTTGGAGTTATCTCCCCTGACAATATAACATTATAGTGGCCGTAACTACAATAATCTTTGAAATATACTAATGGAACTTGGCACAATAAGTTTGAATACAAGTTATAGAAGGCATGTCATGACAAAGAAACACAACTCTTGGTATTGCTGTATTTGAGTTATCTCCCCTTCAAAGATAACAGTATGGCCGCCTTGTGTCACCATATATCAAATACCCTTTGAGATATACTCGCATTCAATGAAAACGCAACCCCCTCAAATTTTAATCGATTCACAATATTTGCAGCATTTGATTATGTTAAATGAATATCACTAACTTATCCACAGACTCACTACAGAGTGCGTCTCATTGGAGACTCGAATAAGTCCACACACACACACACACACACACACACACAAATCAAAACCGCATATCGTAATACCGGGTATGTCCCACTATACCATCAAGTTTTGCTTGGCAATCGACGCCTCATGCTTTGAATTAAACGCTGTAATCTGGTCTTGTGTGATGTTGTCCCATTCGTCATGTACCGCCATGGCAAGCTGCTGACGGTTGATTTGCCGATGCTGTCGGCTGTACACAAGTTTTCCGAGCTGGTCACAAAGGTGTTTCGATTGGGTTTAAATCCGGCGAAAAACGCAGGCCAAGGAATAAACATGCACACCATTTTGATTGAAAAAAAAAATCCGAGTCCCGATAAACAGAATACTTGTAAGCTTTTTTTTTTTGCAATTCACATAACGAATGAAGTAAATTTTAATGCTTTGTGAGTTATGTTAAAAACTAATTAAACGTTACTGAAATATATCAATGAAAAGATGTAATCGGGTCTTTAGCCTATGTTCATCGGAGACTGGGATGCACTGTTCTTCCAGGTAGAGCTGTTACCGATCGCACATGAGTACTGGTAAACCGCTCAGAAGGTCGTCGCCTGCCCCTGGCAGGTGTGGTGCGAGTCGGTCCCGGACTATAAATTGCATATAAAGTTATAAACCCTATTGGTTTTGTTTGGGTGGTATGGGCTGAGATGTCCATTTAATCTCAGTGTCGGTTAAAAGCCACAACATTGGAAGCAAGTCTGCAAGATGACCTGAATAGTGTTGACTGGGTCGTAGCACCTCAAAATCAAATAAAGCGTGTGTTATCACTTGAACATGCAGAAGTGAAAAGAGTTCCGCACCATGGTGATGAAACAGTTGCAATGTCCCTGAACACTTTTCTGCAGTGGTAATAGAAGGAAGTGTTTTGGTTATTTGATGTCAGTATCTGATCAGACTTCTTAGAATGACCCTAAATCACAAAAAAAAATGTTATTTGTGAAATCACCATCGCAAGTGACTGTTCAATTTCAATGATCAATTTGGCAAGTGGCTGTTCAACCTCCAATTATTATAGATCGCAAGGGATCGTTCAATCCAATGTCAAGTGACCGTTCAGATGATCAAAAGTGGATGGGAATACAAGTTAAGATTTAGCTGCCGTATTTTACATCAGTGTAAACATCCTTTTTGTCAGTAGGCTTTACAGTTTATTAAAGATGTCAGAGAAACTCAAAGAAGTGGGCCTCTAAATATTCATCCGTCATTTAAAACCTATTTTATTAAGGTATGCCAGCAACAGAGAAAAACACATGTCAAACTGATCACCATCGTTATGTCCACCGATAGGATCAATGATACCAACGAAATTATTTCCGGTAAAGGTGACAAATAAATTGACAACTTACACAAATAAAAGTAATGACAAAAAAACTCACGCTAATGGCTTCTGTGTTTACATATTTGAGATACCACGTGATAATGTTATAATCGCAAGTGACTGATCGTCCACTGTACAAATAGCAAGTGCTGTTCAATCGCAAATGGCCCGTTCACTTCCGCTCCCATACTGTGCTTTTTTGTATATAATTAAATGAAGCGTTGCAGTATGACACGCTATCAACATTGATTGGTGTTTTATTGCACTGAGGTGTGAATTTCACAAACAAACGGATTTAGAATACTGCAGTTGAGAAGGTGCTAATTATTGGACGTGTCAAGGCGACTCAGAACTGTGGAAAACTGTGCCCAATATACACACATTTTGTAATCCCCAAGGGGGTGTCATAACAAAGACTTATTTTTAATACTCTGGGGTCTTGGAAATTATTTTTTTTTTTTTTTTTTTTTTGTCAAATAAACTATTTTTGTCATTATTCATTCTCTTTTCAGCTACTGACGAGTGAATATCTTTCTCTTGCAGATTTTCCAGGCGGATTACAGAGGATTTTAATTGTGTTTTTAATTGTGTCTTAATTGTGTTTTGTGCTATTGTGTCACTGCAATATTGGATAATTATATTTGTTTATTACAGATAACATTTTGTGTTTGTGCTATTGTGCTATTGTGTCATTGTAAATACTGGGATATTGGATAATTATATTTTGTTTATTACAGATAACATAGAGGTTAGTGCCCTTATTCTTACCAACTATCATACACCTGTTTGTTTTTATACTCCTATATCACATTTTTTTGAAGTTATTTTATTAAAGGTAAAACATGAGTATGAACATTAGCAACTCATCCCAAACCTTGGAGAAACATGATCAATACCATGATCAACACCCCATTACCTGTATCTCCATGCTCCCCCAAACTCTAGGGACAGCTCATACGGTCGGGGAGAAGGGGGACCTGACCATCAATGGTGGAAACTCCCCAATACCAGCATCTCAAGTCCCGGGACTTCAATCGTGTCGGGATCCGAAACCTCTGGGTCACTTTCCCCCTCCCCCTCCCAGGATAGAAGCCCGCGGACCTATGCCGAGGTCGCTTCCAGTCTAACCTCCCCTGTCATGACAGAATCCCACCCACAAGGCAAGAGCCCTCAGACCATAGGGACTATGGCGCAGTCACCCTCTCAAGAGACCCCAAGCCCAGCCAGTCCAGGAAGCCCAACTACCAGCTCCAGCACTCCTAAGCCCCAAAGAAGAAAAGCAACCGCCACTAGACCCACCGGGGTCACGGCGGCTGGGCCTATCATAATGGGGGGGATTAGCATAACCCACACCACGCCAAATCCCCCAAATTTTATACCCCTAAAACCAGCCCCACAGTCAGCCTACAGTCCAATTCAATTCAAAACTCGGCTACCCCTTTAACTCTTAAAAAGAGGAAACAGGTCGACAGATCCCCCCTCTCCCCAGACGACCAGCCCAAACGAGCCAACGTAGGCATCTCCCCCATCAACCCCAATGAAGGGGACGATTCCTTTGATCGCTCCTTGCAGAATGTAGTCAATATGGCAGTCAACAACATGAGCTGCCATGGATCCAATGGAAGCCCAAACACAACACCCTCCCCAAGCCCACCCCGATCCCCACCACTATCCCCATCCCTCACCTACGTCACCATTACAAAGGTCGGGGGGACCCATCTCAAAGTCAGAAAGGAAAGAAACTATCAGGGACTTCACAGCCTTTCTTAAATACGACAATATCAAATACACCCTTGGACCAGAAGGTAACCCCGGGATCACCTTCAAAATAACAAGCCAGGCCAGCCATAAAGCAAAACATTACACAGCCAACCACAGGCTGTCCTTCGAGCCAAAAGCTCAGCTGTCAAGCAGCCCCCCAGTTGGCAGAAAAAGGGGTCCAAAGACCCAAAGACCCGACCCTCCAATAAACTCCAATACCGGCACTGGCATTCTCAAAAGCACAGGCGTCATCGAAAATGTCCCCATAGCCACTGACCTACAAGAGCTGAAGGTCAAACTCAACACAAGTGGGCACAACATAATAAAAACAAAACGTGTGCTCACAAGAAACAAAAAAAAACCAACCAGGGTAGTGAAAGTGACCTTTCAAGAAAAGGTCGCGCCCAGCATTATTAAAACAGCTGATAGGACCTACTTAATCCAACCGTGCAGGGTACCGTACATACGGTGCAACTCCTGCCAGTCTCATCGTCATTCCGCGGGGAAGTGCCCAAACAAAATAAAAGTCTGCCCTCACTGTAGCATGTGGCACTCCCATCACCAATGCCAAGTCAACTATAGATACAGGAAATGCCCAAACTGCGGGGGGCCACACGGTGCAGCTCACCCCCAGTGCCCTACCTTCCTCACATACAAAAGGAAGGTAGATACCCTTAACAGAATAACCAGGGAGGAATGGAACATTAGGCGTATACAGGAGTCCGTCGTTCACGTTGCACACCCATTAGACGATGCCCCCACTCATAACCCCACCCAAACACCTCCCACTATAACCCAGATGCAGACACGGCCCATAGCCAGCCCATCAGTACCAAATTATCCCATACCTAACCCTAATCCTAACCCTAGCCATACACCCAGCCATAACCAAACGTATGTTACAACAGAACAACTCATCACCATCCTCGTTGAGGTGATGAAATTGGATAAATTGACCCTAGCCCCAAAAGACAAAGCGAAAGCAGTGGGAAATATCGTCAGAACCCACACCCACATAAACCCACACCTGAGTACAAACATAACAGACACCCCGGCTAGACAAAAAACGCACTGCCATACAAATGCCACCAACAGGCGTATAGCAGCACTAAGAGCAGACAACCCAACTCCCATGGATACCTCAACACCCAACCCAACAAACCCAACCCCAAGCCCATAGACATTCCGACCCCCACCCACCCGACCCCATAAGGATATATAATGGCGGACTCCACTACCAAAACCACCCCCTCCACCAGCCTCCCGACTTGACGTTCTGCAGTGGAACTCCCGTAGCGCTGTCAATTTACATCAACTTAGAGCCTTTCTAGATGAAAAAACAATATCCCCCCACGCTATATGCCTACAAGAAACCTGGTTCAAAGATAATAAAAGAACCCCTACGATACCGACATTCAAACTTGCCGCCATCTCCAACAGACAGGAAAAAGGAGGAGGTGGCGTAGCCATTTATATGAAAGATAACATCCCATTCGAAAAGCTAGACCTAAATATCAATGACCCCACTTTTGAATCGTGCGCTGTCACCATCCATCTGAAAAACTGTAAAGTAGCCTTGATAAACTGTTACGACCCGCCCAGCAATAAAAACGCAACAAAAGAACTAGAGAGACTAAGAAAACTTTTCGACCATATCCCGCACCAAAGCTACATACTTGTAGGTGACTTTAACGCCCATGACACGCTATGGAGCCCAAAGCAGAACCCAAGGGGGAAGGCACTATCAGAGTTATTACTTGAATACGGGGCTACCATCCTCAATGATGGGGCACCAACCATGGCAGAAACTGAATCTTCACCTGACATCACCATAGCCACCCCAAACCTCTCAGCCCGCTCAGAATGGTATACCCTTGACAATTCCTGTGGTAGTGACCATCTCCCCATTTTGTCCAAATATAATGCCAAATACAACACCACGGGAGCAGCCGTTTCCCAAAAATGGAACCTAAACAAGGCCGACTGGGATCTCTTTAAAAATCTCTGCTCACAAAAATTAGAAATTAGTGACAACCAAAACATAGACGAAATTGCCAACCAGTTTACGTCCACCCTAAAAGAGATCTGTGACAGTACAATTCCAACGACCTCAGTTAAACATAAAAAACTACTCCCACCCTGGTGGAATCAAGATTGTAGGAAAGCCATAAATCAACGCGAGCAAGCGAGGAAGAAATACTTGAAAAATAGAACTTCTGAGCTTAAGAATAACTACAATAAAACTAAGGCACACGCTAGAACCACCTTAAAAATAGCACAAAAACAAGGGTGGCAAGAAATAGTCAACAAACTTAACCATAAGACCACTAGTAAGAAAATGTGGTCTACTTTTAATAAATTTAGGGGTAAACCTACTGAAAAGATAAACTGTCTCAAAATTAACGGCCAGACCATAACTAATGATAGAGAGAAAGCTGACGCCCTTGCCAACCACTACCATAATATGTCGAAAACCTCCAACCAAGATCCTGCCTTCCAAACAATAAAAGAGACCGAGGAGAGAACCTTCAACCAATCTCTCCCTGACCTCTTCAACGATGACCGAAGAAGCAGTAACCTGAACTGCGACTTCACCCTATTTGAACTTAATGAGGCTCTGCAGAGTAAACACAGCACAGCTCCAGGAGCGGACAAAATTCATTATGAAATGCTGAAACAGCTCCCACCAGATAGCAAACAAAAACTCTTAGACCTCATAAACACTTCCTGGCGTAGAGGAGAAGTCCCCACACAATGGAAACTAGCCACAACAATCCCAATAAAAAAACCACTCAAGGATAAGCTGGATCCACAATCATATCGACCCATCTCCCTCACCTCATGCACATGTAAAACTATGGAAACCATGATCGCCAAACGCCTCTCCAACTATCTAGAAGCTAATAATATCATCTCAGACAACCAATCAGGCTTCAGGCCTAACAGATCCACAACTGATCAACTTGTCCGACTGGAATCAGAAATAAACATGGCTTTCATGGAACACAAAATCCTAGTAGCGGTAGCCCTCGATCTTGAAAAGGCCTTTGACCTCATGTGGTCAACCGGCACCATAACCAAACTAAAGGAATACGGAATAAGCGGAAACATGCTAAAGTGGATCCATAGCTTTATCAAGGATAGAAAAATTCAAACCCGAGTTGGGGACAATACCTCAGAGGAACTAATCCTGGAAAACGGCTGCCCCCAAGGCTCAGTACTAAGTCCCATACTCTTTAACGTAATTGTTAACACCCTTCACGAGGCCCTGAAACCACATAATAATATAGGCCTGTCACAGTTTGCCGATGATAGCGCGGTGTGGGGGAAACGCTCTACTCTAGAACTGGCGGTCAAAGACCTACAATCAGTTCTAAGAGAAATAGAAACCTGGGCACTAAGATGGGGATTCAAAGTATCAAACCTAAAGACTAAAGCAATCATATTCAGCAAACGACGAAATCTGAAGACCACTCAAAACAAACTATACCTCTTTGGTAGGGAAATAGAATGGGCCCAGAACATCAAATTTCTGGGCATGATCCTCGACAAACATCTGACTTGGAGAGATCACATTAAAGATCTCAAAGAAAGATGTGAAAAAGACCTGAACCTACTACGAGTAGTGTCAGGTACCACCTTTGGAGCTGATAAAAAGACACTCCTGATCCTATACAAAGCCCTTATTCTTAGTAAGCTAGACTATGGAGCCCAGGCTTACAACTCCGCATCAGAGAATATCCTTAAAACTCTGAATATCATTCAAAACCACGCCCTCAGGATAGCAACAAGAGCATACCGATCTACCCCAATCAACGCACTTGAGGTAGAATGTGGACTTAAACCACTACATCTACGAAGGGAAGAACTCATACTAAAATACTGGGCTAGATCCTCCCCACTTGGCAAATCCCTCCCAGTGAATGATCTATTAACAGATCATGGTTGCTATTCATGTAGGAGAGCCAAGAACTACAACCCATATTGTAAGAAAGTCCGTGCCCTCCTGAAAGAGCACAACATACCCGATAAGATCCAGGCACCCAAGTACAGATCCAAATGGGATCTCAAACACAACACACCCTCCTGTTACCTCCATCAGGTCCTGGGGAGGAAAGAAGAAAATACAAATGAATACATGAAAAATAAAAGCCTCTCCTATGTTCGCACCAGCCATGCTGGGAAAACTCTAATCTACACAGATGGCAGTAAGGACCCCACAACAGGAAAAACCGGCGCCGCATTCGTTGTCCCAGAGAGAAATCTTCACGTACCGATTAAAACAAACCAACACCTCTCAGTATTCACAACTGAACTGATTGCCATTCACTGGGCCATCTCCTGGGCCATCACAGTTAAGACACCCAAAGCCACAGTACTCACGGACAGCCTTAGCGCTATCCAGGCCCTACAGTCAGGAAAATCCAAAACACGACCTGACCAAATTGACTCAATCCTGTCTAAACTAGATAAGGCAAAAAGAGAAGGGCAAGACATTAAAATCGACTGGATCCCATCCCACGTCGGCATCCCCGGTAATGAGGCGGCCGACGAAACAGCCAGATTAGCACTAGATATAGGTATTAAAGATTATACTCTCCCTTCAAAACGGGAGATCTATACAATCATAGACACCGCGGTTTCTGGTCAACTCGTACCTAAGTCAACTCGTACCTTAGTCAACTCGTACCCGAATTTGGTCAACTCGTACCTTAGTCAACTCGTACCTAAGTCAACTCGTACCTTAGTAAAAATAAAATTTGTTTTGGGGGTAAGTTTGGCATAAGTACACATATATACAGGTCAACTTTATGGTCTATGCAGACTCCTGATCCTTTTCCCGACGATGAAGACGATACATAGTGTGTGCATGACGCCATTACGCATGTGCGCCAAAATGGCGCCTTTCATGTGTATGACCCCCATATCCCTTTAGCCAGACATAATTTATGGGTGCTCGTTAGAACTATCCCTGTGGGACAGCTCTAACAAGTGCCAACAATCTATGCTCCAGAGGGATGTGATTGGTACATAACACCATGCTCAACATAAGACGAACTTCATATGTAAATATGTAAATGAAAATAACGAGAAAAATATAATTGTAGAACTTACATTTCATGCTCAGTTGCAAATAAAATGTAGTTATACAATTATATAGTGGATCTTACATGAGTGTTCATGTATTATTGAATTTATTAAACGAGTTGGGGAAAAGGGATAAAATGCGAGGCTTGCCGAGCATTTTATTCCTTTTCCTCAACGAGTTTAATAAATTCAATAATACATGAGCACGAATGCAAGATTCTATTTATCATATGACATTTTATTCACGATTGTTTACAAAAAATATCAATATTCCGCTATTAGTAAACGTGACGTCGTTAAGGACGTCGTACATGTAACGTTACGGGACGTATCTAGCTAATTTGCATATTTAATCCACTAGTGGATTATCGAAAATAATGCATGGCGTTATTACACTCTCGGACGCGACGTCATATGATAAAATTTGTTCTCATATATGCTCAAAACATAAATGTTGGCAAACATAAATGTTGCATATTCCTTATTACTGTTACTTTACGATAACACACCCTTGCAATATGGTGCGTTTTTCACATTTCCAAAATGGCAATTTTTCTTACGAAAATCCGTGTTTTGTGTCACTAAATGTGGTATAGTTTCGCCTTAATCAAACAAACAAACACATTTCCAGTTTTATGACAACACACATAAATAAGGTGCTAAGTGCAGACTCAAATATATATAGCCAAATGCGCAGCTCAGTCAACAACCTATCTTATCGTCATGCACTACAATCAATGAAAGCGCTTTTTGTGCGATGTTTGGAGTTTTGCGGCGTGTAACTAATTATTTGTCACAACTGTGCTTACATATTGTTGGACAGTGACAACTGTTTGAAGTGTATTTTGCTTGCATGCTACCGTACGGTTGCAGTTTCTTGTACCACGTACTTAGCAAGTAAGCGTTATGATTTTGTACCCTTTCAGTCCCTTATAGCCAAGTACAGATACCTTTGCAAACAGTGTAGATCCTTGTGAAATGGCTCATTATGAGACATCTCATTCTGTTCTACATGGTTTGCACTGATGTTGACTATTATTGACTGTACACCCAGATTACATGTGTAGAACGGAAGTGTACAAATTCAGTGATTGGAGACTGAAATTGAGAAACTCGTGTGGAAGCGGTAAAATCTTAACCTGGCCATTTTTAAACGTTGCAGAGGATATTTCGTCTTTTTTTCTCATACGTATTTCGCAGGCAGCTGGTTCATATGAAATGCGGAATCCAATCTCTGAAAAATAAGATAAAATTTTAAAGTCGTCTGCCTTAAGTTTTCGTATGGCGCTTTTAAGACACTAAGGCGCCAGTACGCTTGTGTAGATATTCATTGTTGGTTTTTCAAAAGGCATGTGTCGTCTGACCATTCCTGGAATTTTTCAACTTAAGATAGTGCATGTATACAAATATGCACGAGAAAATGTTCAAAACAATCACCGGAATGAATGAATCTGAGCGCAAAACTGAAAAAAAGCCGGACTACATTTTGTGCTGACTCATATTTCTATGCCGGGGGGGGGGGGGGGGGGGGGGGGGGAGGGTGCAAACTACTTTAAAACTTGCAGCACAGCGAACAATCACAGAATAAATCTGTCATTAAAATTAATTAATATACATTACTGAGGAAAATATCAACACCACAGCAAAAGCACCGACTCGAAACGGTCAGTAACAATTACTGGCGGGCTTTGATCAGTTAGGAGGCCTTCATGCGGACTGAACACATTATTTGTCTAAATCGCGACGGAAGTAAGGACGAGGATTGTGGCCACGTAAATTCGATTTAAGCCCCACAGTGGAAATCGCTTCCGCTGACCGTTCCAAGGCGGTCCTTCTGTCGCGGTTTATTTTTGTTATGGTTTGTCTTTGGGTGTTTGTGTCGCTTATATTATTTTATTTCGGATAGCCTATTGGCTATTTTGTGGGAAAGTAACAGTCCTTTTGGCTTTCCGCTATTGATGTTTCCATTAGGGTCTGTTGTTTCAGGTTTGTGTTTCTTTCCCTTTGGGGTCTCTGATGGGAGCTGTTGGTTGATTGTATCGATTCCTGATCATTGCCTCCACTTCTATTTTAAGTATACTTTACAGGATCCCAACCATCACCTCACCCTCAGGGTCTGATTTCGCTTTTATGGGAAACGCTTTCTGACCTTTTGAACACAAAAACTCCTTTACTGCCCCATGTGTCCGAGAGAAAAAGCTCTTTCCACAACAAACGCAGGCGGCCGTGCCTATGTGTTTTCGCATATGTTCGTTTAGATGTTTTCAATCTAACGTCTTTACTACATGTCTGGCATGCGGAAGTCATTTGGAAAAAAGGAATACATTATGTATCAACGAAAATGTAATACGCATGACCAACATCACCTGAATTGCCATCTTGTTGCGATATGTTGAAAAGCATTATCAGTATGGCGTTATCACAATTGTGGAAATTACCGTGAACTTTACCTTCCCGATTTTGAACCGTGAACTGGATCATTTTATAAAACTTTGCATACCAGGCAAACAAATTGTGTATCGGTGTTAACTGTTACATGGAAACATGCTAGAGGTAATATTTGCAATTTCGGATGCGGTTGGATCATCTAAAACACTCTATTTGCAATAAATTAAAGATTTCTTCTGTTTGCCGTGGTCTTTATCACGATCTATCGGGCTCGGGGAAAAATTTGGGCGAGTATTTCACGAAAACCAGGCAGTTCCTGCATTCAAAGCAAACGTCATAAAAAATCGGAAGTTGAGCAGAGTACTTTGGTATATGACTCGTAAAAATGCGTGCTGTAATAACCAAAATATCGGGGGAAAACCGTACCTGAACTGAGCGATTTTCCTCATAAAATTCCGTTTACTATATCAAATGGTCACGTTGGTTCCCCACCCTGAAAGTGTTAATTAAATTAACCCAAATGGAATCTTCCATCTTATATATTTCGAAATTTAGGGGTGTCAGGTTGTGTTTTCTCCAAAATTCATTCGGGAAGTGGCTATACTTTTTCAAATAGCGTCCGCCCTGATCATACGACGCCGCGTTCTGCGGCGTCTGATCTGGGCATTCAGTGTTTGACTACCCAAATGGAATTTGCCATCTTATATATTTCGAAATTTAGGGGTGTCAGGTTGTGTTTTCTTCAAAATTTATTCGGGAAGTGGCTAAACTTTTTCAAACAGCGTAGGCCCTGATCATACGACGCCGCGTTCTGCAGCGTCTGATCTGGGCCTGCAGTGTTTGACAAGGCATCCCTTTGTGGGTTTCTGATACTCAATGGGTTAAAAGTGAAAAATAATAAAATAATAATGATAATAATAATAATAACAATAATAAAAATAATAATAACTAGAGCAGGTTGATGGCGCGCCATCGCATATCCCCGCGTTCTGCGGCGTCGGATCTTGGCCTGCAGTGTTTGACAAGGTACCCCTTTGTGGGTTTCAGGGACGGAATGGGTTTAAAGTGAATAATACTAATAAAATAATAATAATAATGATAATAAAAATAATAATACCTAGAGCAGGTTGATGGCGCGCGATCGCAAATCCCCGCGCTGTGAAAACCATGTTACAATAAAAGGACCCAAAGTACTTCTTTCTGGCCTCCGGTGAACTCAAGACATGTCTCGGGGCAAGTTATAACCCATTTCAACTATTGTTCGGGAAAAAAAAAATAGAGTACCCCACCTACCCCTGGGGTACGAGTTGACCAAAATAGGTACGAGTTGACTAGGGGGTACGAGTTGACCAAAGAACGGGTACGAGTTGACCAAAAACAGGTACGAGTTGACTCAGGTACGAGTTGACTTAGGTACGAGTTGACCAGTTACCGACACCGCCATAACGAGAAAATGGCAAGCTCTATGGGATAGAAACCCAACCAACACCGGGAGGCATTACCAACTCCTCCAGCCCACAGTAGGTAAATCTGCCCACCAATTTAGCAACAACAGAAAATTAGACGTGGTAATTTCCCGTTTGAGATTTAACCATAACGGCCTAAAGGGTCGGTATAAAACGCAGCTTTTAAGTGCAGCTATATTAAAAATATAGGAAAATGCAGCCAATAAGGAAATCATAGGTAATGCAGCTATTATAGAAAACAGTATAAAATGCAGCCGCATATGCAGCCAATATATAATATATAGTGAAGTATTCACTTTTCGCTTTTCAGTTAAAAATTATCTTATATTTTCATGCATCTGCTCAAAACATAGATTTTGAGAACTGCCTCAGGGAGGCTGTTCTAACCAGTACCAACAATCTATGTTTTACCCACAATCTATGTTTTTGAGCAGCAATATGAAGACTAACGTACACACCCGAAAACCATTTTTAGCTATATAAATGTTGGGTTTAATGGAATCAAAATTAAATAGGCGTGTTCTTATCATGTCTTGATGAACCTGTGCCTCTCCATCTTTGTGTTGTTTGAATAAAGATTGCAGATTAAACTGTTGCCTAAGCCCAATCTTATATAGAGAAAACGGGGGGTTTAGTGGAGGGATACATTGATACAATTAACTTACTCCACCCATAAAAGACACCAAAGGGAAAGAAATACAAACATTAAGCGACCAGACCATAATGGAAACCTAAACAAAGGAAGGCCATAAGGACAGTTACTTTCCCACAAAATGGCCATATGGCCATCCAACATTAAAAGACACAAGTGATACACACAGTAGGTAACAAGTTGGGTTTAGGGTGGTCTATATTTCACAGACTTGTTAACATGATGGGCCTTTCCTTTTTGCAAACAGTGTAGATCCTGATCAGAGGCCATGTTCTGAGGCATCTGATCTGGGCCTACAATATTTGCCAAATACCTGTTTTGGGGTTTCTGGTACTTGGATTTATATAACTGGGGCTTGAAGAGATAGATGGGGCTGCATGATGCATCCACGCAGAGCTGAAACCAGCCGCAAACGAGTACTGGCAACCCGCGAGGATATAATCTTGTGTGATTGCTCAAATGTAACCGTTAGCTTGTTTTCCATATGTTTTCTCATATTATGCATTTTCGTATTTACAAGCTAAAAATGAAGTCAATAATTATGTTCTCTTTATTTTGTTCTTTTCCATGTCTTATTCTTATTGCCAAGATTCAACCAGTTTGAGAGCATTCTTGTTTGACGTTATATAGTGTTAAACAAGAATGCTCTCAAACTGGACGTATCCCTGTTGGGCGGGGGTCAAGCGTGGCGTTATATAGTGTTACGCTCGACCCCCGCCCAACATGGCTTGAAGAAATAGATCGGCTGCATGATGTTTCCACGCAGAAATGAAACCGGAGTACTGGTAAACCACTAAGAGGATCGAAGTCTGTCCAGAAAAAGCAGTGCTTATAAACCTTATTGGTTCCATTGGGCGGCAGGGCTTGGGATGTCATATTTCATCTCAATGTTGGATAAAAGTCCTGCAAAATTGGATGCAACATCTGCAAAATGACCTCTTTTTACTGCAAACATAGGTTGTGGTGCTTGTTAGAACCGCCTCATTGAGGCGGTTCTATTGAGGACTCACAACCTATGTCTAAGAGCAGATATAAGAAAAATAATGTATCCCTCCACTAAACCCCCCGTTTTCTCTATATAATATGGGGCTTAGGCATCAGTTTAACCTGCGTTCTTTATTCAAACAACACAAAGATGGAGAAGCCCAGGTTCATCAAGACATAACAAGAACACGCCTATTTAATTTTGATCCCATTAAACCCAACATTTATATAGCTAAAAATGGTTTTCGGGTGTGTACGTTAGTCTTCATATTGCTGCTCAAAAACATAGATTGTGGGTAAAACATAGATTGTGGGTACTGGTTAGAACAGCCTCCCTGAGGCGGTTCTCACAATTTATGTTTTGAGCATATGCATGAAAATATAAGATAATTTTTAACTGAAAAGCAAAAAGTGAATACTTCACTATATATTATATATTGGCTGCATATGCGGCTGCATTTTATACTGTTTTCTATAATAGCTGCATTACCTGTGATTTCCTTATTGGCTGCATTTTCCTATATTTTTAATATAGCTGCACTAAAAAGCTGCGTTTTATACCGACCCCGGCCTAAATGCCAACCTCACTCAACTAGGAAACACAACGGGTCTATGCAGAAAATGCGATAACTAGCCTATGAACTAGAAACAACACAACACATCTTGTTTGAATGTGTAACAAACGCCCATGCACGAGAAGAGATAAAATCTGAGATGTTCAAATTAGGATATGAATCGGTACACCTACAAGATCTCCTCGCTCCCCCCGAAAAACACTGCTCGGCCATAGCCGAGGTGGTTAAGAAATTCCTTAAAGACACAAATTACTGGGAAGTAATATAAGAAAAACAGCTTTTGTTACCCACACACCGCGCTTAGGCAACCATCACCTACCGTCAATCTGCACTTGGACCTGAGACGGGGGCGTCAAAGCGAGACACTGTGGTTGCGGCTCATTTGCTTTGCACTTATGGGTGCCCCGCCGAGGCTACCCCCCGTCAAGGGACAAACCAATGACCCTCCCATACCTTCAACATCATAACAGACCACGGGCAAGGGTGCATCATAAGAAAATCCCATAGCCCGAAAACTCCCACGGACATGCTTGAACCTGCGGCGACAAGCCGATTCGGGACACTGTGGTTGCGGCTCATGTGCTTTGCACTTATGAGTGTTCCGATGAGGTAACATGCCGCGGCAGGACAGGCAGCCCCCATGGGAAGGTAATTCTTCACAATAACCGCGCCACCCGTTAACTTGGTTTTGAACAAGTTACCCTAAGAGCCGGACCGTGCCTTTGTGGGGGGACCCCCCTCACAAGCCCGGCCCGCCCTGTGTACAGAATGGGAAGCCAAAATATGTGACGGATGGCGGGGTCATATTAGCACAAGCACAATATGCACTAATGACTTTTGTTTGTATTACAGGTACAGGTGGGACCCCGGGGGACAAGAAACTGGACACAACTACACTGATCCGAGCACACACATGGGGTCCCAAAGCACTAATCTGACTTTTCTATTTCAGGAACGAGAGGAGGCTCGACGGAGCCCGTCAGGACAACATCCTGAGGGCACCTGGGAGAAAGCCCGTACTGGGCTCCTCCTAGGTACCAACAGAATGAAGTCCCCTGAAGTAGGCAAAGCGAAGGCATAAATACTGCCAGAACAGAGCATACAATCGGGGACAGGTCACACGCTAAATATCTTTATAGGCGGGGCAACGGCAATATCCACCATTTGCTAGGTATTTGGAAATAGGAAGTCCCTTAAAAATGCCTTTTGGAAGACCATTCAAAAATAAAAATTAGCGGGATTGCAAAACGGCTGATTAGCCTCATCACTGCCTTTCCCAAACAAACACATACCTCCAAACACATCACGAAGACACACCTGTCCAATTTTGAACCCCACTAGCATAGGCAGGTCTCCGTGATGAGAGCACGGGTACTAGGACTTTTTGCAATAGCCGGAATTGGCTGGTCTATTAGTCACCCATCCTGGCTCACTTTAGATGCCTGTTCAAAATTCAAAAATTTCATGCGTTATCACCCTTTAACAAGCATCGTGACCGAAGGCGTTTTCTTTGCCATGTCAGGGGTGGAGGCAGAGAATAATGGAAGCCAGAACTGATAATGTATGTTAGCTTTTTTCCTCGGCCAGACATTCGAAAACAGGGCTGTGCTCTGACACATTTGGCAGTCGAAATTGGCAACACGTCATCACATACTAGAGCCCGTCTTTGGTCTGATTCCTGCACTCAAAATTCTAAAATCGCTATAGAACTGTGTTTCTTAGGACAAACGCTGTACCTTGGGTGCGATTTGTGCCTTCCTCCGATTAAGAGTTCAGTATATTCCCATTGGTCAGCTGACACCTGTCGAATTGACAAGTGCCAGCACATTGGAGGCCCTGGGAAGAGCAGTTCATAAACTAATCCCATTTAGCGAGATGGGGGTAGCCCCTATGTGCTTTTAGCGCCCGGTTACCTTACAAAATCTATCAAGTCAAGTTGTCATTATTTTTTTTCACAAGATAGAGAGAACAGTACCCTTAGAAATGACCCTTGTCACACTTCAATTATGTCTTTTGGCGACGAGATTGGGGAAAACTTACGATAATTTGTCTTGTATTCCCACAAAGAAAAAAATTACAGAAAACATTTACACTTGTAATGTCACATTGCCATACACCGAATTCGTTTTAGTCTGGAACAGGGAACCAACTTTTACCTGTGGGGCATCTGGGTAAAACTGAAGCGTGTTATATATACGAACTTATTTTTTTCCCGCCGATCAGACACTGAAAATAGATTCCAGGACATTTGCCCCCCAGGACATTTGCCCCCCAATGACTTAATCTAAAAGTGGACATTTGCCCCCCAGTTGAAAATACGACCCGGACATTTGCCCCCCAGAGCTTATTTTTGGTATGGACATCTGCCCCCCAGTGCTTATTTTACAGGTGGACATTTGCCCCCCACTGCTTATTTCAGAAAGGGACATTTGCCCCCCAGATAGACCAGGGCTAACACAAAGGAGGAAAACAATGTATTTATTGGTTTATTATCATCATAAATACAAAATTTTAAGCAATAAATTACTCCATCTATATAAATATGAATCCCATAATAACCTGCTGTTATGGACAACCCCTACTGTACGTTAGAAAGCAGTATGGATCCTGATCAGATGCCATATCTGATGGGGATCTGTACTGTTTGTCATGCAATTTGTTAAGTTAACAAAAATATACCAAGAATGTGATGGTTAATAGTCAAAAATTGGAGATGCTTAATTTATTCAGCAGTATAAGGGTTAAGCAAGTCAGCTACAGAACCATATATTGAGTTTGTGCCTCACTGAGGGTCCAGTGTCAGACGCCTATACTCAAGTGGTTTTTACACTGGATACACTGATGGTTAATTCTTGAAGAAATTGAAATGATCTTGAATGGGCTGTAAAACTTTAACCAAAACGTTATCATGTAAATTATGTAGCTACATACAAGTCTGTGTAATGAATATCCTTGTCTAGCCAGGTTGGGGGGCAAATGTCCCTTTCTGAAATAAGCAGTGGGGGGCAATTGTCCACCTGTAAAATAAGCACTGGGGGGCAGATGTCCATACCAAAAATAAGCTCTGGGGGGCAAATGTCCGGGTCCCATTTTCAACTGGGGGGCAAATGTCCATTTTTAGATTAAGTCATTGGGGGGCAAACGTCCTGGGGGGCTAACGTCCGGAGACCCTGAAAATCGGGTGCGTGTTATACACGAGTGCGTGCTATACACGGCAAAATACGGTATATATTTCATCAAAAAATTGTTCCATTATATTATAAAATGACCATGGGAATGCAAGACTATCTCAAGGATTATCAGAATATC
>OY757018.1:111793242-112093665 GCA_963580285.1 Lucinisca nassula | reverse complement strand
ATTATTTTTTTTAGCTCACCATCACGTAGTGACGAGGTGAGCTTTTGGGATCACTTTTTGTCCGTTGTCCGTCGTGCGTGCGTCCGTGCGTCCGTAAACAATTTCTTTAAACGACATCTCCTCCTAAACCACTGATCGGATTTTGACCAAACTTCACAGGAATGATCCTTAGGTGGTCCCCTTTCAAAGTTGTTCAAATGGTTCCGGTCCGTTGCACATCTAGGTCACAGGAGCCAAAAATAGATTTTTTTCACCAAAAACTTAAAAAATCTTCTTCTCTGAAACCACAAGGCCCAGGTCTATGATATTTGGTATGAAGCTTCATCTAGTGGACCCCTACCAAGATTGTTCAAATTATAGTGCTGGGGTCAAAAATGCCCCCGCCCTGGGGCCCTTTGGTTTTACATAGGCTTATATAGGGAAAATCTTTAAAAATCTTCTTCTCTGAAACCACAAGGCCCAGGTCTTTGATATTTGGTATGAAGCTTCATCTAGTGGACCCCTACCAAGATTGTTCAAATTATAGTGCTGGGGCCAAAAATGCCCCCGCCACGGGGCCCTTTGGTTTTACATAGGCTTATATAGGGAAAATCTTTAAAAATCTTCTTCTCTGAAAACACAAGGCCCAGGACTTTGATATTTGGTATGAAGCTTCATCTAGTGGACCCCTACCAAGATTGTTCAAATTTTAGTGCTGGGACAAAAAATGCCCCCGCCACAGGGCCCTTTGGTTTTACATTGGCTTATATAGGGAAAATCTTTAAAAATCTTTTTCTCTGAAACCACAAGGCCCAGGTCTTTGATATTTGGTATGAAGCTTCATCTAGTGGACCCCTACCAAGATTGTTCAAATTATAGTGCTGGGGCCAAAAATGCCCCCGCCCCGGAGCCCTTTGGTTTTACATAGGCTTATATAGGGAAAATCTTTAACAAGAGGCCCATGGACCACTATGCTCACCAGAGCTCAGGTGGGCACTGCCAAATTGCAGCCATGTATTTTAACATGATATCATTTTAATCTGCCAAATGAACCCCCATATCCAAATGAGCATCCATGTGGACTCAGTATATGAAACATTAGGCCTTTTATGAAGTAGAGGGGGTGGGGCATGGACCCAATGGAGCCCTGGTTGGTATCACTAAATGTGTCTTATCACAAAGAACAAGAATATATATGGTTTAGCAGTGGGGATATGCATGGCTGGAGATATAAGTGGAGGGGTTGAAGCATGCCCTGTCGTTCCCAGGAAAGCCCAAGATTGTTATACCTAAATGTGTCTCATCATAAGGACCAAGTATATATATGGTTTAGGGGTGGGAATCTGAACGGTTTCCAAGATATCCTTTCATGAAGTGGAAAGGAGAGGACTGGCCCCTGCGGACACACCTACAGTAGGTGTGCTAATAATAAGGAACAAGAACATATATGAATATGGGGTGGGGATTTAATGGTTTCTGAAATATATGGCCTTTTATGAAGTGGAAGGGCGGGGCACATTGCCTCAGCACAAAGAGACCCCCAAGTTGGTGTGACTGAATGAGTCTTATCATAAGGAACAAGAATATATATGGTTTAGGGGTGGGGATCTGAACTATTTCTAAGATATGTGGCTTTTAATGAAGTCAAGCGGTGGAGCAAGGCCCGGGCATGCCCCGGGGACTCACAAGCTGGTGTCAATGAATGTGCCTTATCATAAGGAAGATGAATATATATGGTTTAGGGGTGGGGCTCTGAACAGTTTCTGAGATATAAGGCCTTTTGTGAAGTGCAGGGGTGGGGCAAGGCCCAGGGAGACCCCCAGGTTGGTGTCAATGAAAGTGTCTTATCATAAGGTACAAGAATATATATGGTTTAGAGGTGGGGATCTGTAAGGTTTCCGAGATATTGTGATATTATGAAATGGAGGGGGTGGGGCATGGCCCCAGCACATCCCTGGGGACCCCCAGGTTGGTGTCACTGAATGTGTCTCATCATAATGAACAAGAACATATATGGTTTAGGGGTGGGGATCTGAACAGTTTCTGAGATATATGGCCTTTTGTGAAGTGGAGGGGTGGGGCATGGCTCCGGCGCACCCCGGAAGACCCCCAATTTGGGGTCAATGAATGCATCTTATCATAAGGAGCAAGAATATATATGGTTTAGGGGTGGGGATCTGTAAGGTTTCCGAGATATTGGGCCTTTTATGAAATGGAGGGGCGGGATATGGCCCCGGCGCATCCCGGGGGACCCCCAGTTTGATGTCACTGAATGCATCTTATCATAAGGAACAAGAGTATATAGGGTTCAGGGGTGGGGATCTGAATGGTTTCCGAGATATTGGGCCTTTTATGAAGTGGAGGGGGTGGGGCATGGCCTCGGCACATCCCGGAGGACCTCCAGGTTGGTGTCACTGAATGCGTCTTATCAATAGGAACAAGAATATATATGGTTTAGGGGTGGGGATCTGTAAGGTTTCTGAGATATAAGTCATTTTATGAAGTACTGGGGGCGGGGCATGGCCCCGGCACAACCTACTGGACCCCCAGGTTGACATAACAGCATATGGCTGAGAGAAGTTTACTAAAGGAACATTTCTATGAAAGTTTTGTCAAAATATCTGCAAAGGCTTTGTAGTTAATGCCATTTTTCAATTTTCCCCATTATAAGTCTATGGAAAATCTAAGTTGCCATAGCAACCAAACTAAAGAGCCGAATTTCATAAAAAACACAAAACCTGTAAAGGCAAATATGGTAAATATTTCCATAAACTTTCAGCCTCATAGAGCATACGGTTTCTGAGGAGATGATTTTTTAAGTATTTTTTTTTTTCTATTTTTTCATTTTTGTTTCCATGGCAACCAATACAAATGAGCAGTAGGCCTAAAATCATATGGCAGATAGTAGATTGCCTAAGGAATATTTCTATGAAAGTTTTGTCAAAATATCTGCAGTGGCTTGGCAGTAAATGCCATTTTTCAATTTTCCCCATTATAAGTCTATGGGAGCTCTAAGTTGCTATAGCAACCAAACTAATGGGCCAATTTTCATAAAAAACACAAACTTTCAATCCCCCAGCCCAAGGATGCTACAGATAAAATTTGGGCTGAATCGGTCCAGTGGCTTCAGAGAAGAAGATGTTTGAAAGTGTTGACGTCAGACGACGACGACAACGACGACGACGACGCCGGACAACTGCCTATCCTATAAGCTCCCCCGGAGCCTTCGGCTCTGGTGAGCTAAAAATCTTCTTCTCTGAAACCACAAGGCCCAGGACTTTGATATTTGGTATGAAGCTTCATCTAGTGGACTCCTACCAAGATTGTTCAAATTATAGTGCTGGGACAAAAAATGCCACCGCCACGGGGCCCTTTGGTTTTACATAGGCTTATATAGGGAAAATCTTTAAAAATCTTCTCTGAAACCACAACGCCCAGGTCTTTGATATTTGGTATGAAGCTTCATCTAGTGGACCCCTACCAAAATTGTTCAAATCATAGTGCTGGGGCCAAAAATGGCCCCGCCCCGGGGCCCTTTGGTTTTACATAGGCTTATATAGGGAAAATCTTTAAAAATTTTCTTCTCTGAAACCACAAGGCCCAGGACTTTGATATTTGGTATGAAGCTTCATCTAGTGGACCCCTACCAAGATTGTTCAAATCATAGTGCTGGGGCCAAAAATGGCCCCGCCCCGGGGCCCTTTGGTTTTACATAGGCTTATATAGGGAAAATCTTTAAAAATTTTCTTCTCGGAAACCACAAGGCCCAGGACTTTGATATTTGGTATGAAGCTTCATCTAGTGGACCCCTACCAAGATTGTTCAAATTTTAGTGCTGGGACAAAAAATACCCCCGCCACGGGGCCCTTTGGTTTTACATTGGCTTATATAGGGAAAATCTTTAAAAAATCTTCTTCTCTGAAACCACAAGGCCCAGGTCTTTGATATTTGGTATGAAGCTTCATCTAGTGGACCCATACCACGATTGTTCAAATTATAGTGCTGGGGCCAAAAATGGCCCCGTCCCGGGGCCCTTTGGTTTTACATAGGCCTATATAGGGAAAATCTTTAAAAATCTTCTTCTCTGAAACCACAAGGCCCAGGTCTTTGATATTTGGTATGAAGCTTCATCTAGTGGATCCCTACCAAGATTGTTCAAATTTAAGTGCTGGGACAAAAAATGCCCCCGCCACGGGGCCCTTTGGTTTTACATTGGCTTATATAGGGAAAATCTTTAAAAATCTTCTTCTCTGAAACCACAAGGCCCAGGTCTTTGATATTTGGTATGAAGCTTCATCTAGTGGACCCCTACCAAGATTGTTCAAATTATAGTGCTGGGGCCAAAAATGCCCCCGCCCCGGGGCCCTTTGGTTTAACATAAGCTTATATAAGGAAATGCTTTAAAAATCTTCTTCTCTGAAACCACAAGGCCCAGGACTTTGATATTTGGTATGAAGCTTCATCACGTGGACTTCTACCAAGATTAAATGCCCCCGCCCTGGGGCCCTTTGGTTTTACAGCGGCTTATATAGGGAAAATCTTTAAAAATCTTCTTCTCTGAAACCACAAGGCCCAGGTCTTTGATATTTGGTATGAAGCTTCATCTAGTGGACCCCTACCAAGATTGTTCAAATTATAGTGCTGGGGCCAAAAATGCCCCCGCCACGGGGCCCTTTGGTTTTATATAGGCTTATATAGGGAAAATCTTTAAAAATCTTCTTCTCTGAAAACACAAGGCCCAGGACTTTGATATTTGGTATGAAGCTTCATCTAGTGGACCCCTACCAAGATTGTTCAAATTTTAGTGCTGGGACAAAAAATGCCCCCGCCACGGGGCCCTTTGGTTTTACATTGGCTTATATAGGGAAAATCTTTAAAAATCTTCTTCTCTGAAACCACAAGGCCCAGGTCTTTGATATTTGGTATGAAACTTCATCTAGTGGACCTATTCCAAGATTGTTCAAATTATAGTGCTTGGGCCAAAAATGGCCCCATCCGGGGGCCCTTTGGTTTTACATAGGCTTATATAGGGAAAATCTTTAAAAATCTTCTTCTCTGAAACCACAAGGCCCAGGTCTTTGATATTTGGTATGAAGCTTCATCTAGTGGATCCCTACCAAGATTGTTCAAATTATAGTGCTGGGACAAAAAATGCCCCCGCCACGGGGCCCTTTGGTTTTACATTGGCTTATATAGGGAAAATCTTTAAAAATCTTCTTCTCTGAAACCACAAGGCCCAGGTCTTTGATATTTGGTATGAAGCTTCATCTAGTGGACCCCTACCAAGATTGTTCAAATTATAGTGCTGGGTCCAAAGTGCCCCCGCCCCGGGGCCCTTTGGTTTTACATAAGCTTGTATAAGGAAATGCTTTAAAAATCTTCTCTGAAACCACAAGGCCCAGGACTTTGATATTTGGTATGAAGCTTCATCTAGTAGACTTCTACCAAGATTGTTCAATTTATAGTGCTGGGACAAAAAATACCCCCGCCACGGGGCCCTTTGGTTTTACATTGTCTTATATAGGGAAAATCTTTAAAAATCTTCTTCTCTGAAACCACAAGGCCCAGGTCTTTGATATTTGGTATGAAGCTTCATCTAGTGGACCCCTACCAAGATTGTTCAAATTATAGTGCTGGGGCCAAAAATGCCCCTGCCCCGGAGCCCTTTGGTTTTACATAGGCTTATATAGGGAAAATCTTTAAAAATCTTCTTCTCTGAAACCACAAGGCCAAGGACTTTGATATTTGTTATGAAGCTTCATCTAGTGGACCCCTACCAAGATTGTTCAAATTATAGTGCTGGGACAAAAAATGCCCCCGCCACGGGGCCCTTTGGTTTTACATAGGCTTATATAGGGAAAATCTTTAAAAATCTTCTTCTCTGAAACCACAAGGCCCAGGTCTTTGATATTTAGTATGAAGCTTCATCTAGTGGACCCCTACCAAGATTGTTCAAATCATAGTGCTGGGGCCAAACATGGCCCCGCCCCGGGGCCCTTTGGTTTTACATAGGCTTATATAGGGAAAATCTTTAAAAAATTTTCTTCTCTGAAACCACAAGGCCCAGGACTTTGATATTTGGTATGAAGCTTCATCAAGTGGACCCCTACCAAGATTGTTCAAATCATAGTGCTGGGGCCAAAAATGGCCCGGCCCCGGGGCCCTTTGGTTTTACATAGGCTTATATAGGGAAAATCTTTAAAAATTTTCTTCTCTGAAACCACAAGGCCCAGGACTTTGATATTTGGTATGAAGCTTCATCTAGTGGACCCCTACCAAGATTGTTCAAATTTTAGTGCTGGGACAAAAAATGCCCCCGCCACGGGGCCCTTTGGTTTTACATTGGCTTATATAGGGAAAATCTTTAAAAATCTTCTTCTCTGAAACCACAAGGCCCAGGTCTTTGATATATGGTATGAAGCTTTATCTAGTGGACTCATACCAAGATTGTTCAAATTATAGTGCTGGGGCCAAAAATGCCCCTGCCCCGGGGCCCTTTGGTTTTACATAGGCTTATATACGGAAAATCTTTAAAAATCTTCTTCTCTGAAACCACAAGGCCCAGGACTTTGATATTTAGTATGAAGCTTCATCTAGTGGACTTCTACCAAGATTGTTCAAATTATAATGATGGGACAAAAAATACCCCCACCACGGGGCCCTTTGGTTTTACATTGGCTTATATAGGGAAAATCTTTAAAAATCTTCTTCTCTGAAACCGCAAGGCCCAGGACTTTGATATTTGGTATGAAGCTTCATCTAGTGGACCCCTACCAAGATTGTTCAAATTTTAGTGCTGGGACAAAAAATGCCCCCGCCACAGGGCCCTTTGGTTTTACATAGGCTTATATAGGGAAAATCTTTAAAAATTTTCTTCTCTGAAACCACAAGGCCCAGTACTTTGATATTTGGTATGAAGCTTCATCTAGTGGACCCCTACCAAGATTGTTCAAATTATAGTGCTGGGGCCAAAAATGGCCCCGCCCCGGGGCCCTTTGGTTTTACATAGGCTTATATAGGGAAAATCTTTAAAAATCTTCTTCTCTGAAACCACAAGGCCCAGGACTTTGATATTTGGTATGAAGCTTCATCTAGTGGACCCCTACCAAGATTGTTCAAATTATAGTGCTGGGGCAAAAAATGCCCAAGTCCCGGGGCCCTTTGGTTTTACATAGACTTATTTAGGGAAAATCTTTTAAAATCTTCTTCTCTGAAACCGCTAGGCCCAAGTCTTTGATATTTGATGTGTAGCTTCATCTAGTGGACCTTTGCCAAGATTGTTCAAATTATAGCCTTTGTTGATGTTTGGTATGAAGCTTCACCTTTAAGACCTCCCTCAACATTATGCACATTAAAGCCCTGGGGCCAACAATGGCCCTCTCTGGGGCCCACTTGTTACACTATGGATCAGGTGAGCGAACCAGGGCCATCATGGCCCTCTTGTGTTTTATATTAGGATCACTTTTTGTCTGTCATCTGTGCGTAAACAATTTCTTCAAACGACATCTCCTCCTAAACCACTGATCGGATTTTGACGAAACTTCACAGGAATGATCCTTAGGTAGTCCTCTTTCAAAGTTGTTCAAAGGGTTCCGGTCCGTTGCACATCTAGGTCACAGGAGCCAAAAATAGATTTTTTTCACCGAAACTTAAAAAATCTACTTCTCTGCAACCGCAAGGCCCAGGTCTTTGATATTTGGTATGAAGCTTCATCTAGTGGACCCCTACCAAGATTGTTCAAATTATAGTGCTGGGCCCATAAATGCCCCCGCCCTGGGACCCTTTGGTTTTGCATGGGCTTATATAGGGAAAATCTTTAAAAATCTTCTTCTCTGAAACCGCAAAGCCTAGGTCTTTGATATTTGGTATGAAGCTTCATCTAGTGGACCCCTACCAAGATTGTTCAAATTATAGTGCTGGGGCCAAAAATGCCTCCGATCAGGGACCCTTTGGTTTTACATAGGCTTATATAGGGAAAATCTTTAAAAATCTTCTTCTCTAAAACCGCAAGGCCCAGGTCTTTGATATTTGGTATGAAGCTTCATCTAGTTGACCCCTACCAAGATTGTTCAAATTATAGTGCTGGGGCCAAAATGCCCCCCGCCCTGGGGCCCTTTGGTTTCACATAGGCTTATATAGGGAAACTCTTTAAAAATCTTCTTCTCTGAAACCACAAGGCCCAGGTCTTTGCTATTTGGTATGAAGCTTCATCTAGTGGACCCCTACCACAAGATTGTTCAAATTATAGTGTTGGGGCCAAAAATGCCCCCACCCCGGGGCCCTTTGGTTTTACATGGGCTTATATAGGGAAAATCTTTAAAAATCTTCTCTGAAACCACAAGGCCCAGGTCTTTGATATTTGGTATGAAGCTTCATCTAGTGGACCTCTACCAAGATTGTTCAAATTATAGCCCCGGTGCCAAAAATGACCCCACTCTGGGGCCCTTTGGTTTTACATAGACTTATATAGGGAAAATCTTGAAAAATCTTCTTCTCTGAAACAACAAGGCCTAAGTCTTTGATATTTGGTATGAAGCTTCATCTAGTAGACCTCTACCAAGATTGTTCAAATTATATCCCTGAGACCAAAAATGCCCCCGCCTCAGGGGGCCCTTTGGTTTTACATAGACTTGTATAGGGAAAATCTTTAAAAATCTTCTTCTGTGAAACCATAAGGCCTAGGTCTTTGATATTTGTTGTGAAATTGCACGACCCGCAGAAAAAGCAACCGACTGAAGTCGGTTGATTTCTAAGAGTGCCCTAAAATCACCGTGTCATTCTGTCAGTCTGTCCGTCCGTAACCTGTTTGTGAAAATTGGTGATAGTGACTTAACCGCTTGGAATATTTAAACAATTTTTGGCATACTGATAGATATCAATGAGATCTAACCAATGAACTTGCGAAATATTACATTCCATTTAGTATAGCCTCGACGAGGCGAAACATGTGAAAATTTTCGAACTGCTTCTCCTCGTGAACCGTTGGGCCGATTGAAGTCAAATTTCATATGGAGCCTCTATGGGATGGAGGAAACCAAACTTTGCTCATGGGGTCCAGGTCACATGACCAAAATGGCCGCCAAGCCATATATGGTCTGTCTGTCTGTCTGTCTGTCCGTCCGTCCGTAACCCGTTTGTGAAAATTGGTGATAGTGACTTAACCGCTTGGAATATTTAAACAATTTTTGGCATACTGATAGATATCAATGAGATCTAACCAATGAACTTGCGAAATATTACATTCCATTTAGTATAGCCTCGCCGAGGCGAAACATGTGAAAATTTTCGAACTGCTTCTCCTCGTGAACCGTTGGGCCGATTGAAGTCAAATTTCATATGGAGCCTCTATGGTATGGGGGAAACCAAACTTTGCTCATGGGGTCCAGGTCACATGACCAAAATGGCCGCCAAGCCATATATGGTCTGTCTGTCTGTCCGTCCGTAACCCGTTTGTGAAAATTGGTGATAGTGACTTAACCGCTTGGAATATTTAAACAATTTTTGGCATACTGATAGATATCAATGAGATCTAACCAATGAACTTGCGAAATATTACATTCCATTTAGTATAGCCTCGCCGAGGCGAAAAATGTGAAAATTTTCGAACTGCTTCTCCTCGGAAACCGTTGGGCCGATTGAAGTCAAATTCCATATAGAGCCTCTATGGGCTAGGGAAACCAAAATTTGCTCATGGGGTCCAGGTCACATGACCAAAATGGCCGCAAGGCCATATATGGTAAAAACCCTTCAAAAATAGTCTTCTCCAGAACCACTGGGCAGATTTCCACGAAACTTGATAAATAGCATCAGGGACGTAGGCCCATCATAAATTGCTAAAATGGTGACCCTGGGTTGACCTTGACTTCTTTGTGCCTAGGTCATACTTTGACACATATGCTTTTGTTTTGGAAAAGAGAGAATGCATTTTATCCTGCAAACGATTCAGAATACAGTACTAAAGTATAAGATATATTTTTGCTCCTTACGATAAGGCGCATTTATTGGGGGGAACCGTTTTAGGTCCAGGACACATGACCAAAATGGCCGCCATACCCATATATGATAACACTCATAAAGCTAAAAGCATCCGGCGGGTGGTGCACTTCAGCTGAAGCACTGGTTTCATCTAGTGGACCTCTATCAAGATTGTTCAAATTATAGCCCTGGGGCCAAAAATGCCCCTGCCCTGAGACCCTTTGGTTTTACATGGACTTATATAGGGAAATCTTTAAAAATCTTTTTCTCTAAAGCTGTAAGGCCAAGGTCTTTGATATTTGGTGTGAAGCTTCATCTAGTGGACCTCTATCAAGATTGTTTAAATTATAGCCCTGAGGCCAAAAATGCCCCCCTCCCCATGTGGCCATTTGGTTTTACATAGGCTTATGTAGGGAATATCTTTAAAAAAAAACTTCTTCTCTGAAACCGCAAGGCCCAGGTCTTTGATATTTGTTGTGTAGTTTCATCTAGTGGACCTTCACCAAGATTGTTCAAATTATAGCCTTTGTTGATATTTTGTATGAAACTTCACCTATTTAAACCTCCCTCAACATTCTGCACATTATAGCCCTGAGTTCAATAATGGCCCTCCCCGGGGCCCACTTGTTACTCTATGGATCAGGTGAGCGATCCAGGGCCATCATGGCCCTCTTGTTTTTTTTGGGTTTTGGTTTTACAGCCCTTTCAAGATTATTTCACTCATATCGAGCCGATCGTTAATCTGAGGTGGGCGAAAATCGGAGTACCCGGAGAAAAACCACCTGACCTTCCGTTGCAGAACTTGGCGTCTCACGTGACCCGAGCGAGGCTCGAACCACAGCGGTGAGAGACCTAATGATCAAGAGTCAGCGCTCTTAACCACTAGGCCACAGAGGCCCGTGACGTCCCCATTATAACACAGACCTCCTGGGCCAACCAACGGACTGTAAGTTAACTGAATCATATTACAAACACTGACTGTGTTTGTCACAAATCAGACTATTCTACTATTACAGTGTAAACACATGCCTCCGGCATTGTCAATAAGCCTTCAATGTTCCACGTGATAAGGTGTGAAAATAGGGTCAAGTTATGTCTCTTAATTTGTGTACATGTATATCAATCATAAAATTTAATCAACAATCAGAGTGAAAATGATTTAATCACCCCTTAGACAATTAGCATTTTCTAACAGTAGATGTATGCATCATAAAAATGAACTATTCTACTGCCTCGTGCACGAAAATGAGAATGCAGTTCATGTTTATCATGCATGTCGAGCTGAAAGTGTTTATATACTGTATCTTTAATTGCCCATTGGATAAGGTGTTATGACATGTTTGGAGGTCTGGGGCCAGTTGTTCAAAGCATCGTTAGCTTAACGAGCTCGTTAGTGGTCATATTGTTAACTGTTCTAGCAAGAACAATATGGAAAATTTTGGCATTTTTGCTGAAAAAATGTGAGCAGCTTTTGCATCCGCAAAAGCTGCTCACATTTTTTCAGCAAAAATATTAGCATATTTAATGATCAAAGTTTTAACGATACGTTAACTAACGACGTCGTTAGTTTTGAACAACTGGCCCTGTATCTTTAATTGCCCATTGGATAAGGTGTTATGACATGTTTGGAGGTCTGCAGAACTGTTTTATCACAGTGATAACTACCATATTTGGCCCCTGCCCATAGGGGCTTGAAGAAATATATGGGCTGCATGATGCTTCCACGCAGAGCTGATTCCGGCCCGCACACTAGTACTGGTAAACCGTTTAGAGGATCTAAGCCTGTCCAGGAACCGCGGTGCGAGGCGGACCGTCCATGCCAATAACCCTATTGGTTTCATTGGGCGACAGGGCTTGAGATGTCATTTCATCTCAGTGTCGGGTAAAAGTCCCACAAAATTGGAAGCAACGTCTCCAAAATGACCTTTACAGTGTTGACGGGGACGTTAAACCTCAAATCAAACAAACAAAAACTACCATATTACTGGAGTTGAGTGAGTGAGTGAGTGTTTGAGTTTTACGTCCCACCAACAGCTAAGGTCATACGGAGACGGGACCTCGGTTTAAAGACTCATCCGAAAGTCTGGAGAAGCCCGGGATCGATCCTGCGATCCCTGGTTTACAAGGCGAGTAGCGTAACCACTACACCACGAAGGCTTCTATTACTGGAGTTGAAAGTCTGAAGGAAATAAAGTTGTTGTGTCTGAATCTAGATAGAAACCTTGGATTATATTTATAAATGTTGGTCGGGCAAAATATGGGGTCCAAAACAAAACCGCGCTATATCCGAATTTGTGCTGTAACAAATTATGCTATAATGAGGTCTGGGTGTATTTGGACATGTATGGTAATCTGCATAGCTCCAGAGGAGGTGATTTTTTTCATCCAAAAAGTACACCACAAGCTCATAAAACACTATTGCTGGGGTCCAAAAGGGGAAACTGTGTTAGTTAAACAACCATGTTATATCCAAACAAAAATGTAAAGATTATATAAAAAAATGACCATTTATGGTCTTTTTTCTATATAATCTATACATTTTTGGGATCCATCTTGAAACAGTGTTATCACCAAAACTGGTATAACAAACAGTGTTATATTGAGGTCGAGATGTACTGATATTTTCTTATTTCTGCAAGAAAGCTTATGTTGTGGGGTCTCATTAATGAGTAGCCATGTAACATCCCTTAGTGTTCACTTGACGTTTAGTGTTCACCATGGACACTAAGCGTTGATGGCGAACACTAAGCATTGCCACCACAGCGCTTAGTGTTCACCATAGACACTAAGCGTTGCAGTAGCAATGCTTAGTGTTCACCATCAACGCTTAGTGTTCACCATGGACACTAAGCCTCCCAACTGTCGATACTGTGTGCGATCCCAACGCTTATTGTTCACCATGGCATTTGCTCGCCAAATACAATGAAGTACAATGAGAGCTATTGTTGTCACGTCGGTCATCCGCTTTTGCGTTTGCGATTTCAACAGTCACGCATCACAGAGTACTCATATTTTGGACTTAAGTACCTGGGAGAGTCTTCTTATGTTCCAAGAGAACAGACCCCTGGGTGCATGCCCCGGGGTGGGGCTTGGGGGTCATAATCTAGAACATCTCTGTAAAACTGTGTTTAATTTTTGAACTGCTTATATCTCAACAATCACTCATCACAAAGCCTTCATATTTACAACTTTGATACCCGGGGCAGTCTTCTGAGAATACCTGTGAGTGTCTTCTGAGATTCAAAAGAACACACCCCTGGTTTCATGCCTTGGGTGGGGTTAGGGGGTCAAAATCTAGGACACCTTAGAAATTTGTTAAATACATTTCCATTGTGCTAACAAGTTACAAACTCAATTGATAATACAACAGCTAACTATGCGACATTGGTTCAAGTGTGAAAGGGTGAAAATCATGGTGACCTACATTTTACGGTCCAGTGACTTTGCCTTATATCTTCAATACTATTTGATGGAGACGTGTCATACCTGTGATAATTTGTTTCATAGGACCCCATGATTGATCTCAAATATATCTAGGTCAGTGTGGCATATAGTTCATGGTTCAGTGATTTTGCCTTATATCTTGAATATTACTGGACCGTGAAATATAGGTCATAGTGACCTACATTTATTTTGCAGACAAATATCGTTTCATACTGACACATAATACCAAGTTATGATGTTCATATACCAAAACGTCTTCGCGTTAAAAGGCAAAATCACTGGACCATGAAATATAGGTCATAGTGACCTACATTTATTTTGAAGACAAATATCGGGCCATATTGACTCATAATACCAAGTTATGATGTTCATATACCATAAGGTCTTCGTGTTTTAAGGCAAAATCACTGGACCATGAAATATATGTCATGATGACATTCGTTTCTCTGGTCAAATGTCGGGTCATACCGTCTCGTAATACTGAAGTTTGATGTTCATACATCAAGAAGTATTCGTGTTATAAGGCAAAATTACTTTTTTTCATACCAGAAAATGAACACTAGCGGTTGATACTGCATTCCGATCGACATGATCGACGCTTAGTGTCCATTTGGCAAAATGAACCCTAAGCATTGACAGTGGCAACGCTTAGTGCTCACTATCAATGCTTAGTGTCCATGGTGAACACTAAGTGTCAAGTGAACACAACATATGTTTTGGTGCAGAACATATGTTGTGGCTACTCATTAGAAGCTCCTCGGGAATGCGCTTCTAATGAGTAGCCAAAACATACGTTTTCATGCAGAAATAAGAAACAAATGCTATACTTCAGTATTGTGTCAGCATTGTGAACCAGACACAGCAAAACATACACTAAAAGCCATTTTGCCACAATGCTGTTACACATATTACCTTAATTATTGCATCTTTCTGTTGCTTAGCAACCTCCTCCATGGTAACAGCTGGTTTCTTGTGTGGTTTGTTAGAAACTAGCTCCATCCTGAGAGAGGAAGCATGAGCCCAGGACTCATTGAGACTCAGCTTAACCTGCAAGAAAATAATGCAGCCATCACGAAAACATGCCTATATAATTTTGACCCCCTTGAACCCTCCTTTTATATAGTAAAACTGGGGTTTCCGGGGCTATACCTTATTTTTCTTATTTCTGTTCTAAAATATAGATTGTGGGTACTCGTTAGAACCGCCTCAATGAGGCGGTTCTAATGAGTGCCAACAATCTATATTTTGAGCAGAAATAAGAAAAATATCACAATTTTTCATCATAAAATTTTCATTTTTTTCGGCGATAATGGTGGCAATGTGTTTGTATAGGCGTGTTTGCGTAATGAATTAACTTAACCTACAAGAAAATAATGCAGCAATTAACCATTATCCTGCTGAGCATGACAACCCTTACCTTTGTAAATAGTGTAGATCCAGATCAGATGGCTTCTGAATCTGATCAGAATCTACACTGTCAGTTTGTTCTGTTGTGTAGTGATTAAGCTACTGGCCTCATAAACTAGGAGACCACGTGACACTCACTGACCTGTCAGAAAACCGGGTAACAGTTATTTATAGAAAATAGCTGCACTATTTAGAGGGTAATCTATCGAATTTGGACTGGAATCATGGGTTGGGCTTGGCAAACAATGTAAAAAAAGATCTGACGCTGCAGAACATGGCATCTGATCGGGGTCTAAACTTTTTGCCTTATACTGGAATTTAAGGTTTAAACAAAACAGTCTAAATCTCAGTTCAAAAAAATTTTCCCCAGTGCTATCAATTTGTTTGTTTGATTTGAGGTTTAACGTCCCCGTCAACACTGTAAAGGTCATTTTGGAGACATGGCTTCCAATTTTGTGGGACTTTTACCCGACATTGAGATGAAATGACATCTCAAGCCCTGTCGCCCAATTTAACCAATAGGGTTTATTAGCATGGACGGTCCGCCTCGCACCGCGGTTCCTGGACATGCTTAGAGCCTCTAAGCGGTTTACCAGTACTAGTGTGCAGGCCAGATTCAGCTCTGCTTGGAAGCATCATGCAGACCATATATTTCTTCAAGCCCCTATGGGTGGGGGCCGACCAGTGCTATCAATGCTTTGATATAAATTATCTTTCATATATGAAAAATACCTTGAAAAATGCTAGCTGCAAGACTGAATCAGAATTTTTACCCTTAAACCATTATATACTAGTGGACTCTTCCATTGCTATATGTTGGACAAGTCCATTTGTCATAAAAGGGGTGGCAGACCTATTTTTTCGTTTTTATTCTATTTTTGACGGAAAATTATGTTAGCAAATAGTGCAGGCCTTGATCAGACGCCACGTTTTGCAGCATCTGATCTGGGCCTGCAACGCTTGCCAAGGTACCCCTTTAGGGGTTTCCCGCCTACAATGGGTTAAAACACCATATAAATTTTTAGAACAGATGGTAATTTCATTCTTTAACTTATCTTTCAAGGAAAATAATGCTTGACATTCCATGCAAACTATCTACCTAAGCAATGAAAAATAAGAGAAATATTTGAAAATGATGTCTGCAAATATTCTGATTGGAAATTTAAGGGTACATGGTTAAACTATTACCGTAATATGATCCAATAATGTGTAAGTCTGGTTTCCATAAAGACAGCTGACAGTAACTGAGGTATCCTGACGAGATATTTTTCCAGTTGTCCACTCAGGAACATCGGATTCTGTGACGTAAACAATCTGACCATCTTTATTTCTCAGGTAAACTGGACCTTTGATACCATACCTGTTGCAAATACAGTAAAACCTGTCATAGTGGTCACCTCTATTAAGCAAGCAACCTGTTTTAAGTTAGGTTGCATACCCAATAAATGGTACTGTAATATTCCTAAGTATTGGGACGGATAGACCTAAGCAAACAGTGCAGACCCAGATCAGACTGCTCCTGAAGGAGCAGTCTGACTGCTCCTGAAGGAGCAGTCTGATCAGGGTCTACACTATTTGCCATTCAGTCTGCACCTTTTGGACTCCTTGCACGATCACGAAACTAACTTGTTAAAATTTTAGAAGAAAAATGAGAACTCCTGAAGGTGTCTGAATTTTTAGGATCTTTATAGTATATTATACATTGTCATACCTGCCAACATTGAGAAAATCCAAAAAGTGAGACTGCGCGCGGCGGACCATTTTTTACCTTCTTTTTTAGTATTTGGCCTGCGGGGAATTTTCAGGAAAAATTTGAAAGAGTGAGATTTTTTCCCTAACCCTATGGGGGTGGGGATGGGTGCTACCTTTTCCAAAGACCCACCACCCATAAAAAAAATAAAATGAACCCCACCACCAATAAATCTCAATTTTTAACCAGACCAAGCACCCATTAAAAAAGAAAGTGCTAGCTTACCCACCTTGCATAAAACATGCATATTTTTAGCAGGGGTGAAATGTATGAAACTGTGTACTGTCCGAATATATGTTACTTAGTTTTAAAGGTCGCTTTACAAGTCAGATACAATGATTCATTTTACCACCGAACTTCATCAAATCTTGTTAAAAACTGAGCATATGTATGCTAAAATGGATAACTGATCAATACTTCGTGCAATTTTGCTAATGTTTACGTTTTCAGAGATTCATAAACAAAATGCAAGATAGGACATCGGACGCCACACAACATTTTGGGTGCCCTGTAAAATGTCAAAAAAAAGAGAGAAAAATTATCGTTTTTATGGAAGATTATTAGTTTGTTTGTTTGTATTGGAGTTTTACGGCCCAGTCAACACTATTTAGGTCATTTTTGAGCCGGTCAGTTTACCTATCAACACTTTCCTGGGCAGGCTTATACGTAAGTGGTTAACCAGTACAGTGCACATTCTTTCGCCAGAAACTGACAACTGCCCTTCTTGAATCAGCGGAAGGGAGAGAATGACCGTAGAAAAGATTTCATGATCAATCTCCACGAAAGAATGTTGCCGACCCTGGCGGGAGTCGAACCCGCGTCCTCCTGATCACCAGTCAGACGCGCATATGACTGAGCCACTGAGGCCGGCGGAAGATTATTAGTATGTAATAAAGAAATTAAATGGCTAAATGCGAATTCTGTAATTTTTTTGTAACGCAGGGATGCATCGATATCTGATAATTCTGAGGACTAAACTTAAAAAATTACCGATAGATAGATTATAAATAGACAAGATGGATAGTTTTGTTTATTTATCTGTCCATTAATAGATTTGCTAATAATAGTCCAAATATACCTGTGACCTGGAGGTGATTTTCCAATAGTTCTGTATCCCGGCTCTAATTGCATATATTAGCGATTCAGAAAAGCCGATAACCAGTTCCCATATGTAAATATCCGGTATGGCGAATTTATCGAATTTCTAGGCGTGAGATGCACTGAAATTCGTGAGATTTGGGCCATTTTCAAAAAACGATCGTGGGGGAGTGAGACGCACAATAAATCGTGAGAGTCACGCTCAAATCGGGAGTGTTGGCAGGTATGCATTGTACAATGTACATGTATTTTAAAGAAAATCAAGATTGACATTTTATGAGGGATTCATGTGAAATGGCAAGGCCTTTTTCTCTAAAAAAATGCTGAAAGAAAATTTGGGAAAAAACAACATTAAATGTCAGTCTTTACCGGTGCTTCAAGGGTTATGGATCTGTTTAATAATTTTTTTTTTCACAAAAAGAAACTTTAACAACATAAAGAAGCAGTCCTTGCCAAATTTTATTATTCTTTTCTTTTGGTTTTGGTATTACAGCCCTTTCAAGATTATTTCAGCGGATTGTTAATCAGAGGTGGGCAAAAACCTAAGTAGTTGGAGAAAAACCACCTGACCTGCCATTGCATCTCTCACATGTGACCTGAGCGTGGTGCAAACCACTGTGGTGAGAGACCTAACAATTAAGAGTCAGCACTCCTACCCATTAGGTTCTGCAAGCATTATAAACTTTATATTGATAGCGTATTCCTACCTGGGTACAAAGACAAAAACACCATTAGCCCGAAGTTGGAATATGACAGCATCAACAACACAGGTGTCATCATCAGTCCCGCGATCTCGGAAGTACAAACACTGGAACAGCTCCTGTGACTCTCGCTGTGCATACTGGGAAGCCTAAGGTGAAAGGGATAAAGAGGAAAATGACCGAAAGTTAAGAAACAGGAGAAAAAAATAATCCCCCCTCTACTTTTACTTGCTGTAAGGATAACATTCCTTGCTCAACTGTAAGACAATATTAGTTGGACACCATGGTGACATAAGATACTTGACACCCTCAACTTGCCAAACAACCCATTTGAAAAAAATGATCTTCTTTTAAGGAGCAAATTCTTTCCTTTAAGTGTAGACCCCTATTGCTGAGGCAGACAAATACCTCCATGGTGAAGTGAATAAGTTACTCACCTCATAGACCAGAGATCCCGGTTTGATTCTGGGCTTCTCCAGATATTAGGATGAGTCTTTGAATGGAGATCCCCTCCACATGACCTTAGTTGTTGGTAAGATGTAAAACTCAAACACACTCACACACAGGCTAAGACAGAGTAAAATATTCCTAAATAAATTCCTTTCCCTGAAGGTGTATCCATTCTAGGACTAGTCCAAAAAGCTGTTATGTTTGTTTTGGAGTTTAATGGCCCAGTCAGCACTATTAAGGTCATACTGAGCTGGCCATTTTATCTAACTCAAAAAGACTGAAGTAGTCTATCAGCCAGCACCTGGCAAGCCTTACAAATGAGCCTCCATCACAGTGAAAGGTCAAAGATTGCAAGTTGTAGACAAGTTCACCTACCTTGGGAGCACACTGTCAAGAGCCGTACACATTGATGATGAAGTCAATGCAAGGATTGCCAAAGCTAGTGCAGCATTTGGCCGACTACGTGGTAGTGTCAGTATACCCCACTAAACTTTGTTTGCATATGGAAAATAACTGATCACCATATGTCAATGGCTGATCTGTGACAATAACAGTCGTTTAACTAATACTGTCTGTTGGTTGGGCTCGGAGATTCGTCTTATAACGAGGTTCAGGTGTACGAAGTTAAATTTGGTATATAACTTACTCTGTGTTTCTGGTTAATATGCTGACTTATGTCATTTAGCTCTGTACTGGTGGGAAGCTTTATGTCACTACATGTATTGTTAACTGCTGCCATCAGCTGTCTGTGAACCTGAAAACATTGGATGCAAAAAGAAAGTCACAAAAATTGTCTCCCTTGCAAAAATAGCAGAAATATCAACCCATTTTGTACCAAATGGAATCTTCCTCCTTATATATTGCAGCAGTCCATTACAAAATTTAGGGGTGACAGGTTGTGCTATCTCTAAATCTTATTTGAAGACTGGCTGAACTTTCTGCAAACAGTGTAGGCTCTGATCAGACGCTGCATTTTGCGGCGTCTGATCTGGGCCTGCACTGTTTGCAAGTAATCCATTTTGGGGTTTCCGGTACAAAATAGATAAAATAACACATGTTTAGTATCTCCAGAACTAATATTTTTCAGATGAGAATGTGAGTTTTTTTGTCTTATTTCAAGCCCAAACATAGTTTGCGGAAGCCCCATTGAGGCAGTTCTAACGAGTACCCACTATGTTTATGAGCAAAAATTGACAAAAACATTCTCTACTCATGTAAACCCTACTTTTCTCTATATAAAGTGGCGTTTACAGAGATTTTCATTACACAGACATGTTAACCTACTGGTCCAGTGAATTTAGTCCCATTCAAAGAAATTTGGTGCCTCCAATAAGGTGAAAGTCGTCTGGGAAAGTTTCTCTGTTTGTGGTGTATTCACTTCCCTTAAAATGAATATAGGGAAATATTCTGAAACAGATCAAGTATGGGTTCCGTCTCACATGCAGCAGGATAGCAGTTGTGTTTCAAAGACCGGTGGTTTTAATTTCTCGGGGTAGCCAGTTTCCTTCCACCATGTATGCTAGTGATTCACTGATAAATGAATCTACTAAAAGATGTCTCATTTAACCCTTGTCCTGCTGAGCCCGGATGTGCCTTATCTTTGAAACAATGTAGATCCAGATCAGATGGCTTCTGAAGAAGCCATCTGATCAGGATCTTCATTGTTTGCCATCCAGTTTATGGATTTGTTGCAATAATTTGCATCAAGTAATTTGATTGGCTGATAATCAGTAGTAGGTGTGAAATATTTAAATATTCAGCAGAACAAGGGTTAAGGCAAATGGGTACATGACTAATCATGGTTTTCCATGAACAAATAAACTTTTGTTTATATCCTTAACAGCTTTGTTTTTTTGTTTGATTTGAGGTTTAACATTCCCGTCAACACTATATGTTATTTTGGAGAAGTTGCTTCCAATTTTGTGTGACTTTTACCCGACATTGAGATGAAATGACAACACAAGCCCTGTCGCCCGATAAAACCAATAGGGTTTACAAGCATGGACGGTCCAACTCGCACTGCTTTGCCTAGGCAGGCTTAGATCCTCTAAGTGGTTTACCAGTACTTGTGTGCGGTCAGTTTCAGCTCTGCGTGGAAGCATTATGCAGCCCATCATTTTCTTTAAGCCTTGTCCCTAACCAAGTCACTGTTTGTTTGTTTGCTTGTGTTTGAGTTTTATGTCCCAACAATAACTACGGTCATAATGGAGACAGGACCTCAGTTTAAAGACTCATCCGAAAGTCTGGAGAAGCCTGGAACCAATCTCACAACCCCTGGTTTGCATATGTAGAAGTATGTAGAAGAAAATGTGTAATAGATCCAACAGAATATCTATGGAAATTTACTTAAAAAACAATAACTTACCAAAACATCTGCATATCTTCGTATAGGTGATGTAAAATGGGTATAGAGATCTAGTGCTAAACCATAGTGAAAGAACTGGTCCCTTGGTAAAACTCCTGTACAGAAATATTCTGCATTTGACATGGCTTGTGTAGCAAGTGTTCTCAACAGCTGCAAACAAAATGATGCACTGTAAAATTCACACTTTCCACCTTGAATACCTTATCTGAAACAGTTTTTTCAATTCCGAACTTGGAAAATGTATGTATTTACAGTAAATTCGAAGTGTATTCGAAAGGTTTCCGGTTTCAGCGGTTGATCGCTGAAGATGACGTATCGATAAGCGAACCGCCTCTTGTTTTTTACTGGCTACCTATGTACCGCCCTAACCTATTCTTAGAGAGCTGCTGAAGTCACGCTAAGGTCAGCTGTTTGGTGTAAATTTCAACAAGCGGCAAACTCGTTGATAATCACTGCATATAAAGTAAAGTTTATGTGTATGCCTTATAGTATTATATTTGATCTATTATTTGTATTTCAGCTTCTTTACATTTAATCCACAGCTACCAGTACTTTCCTTTGAAGTTGGCAGTACTAATAAATTTTGATAAATGTATTGTTATCGTGTACTGATATCATGTACTGTTATCATGTACAGTTGTGAATGGACCAATCAGCTGAGCTACAATTAAAATGGGAAGGGGCTTCTAGCTCTGCATGACAAAATTAACATTGTGTGCACTCATTAAAAATAGCCTTGCAGAGGTTATTTGAATGAGTACCCACATTTAAAATAGCTTTTACTTAATGGCAAACAGTGCAGACCCTAATCGGACTGTTCCTTCTGATCTGGGTCTACACTGTTTGCTCAAGCATATGTTCCTGAGACCAATTTTTTTGTGTCCGAACAGTTAGTAATGCAGGCATTGACAAAATAATTTTACAAATTTAGGTGATCGGCTTGGTTGAATATCAAAAATTACACATTACGATAACATGTCTATGTGATATTTAGAGATTATCACATGGGATTTTGGTTATCGCCCGATGTATCAACCCGAGACCCCATTATCTGCCCGAAGGCTTTAGCCTGAGGGCAGATAATGGTCGAGGGTTGATACAGAGGGCGATAATCAAAACCCCATGTTATGATTTGTTTATCACATATTCAGATCCTATTCTTACTGTGTTTGACGTTCATAAATTGAAAAAAAAAATGTGATAAAAAGCGTGATTCAAGCAAAAAAGCGCGTAACGTCACGCCTAACTATTCCCGTTACGTCATGTAATTGGCAACGTCACAATAACGTCATGAGTGGGCTGATAACCGCTGTCCGTTCAAAATACACTGTTTCCGGTTATCAGACCGGGCGGGCTGATAACCAGAAATGGAAACAAGCATTATCACACATGCAAAACACGGGTTATCGTGTTAAATATTGTACTGAATATGTGATAATATGCAATATTTCATGGCTCTTGGAATAGCATTTATCAGATGATAATTTGATATTTTTCTTATTTGTGCTCCAAACATAGATTGTGGTTGCTCGTTACCCCATGATGCCGTTCTAACAAGCACCCACAATCTAAGTTTTAGATTAGAAATGGGCGATTCTAGCATGTACCCACAATTTATGCTTTGGAGCAGAAATAAGAACAAGAGGGCCATGGGCCACTACGCTCACCAGAGGTCATGTGGTTTATATCATATACAGGCAAGGTGCCCATCTTGGTCATATGACAACAATACCACAAATTATGTTTAATTGCCTCACCCCCATAAAGGCTTTTCATGTAATTTGGTTTCAATCAGCACAGCTCTTTTACTGGAGAAGAAGATAAAAATACTGGATCTGAGCCATCCAAGACAAAGACCAGTAATGACCTTGACCTTTGGAATTAATAAACTTCCATTCAGCTAACTGCAAATATCATTTTTGATGTCACAGCCTGCCAGGCAATCAGAAATATCTACTATTTTGCCATTTTTCCATACAAATGTCTAAGTGACCAAATTTGACCTTGACACAAAACAGGTCAAGGTCAACCAAAGGTCATCATTTGAACAAACTCGGTAGGGCCAGAGTCCCTGATGCTGCATACCAAGTTTCAAGATCATCGGCCATTCGGTTCTTGAGAAGAAGATCTACGCACAAACTTTCGTTCCCTCATTTCATAGAGGCTCCACATGTAATTTGGTTTCAATTAGCCAAGTAGTTTAAGTAAAGAAGAAGATAAAAATACTGAATCTGAGCAGTCCTGGACAAAGTTCGGTAAATGACCTTGACCTTTGGAACTGATAAACTTCCATTCAGCTGATTGTAAATACCATTTCTGATGCCACTAGCTAATATACAATCAGAAAAATCCACTGTTTTGCCATTTTTCCATAAAAATGTCTAAGTGACTAAATTTGACCTTGATGTAAAACAGGTCAAGGTCAATAGAAGGTCATCATTTGAACAAACTTGGTAGAGCCAGAGTCCCCGATGCCGCATACCAGGTTTTAAGGTCATCGGCAATTTGGTTCCTGAGAAGAAGATTTTTAAGGGTTTTTACCATATATGGGCATGGCAGCCATTTTGGTCATGTGACCCAGTCCTTACGAACAAACTTTCATTCCCCCTTCCCATAGTGGCTCCACATGTAATTTGATTTCAAACTACCCAGCAGTTTAAGTTGAGAAGAAGATAAAATTACTGAATCTGAGTCTTCCAGGATAAAGGTCAGTAAATGACCTTGACCTTTGGAACTGATAAACTTCCATTCAGCTGATTACAAATATCATTTCTGATGCCACAGGTTACTATGCAATCAGAAAAATACACTGTTTTGTCCTTTTTCCATACGAATGTCTAAGTGACCAATTTGACCTTGACGTGAAAAAGGCCAAGGTCAACCAAAGGTCATCATTTGAACAAACTTGGTAGGGCCCGAGTCCCCGATGCTGCATACCAAGTTTCAAGGTCTGCCGCCATTTGGTTCCTGAGAAGAAGATTTTTTAAGGTTTTTACCATATATGGACATGGTGGCCATCTTGGTCATGTGACCAAGATCCCATGAACAAACTTTCTTTCCCCCAACCCATAGAGAACCCACAAGTAATTTGGTTTCAATTGGCCCAGAAGTTTCAGAGGAGAAGTCATTTGAAAATGTTGATGCAGACGCGGACACGGACGCGGATGACAAACGGCGGATCACTGCCTATACTATAAGCTCCCCTGGAGCCTTCGGCTCTGGTGAGCTAAAAATGATGATACCCCTGTAAACCCAACTTTTCTCTATATAATACAACAGAACCCCCTCATTGAGGCAATTCCAATGAGTTCCCACAACATGTTTTTGTGGGATGAGGCGGTTCTAATGAGTACTCACAACATACCTCTTTATGGAAAGATAAGAAAAAATATCCCTGAATTATCACAAAAATACACTCCCGTTTTCAGTTCCTCTGTAACTGGTGCCAAACATTTTATGAAACATTTGCATGCAGTAAAATCAAATATCTGAGTTCAAAGTAAGTCCTTTCACTTGAAGATTCAACATTAAAATGGCCCAGTGATAAACATCAGGCTAAAAAAGCATGATCAAATAATCTGTGGTCAGAAAAAAAGAATTTTGATTGGCCACTTATGGCTACAATTGTCAAACAATGTTTGCTTTTTGGATTTAGACCAACCAAATCCAATTGAATATTAATGAAGCAGAGAAGCTGAGAGTGTCCTTTCAGACAGGACAATCCATTTTCCAGACGGGGTAAATCAGGTCAAATAAAAGAAATTGAAATTAAAAGTAAATAAAACAAATATGCTTTAATAGGTTTTAATGTTTGTTTATCTAAGGGCCCCAGGTGAACAAAACCTCGCCTTCGCGAGGGTTTCTAACTTGTGACCTATCATCTAAAAAGTAAACACTGTTTTTATCAAAAACTGGGATATGTGATCAGTAGCGCAACTGGATACTCTTTCATTTTAATAGAAATAAAAATCGTCTCATGAAACGTAATTACCGGTATTTCATCGCCTTATCAGATTCCTTGCATGGTTGTTTACAAAACTGATAACAATATGTAAAATGAAGCCATAAGTGACATTATTTTGTAATCGTGTTAGAAGAAACTTTTAAATGATATTAGCCAAGCTGCCAAAAATTTGTTCCAATAACTGGTGCAAAAAATATTGATGCGACATAAAATTTTGCGTTAATAAATTAGACCTAGATCATTATCAATCAGTATCACAGGAAACTGTTCAGTAAGTGTAGCCGGGTAATAGGCTGTATGCTATAAAACAATCTTTCATGATTTGTGACATTTTTCTTATTTCTACTTAAAACATAGATTGCGAGTATTCATTATAAGCTCATTAGCATAGATTATGGGTTTTCGTTACGGAACCACCTGAATGAAAGTTTCTGCTCAAAACGGGTAGTATTCATTAGAACCGCTTGAGCATAGGTTATCAGGGAGTACCCACAATCAGTGGTTTTAGACAGAACAAAGAACAATATTAAGATATTGTACACCCCTGTAAACCCCACTTTTCTCTTTATAAAGTGGGGTTTGCCGGGAAGTTCATTATGGGCTTGCTAACGTAATATATCCCAGTCCGACGCTTTTGTATTCCCAATCTATAACAGTCACGCTTATTGTGATTCGGGAAAATTAGCGTAGGTTTGTGGGTAGACCTGTTATTTGGTGAGAACAGTCCAAAAATCTCAATCCTGAAAATCTGCTATTTGAATCCTGAAGGGACCCGAATGTTATCTTGAAATCAGAAATAAATGGATTAACCCTTCCAATATCAATAGAGATAAGTTGCTTCATGCTTAGTTGTAGCTAACCATTTAATTAAGACGGGTTAAAACATCAAATGGACAATAATAAATGACAATTTATATGCATCATGCCAAAGTTCTCAATCCTGAAATCAGGATTAATCCTGAACTTTCTCACCCCTGTAAATATCGTCAGGACCAGAGTCTGCGTTCCCATTAACATCGAGCCAGCAGGGTAGAAAGGGCTAATGAACAGTTAAAATTAAAGATGCTCTAATGCCAATATTTAGAGGCGGAGCTACGGCTGAAATGTAATTGATTGGTTGAGTCAGACAGCTGAGATGGTTGTTTTTTCTCACGTGATTTTTTACCTTGACAGTTGTAGACGATTGGGTTTCAGATATCAAACCTTTCGGACTCAAATAAAAATTACTATACGGGTTATTGAATTTATATCTGTATTGTAATTGATTTATTGAACCGAGGTTTAACGTCCCTGTCAATGCTATTTAGGTTATTTTGGAGACGTTGCTTCCAATTGGTGGGACTTTTACCTGACAATGAGATGAAATGACTTCTCAAGCCCTGCCACCCAATGAGACCAAACAGCTTATAAGCACTGGACGGTTTGACTCAAACCACTTTGCCTGGGCAGGCTTCGTCCTTCTATGTTGTTTACCAGTACTCATGTGTGATCAGTTTCAGCTCTGCCTGGAATCACCATGCCCAACCTATTTCTCCAAGCCCCGATGGGCGGGTCAAGATCTATATTGTTCTGCAACGGAATGTCAGGTGGTGTTTCTCCAGGTACTCCGGTTTTCTCCCACCTCTGATTAATGATTGGCTCAATATGAGTGACATAAACTTGAAAGATCTGCAAAACCAAACCTCAACCAAAAAAAATTATATACATTTTTGGGATTATGTAGAAAAAAATAACATTTATGATCTTTTTCTATATATTCTATCATTTTTAGAATCCATCTTTTGACCATGTTATATCCAAAATTGTGTTACAATGAATAATGTTATCAAGAGATAAAAAAAAAAAAAAAGATCTATATTGTAAAACATTCAGCACAAGTTCATTTAGCCAATGATGAAATAGCTTCATCATCATCATCATCATCATCATCATCATCATCATCATCATCATCATCGGAGTTTTGATAAACATGCAGGTACACAGGCAACATCCACATAAATGGGCCCCCTTCCAGGTAGATGGCTTGCTGCATGCATGGTTGATCTTTCACCAGATCTCCAGGCTTATGACACAAAAAGTGCATCCTTAATTCGTGGGGGCCAAGGAGCACAATCTATCATCATGCCAAGTACTAAGATAGTAAACCTTTGGGTTTGGAGTTCTTGAAAACCCTAACACAAATCTTTATTGTCAAATGCCCTCCTGTACTTACGAGGACTGTTCAAATATGAATGCAAGTAGAACGTTTTCTCATGCACTAATGCGAAAATCACCTGGAAATAAATATCACAGCGATGAAAAACATTTTACCTATACATTGATACCAAACCTGTTAAAATCCGTCCACTTTAGCCATGAATATCGTTCGATAAACACTGTCTACTCTTGTATACTAATACAAAACATGGTTGGAAGAAGGTCAGAGTATGCCGTTGAAATACGGTCCTATATTAAGAATTGGTGTATTCTTGGTATACGGTGCAAAGACATTTTTGATGAAATATGTTCGGTTTATGGGCATTATGAAATGTCTTTTCCGACAGTTTTTCGTTGGTGTAAGAAATTCAGGTGTGGGCTAGGCTCAACAGAAGATGCACCACATGATCGTCGGCCGAAAACAGCAACATCTGCCAAGATGGTTGCTAGATTGAAAGAAATAGTTACTACCGATGCACGATACACCACTAGGCAAATAGCTAGTATGGTTAGCATCTCATTAGGAGCAGCTCATACAATTCTGAAACAGGATTTGAAAATGAGAAAGATCTGTGCTAGATGGATTCCCCATCTGTTGACAAATGAGCAGAAAAAGACACGCGTTCAGTGTGCTAAGAAGTTGCTTAAAAAGTTTCCAAATTACAATGCACGGTCTTTCGCTAATGTTGTCACAGGTGACGAGACATGGGTTCACTTTTTTGAGCCAAAACAAAAGATTCAGAACAAAATATGGGCAACAAAGTATTGCAAAAGACCATGCATTGCAAAGCGGACCATGAGTGTCAAGGTAATGTATGCCATATTCTTTTCAAATCAGGGCCCTGCTATTCAGGTTGCTGTGCCTAAAGGCAAATCTGTAAATGCGAAGTTTTACAAGAATAAAGTTCTTTGAAAATTGAAGAAATATTTCAAAGAACGAAGACCCGCAACTGGTTTGGCCAAAGTCAGATTGCTACATGACAATGCGTCATCGCACAAGGCGTTCATTGTGCAAGACTATCTGAAGCAGGAAAAGGTTGTTGAACTCCCTCACTCCCCGTATTCCCATGACCTTGCCCCATGTGACTATTTTTGTTCCCACGGCTGAAAAAATACCTTTCTGGTCGAAAATTTGTACAGCGCAAACACCTTGGTTCTGCGATATTCCAGTGCCTTCATAGTATACCTCGAAAAGACTACCAAAATGCATTCAATGATTGGATCAGAAGACTGAAAGTTTGTATATCTGTTAAAGGGGAATACTTTGAGGGGACAAAATAAATTTTTCATCGAAATCTATCACAGAATGATTTTTATGTGCTTAGTTGCATTCATATTTGAACAGTCCTCGTACATATAAGCCAGCTAAATGACCTATCCGCTTTAGCTGGGAAATATGTCAGCTTGACATAGAATGAGTTCCAGTATTAAGTATACTAACTATAGTTGTTGTTATTTTTATTAGACTTCACTCCCTTGTAAAAGAAAAACCAATCAATGCCATAGAAAAAAATTACAGGTTCTTGTGATCTGCTGTTCTTCAGGGAAAACTGGGAACCAGTCAACCATGAAGCCAGGCCAGTTAACACTCAAACTCACTCATACACCGTTTTTACCCAAAATATTCTGACAACAAAGTCACAAAAATAAGTCACAGCAAACAGTGGAGAGTGCAGACCCTGATCAGACTGCAGGAGCAGTCTGATCAGGGTCTACACTGTTCATTTTTGAGCAAAAGTCTTTGCGACCAAATGTAAAATGAATAATTTGTGATACTAAAAGGTTCATTAAAAAGCATCAAAATATTTAAAGTAAACACAGTATAGTTTTAGTCCCATTTTGATTTTTGAAAGGACTCTCTACACACCAAAACATCAACAAAACTCAAAGCCTTCTGGCAGTAGATGGAAGTGCAGAAGAAACAACAACAAGACTTACCTTATTCACAACAGGATCTGATAGGTCCACAGGCGGTATTTGGGAAAACCGAAAACAAACTTTTACCGGAAATAACCGAAAACAAATTCTCATAACCGAAAACAAACTATATCACCAATTAAACCATGGTTATTGTACATTTAGACATATACATGTTTAAATGATATGTAAATAGATAATATGGCCAAGTTTGGGAGAATAATTTGAAATAATAACGATTTTATTGCCTTTTTTAAATACAATTTTCACAGATGGAGGGGTCTACACTGCTTGTACTAACTGTTTGCCTTGTAGTTTGTGATCTAAATGAATATATTATACTTAGTAACTTGATCGTTTGATAGTCAGAAATGTTTGTGACTAAAACAATTTATTTAGCAGGATTCTGCTTAAGAAATTTAGTCAAAATGGTTAATCTGGCTGGCCATCAGGTGGTCTCAGGTTAGCTAACTGCCCAACCAGTAACCTCAAGATCAGCAGGATACGGCTTTAGAAATTTTGTATAATAAGAAAAAAAATCATATATTATAACCAATAAAAAGTAGCCCCTGCCCATTGGGGCTTGAAGAAATAGATTGAATACATGATGCTTCCACGCAGAGCTGAAACCGACCCGCACACTGAAACCGACCGCACACGAGTACTGGTAAACCGGATCTAAGCCTACGCAGGCAATACCGCGTGAGTCACTCCGTCCATGCTTATAAACCCTGTTGGTTTCATTGGGCACCTGGGCTTGAGATGCCATTTCATCTCAATGTCGGGTAAAAGTCCCACAGAATGGGAAGCAACGTCTCCAAAATGACCTTTACAGTGTTGACGGGGACGTTAAACCTCAAAACAAACAAACAATAACCAATAAAATGACTGTTTGGAGATATGAAAGTATGCACTCTATTCCACTGATGTGTTACTTAAAGTTTAAAAGGCCTGTCATCACTATTTAGGTCACATCAAGAGAGTCAATTACTGAATCACATTTTCCTGGATAGGCTTAGCAACATATACTGTTAATTAGTCCAGTGCAGATTCTTTCGTTATAAAACTGATAACTGTCCTTCTTGGAGTGTCACACTTGAAAGGATTTAATGATCAATCTTCATGAAAAGATGTTCCTAGCAGGGCCGTTATCAAACCATTGATCTCCTGATGACCGGTGAGACGCGCATCTGAAGGATATACTCGACGTATTTTTATATACAAAATTTCTAAAGCCTTATCCTGATGACCAGTCAGTTAAACCATTTTTGACTACATTTCTTAACCAGAATCCTGCTAAATAATTTGTTTTAGTCATAAAAATTTCTGACTTTCAAACAATTGAGTTTCTAAGTATAATGTTTTCATTTAGATCACAAACAACAAGGCAAACAGTTAGTACAAGCAATGTAAATCCCGGTCCATGTATGAAAAGTATATAAAAAAATGCAATAAAATCGTTATTATTTCAAATAATTCTCACAAACTTGGCCATATTATCTGTTTACATAGCATTTAAACATGTATATGTCTAAATGTACAATAATCATGGTATAATTGGTGATATAGTTTGTTTTCGGTTATAAAAATTTGTTTTCGGTTATTTCCGGTAAAAGTTTGTTTTCGGTTTTCCCAAATACCCGTCCACAGGTCCATATGCTTACCTTATTCACAACAGGATCTGATGGGTCCACACTTCTGTCCAGTGACTCTGCTAACTCCTTGTTTGAGGTGGTGTTAATTTGATAACCTCTAGCTGATGCACAGTTTCTCAAGTTACCAAACTGCTCTTCTTTTGGTAATGGATGATGTCGCAGCTGAAACGGAAAACGCTTATGTGATAAGAAGAGATCTGCAGAGTGGGACAATATAAATCCATGGAGCAGAGCAGGGCAATATAAACCTGTCGGGAGCCTTTATGGAAAGATAATGTTCAAGTGACATCATGTAAGAATCATTATATGTATAATAGCCATGTAATGAGAACCTATATTTTTGGGTTTGCAATCAAGTAAGATTCGTACAAACTGCCCACTCAGCTACACAAACTCGTCTTGAAATTTTAGATGTAACTACAAATGTGTTCATGGGACACGGATGCAAAGACAAATGGATGGACAGGCATAATACTATATGCCCTTTCCAGCATTCTTTGAATGAGGGGGCTTGCATAAAAACAAGATGCACTGTCCTGTCCAAGTGGCAAACACTGAAAGAATTTAAATGCTAAAGAAAATCCTCTTCCAAAAGTGACCTATTTATGAAAATGGAGGTAAATCGCTAAGAACCAGATGCAGCTGGGCCACAGCAAGCAAAAGTAAGTAAGTAAGTAACGTCTTTATTTAAAGAGGCTTGCGCATTCGGTTTCCCGATCTGCCATGCGAGCCTCACATATATGCAACATATACAAAGTCAACATAATATACAACATATAAACAGTGAACTAGTTACAACAAAAATTTTCATAACAACAATAAAATAGCTGAAATAGCTATGTAAGGAGTCATTGTAATGCAAATGCCCATCTTGAATCAGTGGAAGGAAGAGAATGACTACAGAAAAAAATTTTTAACCAAGGGATCTTCAATGATTGTGACCCAGATAAGCCTAAGCATCATTGTGGCTAATCTGGGTCAAATGACTGAAACATTGTTTGCCTATGTGCAAAAATATGTTAGTACAGTGTAAGACTGAGACTCAGAGGTATGTGTTTTAGGATACCTCTGTTATTCAGATTGTAGATAGTTTTAAGGATTCATCCAGTGACTTTTTTTTAAGCTTAATTCTAAATTTAGCCATCCATTCGACTGAGGTAATGGCCAAATGTGACCTGATAAATTGAAATTTTGCACGAAGATGGCAAACAGACAACATTTTCAGATGCAGATGTTCTTGGGGTCTTAGTTAATGAAATTTTGACTAAGATCACGCCAAGGATTTGTTTGTTTGGTTGTTTTGAAGTTCAATAGCCCAGTCATTACTATTTAGGTCATCTTGAGCCAGTCATTTACCTCACCTCTTTTCCTGGGCAGGCTTATAACTAATTGGTTAACCAGTATGGTTAGCACATTCTTTTACCAGAAACTGGCAACTGTCTATCTTGAATCAGTGGAAGGAAGAGAATACTTCAGAAAATATTTTCTAACCAGTATGGTGCACATTCTTTCACCAGAAACTAACAACTGTCTATCTTGAATCAGTGGCAGGAAGAGAATGAATTCAGAAAAGATTTTTTAACCAGTATGGTGCACATTCTATCACCAGAAACTGACAACTGTTCATCTTGAATCGGTGGAAGGAAGAAAATGACTTCAGAAAAGATTTTTTAACCAGTATGGTGCACATTCTTTAACCAGAAACTGACAACTGTCCATCTCGAATCAGTGGAAGGAAGAAAATGACTTCAAAAAAGATTTTTTAACAAGTATGGTGCACATTCTTTCACCAGAAACTGACAACTGTCCATCTTGAATCAGTGGAAGGAAGAGAATGACTTCAGAAAAATTTTTTAACCAGTATGGTGCACATTCTATCACCAGAAACTGACGACTGTCCATCTTGAAACAGTGGAAGGAAGAGAATGAGCACAGTTAAGATTTCATGATAAATCTCAACAAAAGAATTCTACCAACCCGGCAGGGAACAAACTCTTGACTTCATGATAACCCGTCAGATGTGCATCTGACTCAGCTACCAAGGCCAGCTGTGAAGTCAGTTGGCAGAACTAAAATTTTTTGTGAAGTGTTTGACATTTAATGAAATTTAAGCTCCACTCAGTGTTTTCATTATGTAACGGGTTGAAAAGTGAAATATAGATTATAATTCACTGAGAAATCTCAGTAAATCTCTACTGAAAATGTAATAAAATTCTATAAAACATACCAGTATGAAATTATTATCCACCTACCAAGGCCTGATTAGGCAATGTCTCTGTAATTTTCTTGGCTACCCAATGATTTGCAAAAATCATACACTCTGCTATGGTGTCATGCACTTCCAGATGCTGAAAAACAAGAAAGCAGAATAAAATCAGTGTTATCATGAGAAGACTTTTGCAAACAACAAAGGGTGCACTCCCTGCTTGAAAACATTGCAGCCCTGATCAGATGGATTGCTAAATACTTCAAGTTTCTAGTAGATGTATATCTAAGACTCTAGCTAGTCTGTGTGTGTCTGACCTGATTTATATATTAACGGCCAAGAGATGTTTCTCGAGATAGGGCTAACATACAAGAGCTATTTCTGGATGGGAGGAGGTGGGGGGAGGTGTGGGGGGTTGCCTGATGTTTTACTCAAAATGCCCTACAATGCCAGATACACTCTGTGCTGTGACTCTCATTAAAGCCATAATAAACAACAACTTCTTGATAGCACCCTTCATTAAATGACAATTTTGGATTATACATGGTTTAAAGATGGATCCGAAAAATGTTATCCATCTACACGACTGAAAAAGATTCGAGATGGTCCCACAAAGGAAAAGAGGGAGAAACGAAACTGAAATGAAAGAAAGCAGATGAAAAGAAACCAGATTTTTCCAATGAGCAATACATCAGTTCTGAAGACTTTTGATGATTTCTCAAGTTAACCAATTTAGTAGGGGAAACCTCAAAACAAGATACTGGCAAACAGTGTAGGTTTTTGATTGATTTATTTATTGATTTGGGGTTTAACATCCCCGTCAACACTATTTAGGTAATTCTGGAGGCGAAGCTTCCATTTCTGTGGGACATTTACCCGACATTGAGATGAAATCACATCTCCAGCCCTGCAGCCCAATGAAACCAAAAGGGTTAATACGCATGGACAGTTCAACTCGTACTGTTTTGTCTGGGCAGGCTTAGAGCTCCAAAGCAGTTTACCAGTACTCATGTGCGCAGTCGATTTCAGCTCTGCATGGAAGCATCATGCAGCCAAATCTATTTTTCAAGATAAGATGGTGCGGGCAGGTGGGCAGATCATGGCATCTGGTCCGGGCTACAATGTTTTCAAAGTTCAGCCATTTTCTAAATAAACTTCAAAGAAAACAACAATCTGACATCTCAAAAGCCTGATATGCACTCCTGCTATATAGATGTATAAGGTAGAAGATTCCATTCACTACAGAAGCTCCTGAGTCAGTCATTAGTATTTTAGCTTCCTAACAAGAGAAGGTGAAAAGCAGTTAGAAGATAACTGTCAGACTTGATTGATTTGTTTGTTTGTTTGATTTGAGGTTTAACATCCCCATCAACACTGTATACAGTCGAACTTCGATGGCTCCAACCCCTTTGGGACCATGAAATTTTATTCGAGACAGTGGTAGTTCGACGCAGTGAATGTCACTGCCAAGAGGCATAATGAGATACTTTTGAACATCTTTCGATGTTAGATAATGAAAATGTTTGCAGTGTGTACTCATTAGAATCGCCTCACCAAGGCAATTCTAATGAGTACACACAACACACATTCGCAAGATAAAAGACTTACATCTCCTTTATCATCCCCCACCATTTCTTATCTTGAGGATTTCCCTAGGGGCTCAAGTACGAGTTCAACCCAGCCATGGGAAACGAGCCATCGGTGTTCGAGCCATCGAAGTTCTACTGTAGGTCATTTTTGAGACGTTGCTTCCAATTCTGTGGGACTTTTACCAGACATTGAAATGAAATGACATCTCAAGCCCTGTCGCCCAATGAAACCAATAGGGTTTATAAGCATGGACAGTCTGACTCAGATCGCTTTGCCTGAGCAGGCTTAGATCTTCTAAGCAGTTTGCCAGTACTCGTGTGCGGTCGGTTTCAGCTCTGCGTGGAAGCATCATGCAGCCCATCTATTTCTTCAAGCCCCAATGGGCGGGGGCCAAAAAGACAACAGAGATAAATGCAGGACATATTTCAAGAAAGCAATATGAAAAAACTTATAAAAAGTTAAAGGCGACAAAATAGACAAGGAAGGTAATAAGAATACAGATAATAAGTGTATTTGGATAACAGATGGTACTGAAACTGTACTTGGCTGCTGCTTAGTGCTCTAATTGATATTATAACTGATGATACTTTGTCTCTACAAGATAAACTTATAGAAAAGCAGAATTTGGAACCAAATACTCTGGAATCCAATTCTGCAATAACCCATTCAGTACCAGACACCCCAAACCGGGTACCTTGGCAAATAGCGCAGGCCCAGATCAGATGCCGCAGAATGCGGCATCTGATCAGGGCCTACACTGACAAAAGTTAAGCCACTTCAAATTTTGAAGAAAACACAACCTGACACCCCTAAATTTTGAAATGGACTCCTGCCGAAGATTCCATTTGGTACAAAAAGGGTTAATAAGCAGTGGAAATGAGACTGACTTGTAAACATTTGATATTATGATATGGGCCCCGCCAAGCGATTTTGGTACTTATCGCCTATGCGAGCAGCGAAGGTTCAGGCGAGCCTGCGCATCCGCGCAGTCTCGCCAGAACCTTCGCTGCTCGCTCATACAAGCAGTGAATCAAGAGGAACCTTCAGACAGAAAGCCATATCCCTGGCCCCTCTGAATGGCTGGGCATGCGCAGTTAAAATTTGTCATGACGGAATGCTCGAAGACCCAAATTCGCTTGGCGGGGCTCATATTATAACACTCAATGAAAAGGATGTCTTGGTGATACACATGATGATACATCACAAGAGAGCAATTGTGTCTACAAAAACCAATGGAAAACAAGCTGACTTCAGGTCACCTTTTCCTGGTACTAGGAAAGCCAAATACAGTAAGTAATCCATACCCCCGTAAATGTCTCATTGATTGATTGCTTTGGGTTTAACGACACGTCAACCCTTTTGGGTCATTTTGTGTTGTCTCCCAGAGAAAGGGAGATAAGAGATAGTAGAGACAGTAGAGGAGATGAAAGTGAGGGACAGAGGAGAAAGAGGAGAATGAATGGAAGTGTAGAAACAGAAGATATAACACTCCCTCTCTACCCATACCTGCTGCAAGGACAGCAGACCTTGACCAACTGTAAGCCCATATCAGTTGGAGGTGCCACTGACACATGATACATGTCACCTTTGCCTCATCCAACCATCCCTCGTAAATGTCTCAGATGGACTCATCCATCAATAACTCAAAACGGGCTAGTAAACTGGCTGGATCTTTTGCAAAGGTTAACTGTGTTTCACTGATGTCACAGTAATAAGTATATCCAAAAAGGGCAAGAAATCCTGTCGGATCAGAATTTTGACCTAATTTAGTCCTTTCCAGCTAACATGTGGATCTGTATAAGCTACAAAGAAAATAGTAACTATATCTGTTGAAATGATCTTACATCTTTTGGATTCAAGTTTTCAATGCTCTTTGTTTCACTAAGTTGTATCTGAACTTCAACACTTTCAAGTTCCAGAGCCCCACCCCTCACTCTCCTAGCCTTCAGATGTCTGGCTATCTGCATCAGCTGACCTATGGCCTTGCGGAGTTCTGCTATCCTGAAAAACAATTACAGTAAAATTCTTATATTAAGACCACCTTTGGGACTGTTCAAAAGTGGTCTTTAAGACCACTTTTGAACAGTCCCAAAGGTGGTCTCTGACCAAAGGACATTGTGTGCAGAATTCACGAAGAAAGAATAACTGCTCCTTTGTTATTAAGATTTTTAAATCAGAATTTGTCACAATTTTTAGGTGGTCTTAATAGCGGAATTTCACTGAATTAGAATCATCAGGAATAAATATAGAAAATATGGGTCCTTAGAAAGCGAGATGTGGACAAGACATTCTGTATTCACACCTGGTCACAAGGTTATAAAACTTTTTTCATGCTCAACTTAATTGACCATGAAATTCAAAATACTACAGCACTAGCGGGTTGACTGTCTCTGGGAATACAGTCCTGAATTGGGACTCAGACTGTTTTGTTCAACCCACTGTATACCAGTGGACTCTTCCACTGCTACATGTTGAACAAGTCCATTGTCATGTAAGGTGTGTCAGGCCTATTATTTCTTTTTTATTCTATTTTTGACGGAAAATTCTAATAGCAAAGAGTGCAGGCCCTGATCAGATGCCGTGTTCTGCAGCGTCTGATCTGGGCCTGCACTGTTTGCCAAGGTACCCCTTTAGGGGTTTCCCACATGCAATGGGTTAACAATTAAATTCCTATCCTTTAAGCAAGCAGTGTGGACCATGATCAGACCTGTTTTCTGTTGCATCTGATCTGTGTAAACACTGTTTGCAAAACCGTAAGTCCAGTACAAATTGATTCCACAGGTTGCCCTCTGACCTCAAATGATAAGAATAGACTGGCTATAAATAACTGTTATCTGAATTTTAAAGAATTCAGTGATGGTCATGTGGACACCAGCAATGAAAAGCTACTTTGATTAGTAACTTTGAGTCAACTGACACACATCGACCCCAAAAAACATTAAATTTTGAGGATTTTTTCATATTTATATCCAGAGGTTGGTATTTGTCCTGCTGATAAAAACTAACCCTTTTTGTATCAAATGGAATCTTCTTCCATATATATGGCAGGAGCACATTTTGAGCTGGCCTCGGTAGCTCAGTCGGATGCGCTTCTGACTGGTGATCAGGAGGAAGCTGGTTCGATACCACTTATGTATAAGCCTGCCCAGGAAAAGTGTGGATAGGTAAACTGACCGGCTCAAAAATAAAATAGTGTTCACTGGGTTGTTAAACTCCAATACAAAAAACAAGTACATTTCGAAATTTAAGGGTGAGAGGTTGTTCTATCTTTATAATTTATTTGGAAAATAGCTGAACTTTTTGCAAATAGTTTAGGCCCTGATCAGATGCCACATTCTGTGGCGTCTGATCTGGGCCTGCACTGTTAGCCACGGTACCCCTTTTGGAGTTTCCAGTACAACATGAGGGCCATGATGGCCCTGGATTGCTCACCTGATCCTTATGGTAGGTAATATAAGGTGGAGTGGAGGGTAAGAGCAATTTTGACTGACAGTGACTCAAGGAACATTTCAAAATCAATCTAGCTATCATTTTAAGTGTTACACTTCTTTTTCTGGTGGCTATCATGTTCAGAGGAAAATTGTCAGAGTGTCACTCATGGAACATTCCTTCAAAATTGTTTTCTTTTTTTAGGAAGAAGTCATCCCTTTTTACAATACAGAGCTGACTTTTATGTCACAATCTGGGCATCTTGTGGACATTGAGGGTCAGGTCCTAGTGCACCAGACGGAGATGAACACGCTCAGTCTAAATAACAATGGTGACAAAGGGAGTGGGGGCGGGGGAAGGGGGTGGTCCTTTGGAAAAGGTACCTCTATATTCATAAAATACCCCTCCTGACCAAGGTATTACCGAAGAGGACAATTCTGAGCAAGTTTGATGATGATTCGACTAAAACTGTGGCATCTAGAGTGTTAAAAGGGTTTTTCTATGATTTAACCTACTGACCTACTTTTTGTACCCACATGGCCCATATTCACTTTACCTAGAAGTTGCCAAGATGATCATTCTGAGCAAGTTTGATGATAATTAGACTAAAATTGCAGTCTTAGAGTGTAAACAAGGTTTTTCTATTATTTGACCTACTGACCTAATTTTTGACCCAACATGACCCATATTCGAACATGACCTAGATATTGAAGAGATGATCATTCTGAGCAAGTTTGATGATGATTGGACCAAACCTGTGGCCTCTTGAGTGTTAACAATGTTTTTCTATGGTTTGACCTGTTGACCTACTTTTTGACCCCACATGATCCATATTAGATCTTGACCGAGACATTGTCAGGATGATCATTCTGAGCAAGTTTGAGGATGCTTGAACCAAAACTGTGGACTCTAAGAGTGTTAACAAGGTTTTTCTATGATTTGACCTACTGACCTCCTTTTTGACCTGGCATAACCCATATTCGAATTTGACTCAGATATCATCAAGACAAACATTCTAGTAAAGTTTCATGAATATTGAAGCAAAATTGTGGTCTCTAGAGGATGAACAAGGTAAATGTTGACGACGCATGACGCATGTCCCATGACGCACATACGACGGACAAAAGGTGATCACAAAAGCTCACCTTGAGCTTATGACCCATATTCGAATTTGACCTAGATATTGTAGAGATGATCATTCTGAGCAAGTCTGATGATGATTTGACCAAAACTGTGGCCTCTAGAGTGTTAACAAGGTTTATCTATGATTTGACCTACTGACCTACTTTTTGACCTGACATGACACATATACGAATTTGACCGAGATATTGTCAGGATGATCATTTTCAGCAAGTTTGAGGATGATTGGACCAAAACTGTGGCCTCTAGAGTGTTAAGAAGGTATTTCTATGATTTGACCTACTGACCTATTTTTTTTTGCTGACATGACCCATAATCAAACTTGACCAAGATATTGTCAGGATAATCATTCTGAGCAAGTTTGAGGAAGATTGGACCAAAACTGTGGCCTCTAGAGTGCTAACAAGGTTTTTCAGTGGTTTGACCTACTGACCTACTTTTTGACCCAACATGACCCATATTCGAACTTGACCGAGATATTGTCAGGATGATCATTCTGAGCAAGTTTGATGATGACTGGACCAAAACCGTGGCCTCTTAGAGTGTTAACAAGGTTTTTCTATGATCTGACCTACTGACCTACTTTTTGACCTGAAATGACCCATATTCAAACTTTACTGAGATTTTGTCAGGATGAGCATTCTGACCAAGTTTGAGGAAGATTGGACCAAAACTGTGGCCTCTAGAGTGCTAACAAGGTTTTTCTGTGGTTTGACCTACTGACCTACTTTTTGACCAAACATGACCCATATTCGAACTTGACTGAGATATTGTCAGGATGATCATTCTGAGCAAGTTTGATGATGACTGGACAAAAACTGTGGCCTCTTAGTGTGTTAACAAGGTTTTTCTATGATTTGACCTACTGACCTACTTTTTGAACCAACATGACCCATATTCGAACTTGACGGAGATATTGTCAGGATGATCATTCTGAGCAAGTTTGATGATGATTTGACCAAAACTGTGGTCTCTAGAGTGTTAACACGGTTTTCTATGATTTGACCTACTGATCTACTTTTTGACTCTACATGACATATATTCAAACTTGACCGAGATATTGTCAGGATGATCAGTTTGAGGATGATTAGACCAAAACTGTGGCCTCTAGAGTGTTAACAAGGTTTTTCTATGATTTGACCTACTGACCTATTTGTTTTTGGCTGACATGACCCATAATCGAACTTGACCGAGATATTGTCAGGATGATCATTCTGAGCAAGTTTGAGGATGATTGGACCAAAACTGTGGCCTCTAGAGTGCTAACAAGGTTTTTCTGTGGTTTGACCTACTGACCTACTTTTTGACCCGAAATGACCCATATTCAAACTTGACCGAGATATTGTCAGGATGATCATTCTGAGCAAGTTTGAGGATGACTGGCCCAAAACTGTGGCCTCTAGAGTATTAACAAGGTTTTTCTATGATCTGACCTACTGAACTACTTTTGACCTGAAATGACCGATATTCAAACATGACTGAGATATTGTCAGGATGAACATTCTGACCAAGTTTGAGGAAGATTGAACCAAAACTGTGGCCTCTAGAGTGTTAACAAGGGTTTTCTGTGGGTTGACCTACTGACCTATTTTTTGACCTGACATGACCCATATTCGAACTTGACCGAGATATTATCAAGATGATCATCCTGAGCAAGTTTGAGGATGATTGGACCAAAATTGTGGCCTCTTGAGTGTTAACAAGGTTTTCCTTTGATTTGACCTGGTGACCTACTTTTTGACCCGACATGACCCATATTTGAACTTGACCTACATATTGTCATGATGATCATTCTGAACAAGTTTGATGATGATTGGATCAAAACTGTGGCCTCTAGAGTGTTAACAAGAAAAGTTTACGGATGCACGACGAACGACGATGACGGAAATCTCACAGTCACAAAAGCTCACCAGGACCTTCGGTCAGGTGGGCTAAAAATGGTTAAAAAACCAACAATTGTTGGCATTTCAGTATTCATCAGGAGTTCAAATTTTATGCTCTAATAAATGAGTTGAGCATAAAAAAAATGTTTTCTGATTTGAGCCACTAGTAATTTCTTGGAAACTGTGATACACAAGGATACTTTGTACTTATGGAGTCAGTAACAATTTCTTGCCAGCTCCATATTTCTGAGCCCTTTGACAAATTTTCATTAAACTTTGATCAAAATATTTGCCTCAGTGAGGTAATTAATATGCAGAACCCACAACTAAACCATGCCAACTCAAGGTCAAGCTCACAACTGATAGCCATGCATTTGAGCCTTGAATTTTGTGTCCATTCGAAAATCTCCTTACCCATGAAGGATTTTCAGTAAGCTTTGGTCAAATGTTGGCCAAAATGAGGTGATGTGCAGAACTCATAACTCAACCATGCCAACTCAAGATAAAGGTCACAATTAAAGGTCAAGAGTTTGAGCCTTGAATTTCGTTTCTCCGGAATAGATCCCATTGAAATCTATTGAAGTGTCCACACAAGTATATATTTGTCTGCACAGATAAGTGGACAGACAAAGACCATTTCTATAACTCCCTTCATGGCGGCATATTAACCTATAATCGTCTCTGCTTTGCAGGGGTAAAATCGTTCCTCAAAAAAATAATTCTCACTTGTTTTCCAGGTCTTGCTCAGAACATTCTTGAAGTTCTGGAACATTTTCAACAATCTCTCTTGTTTCTGCACCTTCTTGAATAGCCTGGGCCATCTGAAGATCAATACATAGTCACAGTTAACCATTAAGATGCCAAGAAAAATTAAATCTGAACATGTTGTCTGTTTATGTCATCTGCTGAATCTTCTTGCAAACTCTTTTAAAATATTTTTGCATGCAGGCAAGCTGTGTGGACCCTGATCAGACAACTGAGCAGTCTGATCTGGGTCCACACTGTTTGCAACAATGGCTTTTAAAGTTACCAGCAGATAACAGACGGCAATTGTTGTGATTGGTATTTTATATATTTTTGCATACAGGCAAATAGTGTGGGCCCTGATCAGACTGCTCCTAAAGGAGCAGTCTGATCTGGATCCACAATGTTTGTAACACTGACTTTGAAAGTAACCAGCAGACAACACAGCAGACGAAATTGGTACTGTATTACTCTAAATTCCATCTACAAAGGGAAAATAAAATTTTATTTTTTGTTTATTTGCTGTGGAGTAGTTGTACATGTATAATGGCCCTATCAACACTACTGGGCTCATGCTGGGCCATGCAGTTAACCAAACCATACCTTTTCTGGTCAGGTCTAGTCCTTTACCCTTCAACTTTAAATAATTCCAGCAGACGACAATTTGATTTTTGAGCAAATATTTTTCGTAATAAATAAGGCTTGATATAACATGTGAATCTTCTGCATCAATGAAAATAAGAAAAATACATTTCAAAAATTTCTTCTGCTAGTCGTGATTAGCAGTCCAAGGGTTAAAAGCAGTTTACCAGTACAGTGCACATCTTTTGGCAGTAAATGACAACTGCCCTTTTTAATTGTAAACACCCAGGTCCTGTTGTTTAAAACCTTGTTACTTTAACAAATTTCTATAGGTCAAACTGTTAACTTTTCTGTGAAGTACCAGTAATACAGCAAGTGAGTATTTTTAAATGCAAAATCTACTCATTTTTTTTTCCAGCAAAATTCTGAAGTTTTGCCAATGGATGATGCAGAGAAAAACTACATCTGAAAATGTCATCTGCTTGTATCGTCTGCTGAATTTTTTTTTGCAAACATTTCAAAAAATATTTTTGCATACAGGCAAACAGTGTGGACCCAAATCAGATTTGCGTCCACACTGTTTGGAAAAAAAATACTTTTAAGGTAACCAGCAGACGACAAAGCAGATGACAAATGTCTTGATTGGATTTTTATGGGTTAAATGTAAAATTAATTAACAACTTGGGCTTTAAACTTTTTATGTAATGATGTGTGCAGCCAGCAAAGCCTCTGGCAAGACTGCACTTATGTGCAGGCTTGCATAAGACTTTGCTGGTCACAGATGTGGTAAGTTCCATTTTCTCATTAGCTGACTTGTTCAAGGTTACCTCATAGAAGAGCTTATACTGAGATCTAATGACTGTTTTCCCATACCAGACATCAATCACCTCATAGCTTGGACTCAACTCCCAGATCACACTGACAGCATATCTAAAATGGTAATCCAATAATTAAACTAGAGCCAGTGTTTATGAAACACAATGCCCCCAACTGCTTGACCCTAACACTGCTTGACCCTAACACTGCTTGTCCCTAACAGTAATTGAGATATCTTTTTTTTATTTGGCTGCAATGCTGAAATTTTAGAAGAACCAGAAAGAAACACAATTGAGAGGCAAAAAATTATAAAGGGCCATAACTTTAACAAAATTTTATAGAATTGGTTGAAACTTTAATCAGGTAGTCTCCTCCTTAGTCCCAATCACTATACCATGTATCAGGGCTGTAGCTTAAATACTTTTTGAGATATCTTGCTAACGAGAATTCTATGTTTTTTAATTAAAGGGGAAATAATTCAAGAAGGGGAGATAATTTGGACAAGAAAAAAAATACGGGTCAACTATTTTTTCATGAGGAACTCATATATGAAATTTCAAAACACTAGCATACACGGTTCTGAAGATATGCTATGCACCAGAAAGCAACACAATTGAGTAGCAAAAAATTACAAAGGGCCATAACTCTAACAAAATTTTATCGAATTGGTTGAAAATTTAATCAGGTAGTCTCCTCCTTAGTCCCAATCACTATACCAAATATCAAGGCTGTAGCTCAAATACTTTTTGAGATATCTTGCTAACGAGAATTCTATGTTATTTAATTAAAGGGGAAATAATTCAAGAAGGGGAGATAATTTGGACAAGAAAAAAAATACGGGTCAACTATTTTTTCATGAGGAACCCATATATGAAATTTCAAAACACTAGCATACACGGTTCTAAAGATATGCTATGCACCAGAAAGCAACACAATTGAGTGGCAAAAAATTACAAAGGGCCATAACTCTAACAAAATTTTATAGAATTGGTTGAAAATTTAATCAGGTAATCTCCTCCTTAGTCCCAATCACTATACCAAATATCAAGGCTGTAGCTCAAATACTTCTTGAGATATCTTGCTAACGAGAATTCTATGTTATTTAATTAAAGGGGAAATAATTCAAGAAGGGGAGATAATTTGGACAAGAAAAAAAATACGGGTCAACTATTTTTTCATGAGGAACCCATATATGAAATTTCAAAACACTAGCATACACGGTTCTAAAGATATGCTATGCACAAGAAAGCGTGACGTACTAACGGACGAACGGACGGACAAGCCAGAAGCAATATGCCCCCCAACTTTTTTAAAGTTGGGGGCATAAATAAATGGCTAGACCTTTGTTAGAATAAGAATACAGGTTGTTGAACACGCTTGTGCAGTGGTAAAGCACCTGGCTTGTAATTGTGGAGTCCCGAGTTCAAGTCCCTCCTCAGACTTCAAGTGTTGTGACCTTGAGCATGTTACAACTCCACAGCTCTGTTTGTTGATTGATTGGTTTGGAGTTTAACAGCCCAGTTAACACTACTAAGGTCATTTCCAGCTGGTCTATTTACTAATCAATACTGGGCTGGCTTATACATAAGTTGGAGTGCACAGACTTTTACTATAAAATGTCGGCTCCGTGTGTAACTATTTTTGATGGAAACTTCTGTTAGCAAATAGTGCAGACCATGATCAGATGCCGCATTCTGCAGCGTCTGATCTGGGCCTGCACTGTTTGCCAAGGTACCCCTTTAGGGGTTTCCCGCATACAATGGGTTAATCAGTTCCAACTAGAATTTGTTTTTCTACAAAAACACAGATGTCTCCCCCGTTTTTGACTGCTAAGTATAACCTTGACATTGGAGGTATTGAGCTGGGTCTTGTGTGCAACACATCATCTAATGAAGATGAACATTTCTGCATAGTAACTTTAAAAATGTTCATAGAAAAATAAAAAAGTTATTGGCCGTAAACAAAAAAAGCACTTTTTTTACCTTTGACCTCTAAGTATGGCCTTGACCTTTGCGGTACAACACATCATCACATGATGGTTAACATTTCTGCCAAGTAATTTCATAATCCATCAAAGAATAAGGAAGTTATTGACTGTCCTTTTTTTTACCTTTGACCTCTAGGTATGACCTTGACATTGGAGGTATGGACCTTGGTCTAACACATGACTCATGGTCCAACTTTCAAGCCTCTAGCTCCAATAGTTTTTGAGATATCTTGCTGACAAGATTTTATTAAAAGAAATTCAAAGGGCAATAACTCTTGAAAGGGGCATAATCCGGATGAGAAAAAAAATACGCGTCAGCTTATTTTCCATTAGGAATGCATATATGAAATTTCAAAACCATAGCAAACACAGTTCTAAAGTTATGCTATGCATCACTTTTAGCATTCATTACAATGGGCACAAATTACCAAAATGACAAAAGGCCATAACTCGCTAAGTATTTTTCGGAATTTTGTCAAAAGTTTATCAGTTCATATACTCATCACCACCAATATACTCAACAACTTTCAAGGCTCTAGCTCCAATAGTGTTTGAGATATTTTGCTGACAAGATTTTATTAAAAAAATTTCAAAGGGCAATAACTCTTGAAAGGGGCATAATCTGGACGAGAAAAAAAATACGCGTCAGCTAATTTTCCATGAGGAATCCATATATGAAATTTCAAAACCCTAGCATACACGGTTCTAAAGTTATGCTATGCATCACTTTTAGCATACATTACAATGGGCACAAATTACCAAAATGACAAAGGGCCATAACTCACAAAGTATTTTTCGGAATATTGTCAAAAGTTAATCAGTTCATCTACTCATCACCACCAATATATTCACCAACTTTCAAGCCTCTAGCTCCAATAGTTTTTGAGATATCTTGCTGACAAGATTTTATTAAAAAAATTTCAAAGGGCAATAACTCTTGAAAGGGGCATATTCCGGATGAGAAAAAAAATACACGTTAGCTCATTTTTCATGAGGAATCCATATATGAAATTTCAAAACCCTAGCATACACGGTTCTAAAGTTATGCTATGCATCACTTTTAGCATACATTATAATGGGCACAAATTACCAAAATGACAAAGGGCCATAACTCACAAAGTATTTTTTGGAATTTTGTCAAAAGTAAATCAGTTCATCTACTCATCACCATCAATATATTCACCAACTTTCAAGGCTCTAGCTCCAATAGTTTTTGAGATATCTTGCTGACAAGATTTTATTAAAAAAAAATTCAAAGGGCAATAACTCTTGAAGGGGGCATAATCCGGACGAGAAAAAAAAAATACGCGTCAGCTAATTTTCCATGAGGAATCCATATATGAAATTTCAAAACCCTAGCATACACGGTTCTTTAGTTATGCTATGCATCAAAAGCGTAACGGACGGACGAACGAACCAGAACCAATATGCCCCTCCAACTTTTTCAAAGTTGGGGGCATAATAAGAAAGTTATTGACAGAACACAAAAAAGGCCCTTTTTTTACCTTTAACCTCTATGTATGACCTTGACCTTTCAGGTATTAAACTGGGTCATGCGTGTAACACATCATCACATGGTGGTTAACATTTCTGCCTAGCAATTTCAAAATCCATCTAAAAATAAGAAAAGTATTGACCAAACACGAAAAAAGACCCCTTTTTTACCTTTGACCTCTATGTATGACCTTGACATTTTAGGTACCAAACTGAATCATGCATGCAACACATCGTCCCATGATAGTTAACATGTTTGCCAAGTAACTTCAAATTCTAAATAAAACTAGACAAAGTGCCCGGTGGGGCACGTATATCCCCGGCCAGGGCCATCGCCTCAGCTGAAACAAGAACTACAAAGGGAATTAACTCTAAAAGGCCTGACCCATTGGCCCTTATTTTCTTTCCCACAATACAAGTAGTCATACTGATCATGTGTGCAAAATTTCAAGTTTCTATGTGAAGCAGTTCCTGAGATATCTTTGACACAAAATAATTGTTTACGGACACACAGACAGACGGAAAAGACAAAAACTGTATACCCCCTTTGCATACTTCGTATGCCGGGGGTATAAAAATAAATATCAAGAAAATATTGAGACCGGTACAGAAGTTATGAGGAAAATTACATTTTAAAATAGCAAGAATTAGAAAGGGAAATAACTCCAAGAGCCCTGGTCCCTTTGGCCCCTTTTTTCTTTCCCACAATACAAGTAGTCATACTGGTTGTTGCTACCAAATTTTAAGTCTCTATGTACAGTAGTTATTGAGAAATCTTTGACACAAAATAATAAAAAAAATATACACTACAGCAAGAACTACAAAGAGAAATAACTCTAAAAGGCCTGACCCCTTGGCCCTTATTTTCTTTCCCACAATACAACTAGTCATACTGATCATGTTTGCATAATTTCAAGTTTCTATGTACAGTAGTTATTGAGAAATCTTTGACACAAAATATAAATATACACTATTAAACAGCAAGAACTACAAAGGGAAATAACTCTAAAAGGCCTGACCCCTTGGCCCTTATTTTCTTTCCCACAATACAAGTAGTCATACTGATCATGTGTGCAAAATTTCAAGTTTCTACGAGAAGCAGTTCCTGAGATATCTTTGACACAAAATAATTGTTACGGAAATAACTCTTAAAGGCCTGACCCCTTGGCCCTTATTTTCTTTGGCCCTGATTTTCTTTCCCACAATACAACTAGTCATACTGATCATGTTTGCAAAATTTCAAGTTTCTATGTACAGTAGTTATTGAGAAATCTTTGACACAAAATAAAAAAATATACACTATTAAACAGCAAGAACTACAAAGGGAAATAACTCTAAAAGGCCTGACCCCTTGGCCACACCTGTAACACAGTAAGTTTCAGGTGTAAAATAAATATCAAGAAAATATTGAGACCGGTACAGAAGTTATGAGGAAAATTAAAAAAATATACATTATTAAACAGCAAGAACTACAAAGGGAAATAACTCTAAAAGGCCTGACCCCTTGGCCACACCTGTAACGCAGTAAGTTTCAGGTGTAAAATAAATATCAAGAAAATATTGAGACCGGTACAGAAGTTATGAGGAAAATTATATTTTAAAATAGCAAGAATTAGAAAGGGAAATCACTCCAAGAGCCCTGGTCCCTTTTTTCTTTCCCACAATACAAGTAGTCATACTGGTTGTTGCTACCAAATTTTAAGTCTCTATGTACAGTAGTTATTGAGAAATCTTTGACACAAAATAATAAAAAAAAAATATACACTACAGCAAGAACTACAAAGGGAAATAACTCTAAAAGGCCTGACCCCTTGGCCCTTATTTTCTTTCCCACAATACAACTAGTCATACTGATCATGTTTGCAAAATTTCAAGTTTCTATGTACAGTAGTTATTGAGAAATCTTTGACACAAAATAAAAATACACACTATTAAACAGCAAGAACTGCAAAGGGAAATAACTCTAAAAGGCCTGACCCCTTAGCCCTTATTTTCTTTCCCACAATACAAGTAGTCATTCTAAAAGGCCTGACCCCTTGGCCACACCTGTAACACAGTAAGTTTCAGGTGTAAAATAAATATCAAGAAAATATTGAGACCGGTACAGAAGTTATGAGGAAAATTACATTTTAAAATAGCAAGAATTAGAAAGGGAAATCACTCCAAGAGCCCTGGTCCCTTGGCCCCTTTTTTCTATCCCACAATACAAGTAGTCATACTGGTTGTTGCTACCAAATTTTAAGTCTCTATGTACAGTAGTTATTGAGAAATCTTTGACACAAAATAATAAAAAAATATACACTACAGCAAGAACTACAAAGGGAAATAACTCTAAAAGGCCAGACCCCTTGGCCCTTATTTTCTTTCCCACAATACAACTAGTCATACTGATGATGTTTGCAAAATTTCAAGTTTCTATGTACAGTAGTTATTGAGAAATCTTTGACACAAAATAAAAATATACACTAATAAACAGCAAGAACTACAAAGGGAAATAACTCTAAAAGGCCTGACCCCTTGGCCCTTATTTTCTTTCCCACAATACAAGTAGTCATACTGATCATGAGTGCAAAATTTCAAGTTTCTATGTGAAGCAGTTCCTGAGATATCTTTGACACAAAATAATTGTTTACGGACAGACAGACAGACAGACGGAAAAGACAAAAACTATATACCCCCATTGCATACTTCGTATGCCGGGGGTATAAATAGCCAAGTTATTGACAAAACCCGAAAAAAGGCCCCTTTTTTACCTTTGACCTCTAAGTATGACCTTGACCTTTGAGGTACCAGCCTGGGTCATGCGCGCAACACATCGCCTTATATTGGTTCACATTTCTGCCATGTGATTTCAAAATCCATCTCAAAATAAGAAAGTTATTGACCAAATACGAAAAAAAGGCCCATTTTTTTACCTTTGACCTCTAAGTATGACCTTGACCTTTGAGGTACCGACCTGCCTCATGTGCACCACACATCGTTTCATGATTGTTAATAATTATGCCAAGTAATTTTAAAATCCATCTCAAAATTAGAAAGTAATTGACCAAATACGAAAAAAAGGCCCCTTTTTTGACCTTTGACCTCTAAGTATGACCTTGACCTTTGAGGAACCGACCTGCCTCATGTGCACCACACATCGTCTTATGGTTGTTAATAATTATGCCAAGTAATTTTAAAATCCATCTCAAAATAAGAAAGTTATTGACCAAATACGAAAAAAAGGCCCCTTTTTTACCTTTGACCTCTAAGTATGACCTTGACCTTTGAGGTACCGACCTGCCTCATGCGCACCACACATCGTCTTATGGTTGATAATATTTCTGCTGAGTAATTTTTAAAATCCATCAAAAAATAAGAAAGTTATTGACCGGACACGATTTGCCCATACATATATACATACCAACAAACTTCCAAGGGAGATAATTCAAAAAGTATAAATGCGAGAGTTATGGTTCTTGTGCACTGCACGTCGTCTAATGCTGATTAATATTTATACCAAGTTTCGTGAAGATAGCTCTAACGGTTTTCAAGTTACAGAGCGGACACGAATGTGTGACAGACGGACAGACGGACAGACAGACAGACAGATGCCCGGGGGAAAAACAATATGTCTCTCCGAAAAAAAAATTTTCGGGGGGAGACATAATAATAGCTCTTCGGAGTTTATCTTTACTGTTCAATGAAAGTGACTAGTTAATATGGTAATAATGTTGGGGTTGGGGGTCAGTCAATATCCAGCTGCTGGGTGAAAATGACAGGCTCTGCTAAATGTCTGCAATGTAGTACAGTTTTTAAAACTAAAAAATCTTGCTTCTTCAAAATTCGAACATAGAACTGTGACTTAGCTACCTAGCCCTTTAATTACTGAGCTATGATTTTCCTCTTGTTTGCTTAAAAAATATTTTTTAATTTAACTATGACATTCAAAAATTGAGCCTAAAGCTGCAAAAGCATAACTGAAAACTAGAAAAGTAACCACAGTACACTCTGTCATAGACAGTCATTTCTCATTTGATTTTGATTGATTGGGAGTTGCGGTTTAATAACTTCATCTCTTGTGTGTCATTTTGTGTCGGGAGAAAAGAGATAGAAGAGACAGTACAGGAGATGAAAGTGAGAAACAGGGTAGAAAGAGGAAAATGACTCCAAGTGTAGAAAAGGATGAAATAAAAGCACCCCTTCCCCCTCTGCTGCAAGGACACCAAGCCTTGCCCAACTGTAAACCAGTATTAGTTGGCATCCCACCCCAGTGATGCAAGATACACGACACCTTCACCTCACCCTACCATCACCATGACATTGTGTCTCCTTTGAAAATAATGTCAGAAAATTTCAGGTGTGTACATTTCACACAACACAAATGATCAGTCTCTGCAGCATCACAACGTAAGTTTTACAATAACACTGCCTACTTTGCTTTATGTCCCATCAACAACATAGGTCGTATGGAAATGAGAGCTTGGTTCAGAGACCGCCTACATGTATGTCTAACCCTTAAAGTTTATAAATGCCTGTATTTTTTATAAATTCAGTTGATACTTGCATCAATGTTGCATACCAGTCCAAAGATTTCGTGATGTATGCCCCTTCCCCCACCCACGGTGACCTTAACCTCCAGCTCACGGACTCAGAAATTTTACATTTGATTTAAGTTTTATGACAAAGTTTATAGATGCCTGTATGTTCTAAACCCTAAAACAAAATCAATTGATACTTGCATCGATGTTGCATACCACTCCAAAGATTTCATTGCATACCCCACCCTGCTGCTTCAGTAACATTGATGCCCCCATCCCTTCCTTTGAAGCCCCCATTCCCTTGGTTCATTCAGAAATTTTATGTCTGGTTTAGCTTTTACAAGCACATGTATAGATTCTTATAGCTTCTTGACTTTTTCATTCATATTACATACAAGCTCAAAAGATATATCAGAGGGTGGTGCTGGCAGTGGGTATATGTGACCCACTGGTTACTTACTCTAGTTTTTCCTATGGCATTTTCCCCATTATTACTCCAAGAAACAAATGTTATAGACATTTGTTAGAATCGCCTCAATCCTAACAAATATCTATTACATTTGTTTCTTGGAGTATTAGATTACAAGACCCTTTCATGACTATGGAATCAATTTGTGCATTTCCAACCCAAGGGAACCCCATGCTGCTCAGAACGAAGGCTAAGCCTTAAGCTAAGCAGTCATTCCATTCAAATTGTCGTTATAACGGGTTTTGCCATTATAACGAATGTCGGTATAAAGAGGGCTGACTGTATTACAGTGTGAACATTTTTAGGGGTATAGAATTTGCCAAATACCTGTCTACTCCACTCACTAAGGAACACAGATTTGAGCTAAGGATTCCAGGCAGCATATCATATCTCCTGTCTGCCAGATATACTGTTGTGGATCTACTCTGTGCCTCTGTGTCAGACAATGACCCTGGGTGAACAAAGTGTGTGACATCTGCTATGTGGACACCAAGTTCTATGTTACCATTTTCAAGTTCTCTGAAACAGAAAATTTACCTATTAGTTTACTTGCATCCATAATTCTAACAGAACGTGCCTATGAAGGCAATGGAAAGGAACTGTGATTTACTGCAATAAATCACAGGGAAGATGTGCGTGATGTAAAAAGCCGCTGTTTTATGACGTCACTCAAAGATTCTATGCCATTAGATGGTGAAACATCATTTTCTCGCATTAAAAATCTTACAGCAGGACTTAAATGCATGTACTACAGTCAATAATTTTGGTAGGATTTCTTCTAACAATGACGAAAGGTTTGGGAGAATTCAAAGGAAACAAAACATTATTGTCAAATTCCCGTGTGTTAGAATCGAAATAGATCAGCTCTAGTATGTGAATGAAGGAGTAATAAAAGACAGTTTGTTAGTCATTTGTAAGCAGACAAATCACTCATGCTATGCACTGGTGATATGATCCACTTCACAACTGACCTCCAAACTGTGATTTATTCTCAACCAATCACTGCTAACCAATCTATTTTCAAACAAATTCATCTCATCTTGTTTCATGTTCTGTACATCTGAATCAGCCAGACTCCATGACTCAGTTGGATGCACATTTGACTAGTGATCAGGGGCGCAGGTAACATCCACCCTGGGTTTGCAACATTCTTCTGGAGACCAGGAAATATTTTCTATTAAGACAGTACGGTTATCTTTCCCACCTTTTTTCTCATTTGGTGGGGTTGAATGTTTTGGTTTTGATCGTTAAAATCTAATCATTTTTAAACAGATTTTAAAACAAAATGTGTCTGATTTTTTGACCGATATTTCTCAGAAATTAGAAGAAATATACAGTATAATATATACAGTAGCACTTTGATGGCTCGAACACTGATGGCTAGTTTACCATGGCTGAGTCGAACCTGTTCTTGAGTCCCTTGGGAATTTCTGTACGTAAGAAATAGGGAGAGTAAAAATTAGGATATTTTCGTCTTTTATCTTGCAAATGTATGCTGTGTGTTCTCATTAGAATCGCCTGAATGAGGTGATTCTAATGAGTACACACAGCATACATTTTTCATTATAGAACAGATTTTCATGGTCGCAAAGGTGTTCGAGCCATTGAAGTTCGACTGTATTTAGTAAGTAAGAGGTTTAAGACTGATTCAAAATATTTCTTGTGCACATTTGGTAAGCTAATATAGCAGAATATCTTTGTTTTCACCTCTGAAAATGGCAGACCTCAGCAGAAGTGACGTCGCATCGACTGTCCCTACAGTTAATTACTTCCTTCCACCAATTCAATACAGGCAGCGGTCAGTTTCTGGCAAAAGAATGTGCACTGTGCTGGTAAACCAACTATGTATAAACCTGCCTAGGAAAAGTGTGTAGGGAAACTATCTCAATATGACCTAAATAGTCTTAACTTAACTGTTAAACTCCAAACGAAACAAAGTAGCTGGGCCCAGTTGTTCAAAACTCACAATGTCGATAATTAATGTATTGTTAAATCTTTGATCATTTAATATGGCACATATGCTTATATTTTTTGCTGGAAAAAAGTGAGTAGCTTTTGCACTGCACTGCACTGCAAAAGCTACTCACATTTTTTCAGCAAAAATACCTGAAAATTAGATAATTTACTTGCCAGATCAGTAAACATTTTGTCCTCTAAGTCACTTGTTAACTTAAAAGGCATTGAACAATTGGGTCCTCATGCCAATGTACCTCTACAGAAAATATGAACTGTGTCAAACAAAATGTTTCTTACAAAATCTTTCCCACAACAAACAAGAGGACCAAGCTAGCTTGGTCCTGTATCGCTCACCTGAGCTAACAGATTCAAAGTTAAAGGAAGTGCCAACCTTTACTGAAGGCTATATGGGAGGACATGGTGATGACAGGGTAAGCATTTTCTGAAAATCAAGTAGAATTTAACTCTATGATAAACAGGCTGACCTCACCGGTTTTCAAACTCATTCAAGCTTTTATTCCTGACTTGCTAATCATCATCATCATAAACAGATTTTTGATTAACGTGCAGGTACAGGGGCAATGTCCACATAAGTGGGCCCCCTTCCAGGTAGCTGGCTTGCTGCACGCATGGCAGATCTTACACCAGATCTCCAGGCTTGTCTATCATGAGGATCGATAGCAGAGAGTTTCCATTCTCTGCAATCTCTTTCTGTTAGCTGGTTCCAGGTCATCTTGGGCCTTCCTGGCCCCCGCTTTCCACTTACCTGTATGTCTCAGGCAGTCTTGACTGCACCGTTGGAGCGTTCCGCATGTCCATACCAGCGAAGTCTTCTCTCTTTCAGGATGACGTCCAGGTCCTCAATGCCAAGACGCTCAAGTAACTCACTGGACCTGATGGTGACTGTCCTGTGGCTTGACATTGCAGATCTGTCTGATCATTGCCCTGTCATTTCGCTGTAGACGTTGGAGGTTTGGCTTTGTCAATGGCCATGTCTCACTGGCATGGAGCATTGCGTTCCGCACATAAGAGCTATACACACGGCCACGTGTCTTGAACGAGAGGTGGTGGGAAGAGAGAACTGGTAGCAACTCCTTGAATTTCTTCCAGGCTGTTTTCACACGTGTTGTAGTTGAAAGGTCGCAACCACCCGCTGCTGAGAGCATATCACCTAGGTAGCAGAAGGAAGCTACAACCTCCAGCTTGTCGGATCCGACTTGGACTTCCCTCTGTGGTCTGCCATCTAAGGGGCGTGCAGTTCCTTGGCACCGTGTACACCTGTAATCAGGGTCCTCTATCAAGCGTTTGAGCCCACTGCATTTCTTGTGCACCCAGAACTTGCAGCCATTACAAAAGATACTGTTGCTGCCCACTCCAGTGCGACATACAGCGCATGGGAACTGGCCTGTACTCTGCAAGAGGTCCAGACCTGTACCACAGATCATGATCTTTGTCTTTCCTGCATTCACTCTCAGCCCTTTCGCCTCCATTGCGTCTTTCCAAGTTAAGAGCCTCCTGACACATTCCTCAAGGGATTCAGCTATGATGACAAGGTCATCAGCATGCAGGTCCTCCCAGGGGACTCCAGAGCGGAACTCGCTTGACAAGGCTTCAAGCACAATGATGAAAAGCAGTGGGCTGAGAACAGAGCCTTGATGAACACCCACCTTCACCTCGAATTCTTCACTGTAACCATCACCAACGTGGACACGGCTCCGAGCATTAGCGTACATCCCTTGGACCAGTTTCACAATCCACTCCAAGTTTTCTTAGTGCCCACCAGATGACTTTCCGAGGCACTCGATCAAATGCCTTCTCCAGGTCTACAAAAGCCATGTAGAGTCTCCTGTTGGCCGCCAGATACTTCTCTTGCAGCTGTCGGACAACAAAAATTGCATCTGTTGTGCCTCTTCCTGGGACGAAGCCAAACTGGGAATCGTCGATGGACACCAACTGCCTAATGAGGCCATCCACAATCCTCTCCAGGACTTTCATGACCTGTTCTGTCAGCTTGAGACCACGGTAGTTGCCCCGTTCCAATGCATCGCCCTTGCCCTTGTAGAGACAGACAATGAAACTCTGTTCCCAGTCAGAGGGTACCTTCCCATCACGGATGATTGCAGCTGCAAGGTCGCGGATCATCCTGAGGCACCCGCATCACCTGCAGCTCTTATCATCTCCACCACTATGCCAGAGGGACCCGGTGCTTTGCCAGTCTTCATCTGAGAGATAGCCTTCTTAACCATATCTATAGTAATTGGGATGGGTGGCCCTTCCACTGGTGGTTCATCAGACATGTGGTCTGGGTCCCAGTCAAACTCAACATTGAGTAGCCTTTGGTAGTGTTCTAACCAGGCCCTCTGCTTTGAGTCTTCACTCATTGACATCTCCCCTGCATCATTCTTTACTGGTTTGTCACCTACAACATCGGCATTCTCTCTTCTCATCTGGTTAGCAAGGCGGTATACTTCTGAGGACTTAGGGTCAATATTCTTGTAGATCTCCTTCTCACCTTCTTGGCGAGCATGGTGCACCTCACATCTGGCTATGCGTTTGGCCGCAAGATATGATGCACGGGTGCCCTTACCAGTCTTCCAAGCTTTAAAGGCTTGTCGCTTGGCTGCAATGACCTTATTAACATCCTCATTCCACCACCAGGTTTCGCGACGCCAGCGGTGGGGCCGAGTTGTGCCACACACCTCTTCAGTTGTCTTGAGCAGACCGGTCTTGATGCTGTTCCATATATCCTCAGTGGTAGCATCTGCTACACCTGCCGAAGCACTCACATGCTGGCTGATCACATGCTGGCTGGCTAAGAAGATCCAATCTAAACTGAAGTGGCTATGGTGATGACAAGTTCAAAAACAAGAGTTTTCAAACTCCTCCAAGCTTTCTGCCTGACTTCCTTGTTTGTAAGTTTCATGAAGATCTGTTCAAAACTAAAGGGGCAGCAGTGATAACAATGTCGAAAATAGGCACTTTCAGCAATCAAAGGCACGTCACTCTATGATAAATGTGCCAACTTGGCCGGTATTCGAACTCACCTGAGGTTTTATTCCCAGCCACCTCACATATAAGTTTCAGAAAGATCTGATCAAAACTGAAGGGGCTACGGTGATGACAAGGTCAAAATCTGGCAGTTTTAGCAATCAAAGGGATGTTACTCTAAAATAAATGAGCCGACTTGGCCAGTTTTCGAACTCATCCGAGGTTTCATCCCCAGCCACCTTACATATAAGTTTCAGAAAAATATGATCAAAACTGAAGGGGCTACGGTAATGACAAGGTCAAAAATCAACATTTTCAGCCATCAAAGGGACAGAACTCAAGGATAAATGGGCTGACTTGGCCTGTTTTCGAACTCATCCAAGATTTTATCCCCAGCCACCTAACATATAAGTTTCAGAAAGATCCGATCAAAACTGAAGGGGCTATGGTGATGACAAGGTCAAAAATGGGCATTTTCAGCAATCAAAGGGACGTAAATCAATGATAAATGGACCAACTTGGCCGGTATTCAAACTCATCCTAGGTTTTATCTCCAGTCACCTTACATATAGGTTTCAGAAAGATTCGATCAAAACTGAAGGGGCTACGGTGATGACAAGGTAAAAAATCGATATTTTCAGCCAGCAAAGGGACATTACTATATAGTTAATGGGGCAACTTGGCCGGTTTTCGAACTCATCCGAGGTTTTATCCCCAGCCACCTTACATATAAGTTTCAGAAAGATCTGATCAAAACTGAAGGGGCTACAGTGTTGACAAGGTCAAAAATCAACATTTTCAGCAATCAAAGGGACCTAACTCTATGATAAATAGGCCACCTTTGCCGGTATGTGAACACATCCGAGGCTTTATCCCCAGCCACCTTGCATATAAGTTTCAGAAAGATCTGATCAAAACTGAAAGGGCTACGGTGATGACAAGGTCAAAAATCGGCATTTTCCGCAATCAAAGAGACGTTACTCTGTGATAAATGGACCAACTTGGCTGGTTTTCGAACTCATCCGATATTTTATCCCCAGACACTTTACATATAAGTTTCAGAAAGATTAGATCAAAACTGAAAGGGCTACAGTGATGACAAGGTCAAAAATCAGCATTTTCAGCAATCAAAGGGACGTTACTCTATGATAAAAGGGCCGACTTGGTCAGTTTTCGAACTCATCCGAGGTTTTATCCACAGCCACCTTACATATAAGTTTCAGAAAGATCCGATCAAAACTGAAGGGGCTACGGTGATGACAAGGTCAAAAATCGACATTTTCAGCAATCAAAGGGAAGTAACTCTATGATAAATCAGCGGACTTGGCCGGTTTTCGAACTCATCCGAGGTTTTATCCCCAGCCACATTACATATAAGTTTCAGAAAGATCCGATCAAAACTGAAGGGGCTACGGTGATGACAAGGTCTTAAATGGGCATTTTCAGCAATCAAAGGGACGTAACTCTATGATAAATGGGCCGACTTGGCCGGTTTTGGAACTCATCCGAGTTTTTATCCCCAGTCACCTTACATATAAGTTTCAGAAAGATCCGATCAAAACTGAAGGCGCCACGGTGATGACAAGCATTTTCCCATAGTAAGTCTATGGGACCTTGTGGTTGCCATAGGAACCAAAGTTTTAGAGCGATTTCAAAAAAAAGTTTATGTCATCAATGCCCCACCAGAGGCATGCTACAGGTGAGAAATGATTGAGATCAGCCTGCAGGATACAGAGATATAGCTGCTCAAAAGTGTGGACGGACGACGGACGGACGACGGACGGACGGACGACGGAGGACCCACTATACTATAAGCTCCCCTGGAGCCTTCGGCCCAGGTGAGCTAAAAACTCAGATCAACCTGTATATCTGTGAAGATTGATCAGTTTTTTCTAGGTGCTGTAAGGAAAACACAAAAATCTTTTCGGTCATAGACAATGACCATAAATGGTCATTTTTCTATACAATCTATACACTTTTGCTTGGATACAACACTGCTGTTTAACTGGCATGGTTTCTATTTTGGTCCCCGGTAGTTGTTTTCATTATGAAGAGGTTATGGTGTTCCACAAAAATAACCCATAAAATGTCAATCGAGACAATTTTCGTCTGCTTTGATGTCTGCTGGTTACTTTAAAAGTCATTTTTGCAAACAGTGTGGACACAAATCAGACTGCTCCTCTATGAGCAGTCTGATATGGGCCCACACTGTTTGCCTGTATGCAAAAATATTTTTAAAAAGTTTGCAAAGAAATTTAGCAGACAACATAAGCAGACAACATTTTCAGAAGTAGTTTGTCTCGGTGTCTTAGGGGTTAAAGTACCTGGGTAAGGTTCCAGTGCCAACTTGTTAAGCTCTCCTGACCTTGAGATAATTTGTTTGATTTGAGGTTTAACGTCCCCGTCAACACTGTAAAGGTCATTTTGGAGACGTTGCTTCCAATTTTGAGGGACTTTTACCCAACATTGAGATGAAATGACGTCTCAAGCCCTGTCGCCCAATGAAACCAATAGGGTTTATTAGCATGGACGATCCGCCACGCACCGCAGTTCCTGGACAGGCTTAGATCCTCTAAGCGGTTTACCAGTACAAGTGTGCGGGCCGGATTCAGCTCTGCATGGAAGCATCATGCAGCCCATATATTTCTTCAAGCCCCTATGGGCGGGGGGCCCTGGCAGGAGCTGGGGTAATTCCAAAAATACTGATCAATATCTATCATCATTCCAGCCTTTTACTGAATCCATAATCATATGGTTTGCAATATTTGGGTTCTAAAAATTCTTATGGGCAAGCAGATAATGAAAATACACAATGTCTATTGAATAATTCACCCCTATCTGCCCCAATTATTTTGTCCTATATACAGTTTAATTTATATACAACAGAACTTCGATGGATTGAACACTGATGGCACATTTACCATGGCTGAGTCGAACCCCTTTTTGACTCCCTAGGAAATGTCCTTCATATAAGAAATAGTGTAGCATATCTACGGAGACTTTCGACTTTTATTTTGCAAATGTATCCTGTGTGTGCTCATTAGAATCGCCCAGATGAGGCAATTCTATTGAGTACACATAGCATACATTGTTATTATACGACATCAAAAAGATATCCCAAATTTACCTTGTTATGCCTCTTGGCAATAACCCTCATTGGCTCGAACTGCCCGTCTCGAACAGATTTTCGTGGTCCTAAATCTGTTAAGAGTCATTGAAGTTCGACTGTAGATAATGAGCTGGCACATAACAGAATCTACAAAAGGACCTGTGCAAAAAATGAAGACTCAGATCAGACTGTGCACAGTCAGGTCGGAGTATTCACTTTTTGCAGGAGATCTCTATCGCCAAGAGCAACAAACCAAGACTCTGGCCAGATGAGATGGAAGCAAGGACTGATATGAGTATTCTCTGGTCACATGGGTCTTATTGCCAGCTTTAAGGGGAATGGGAACACCTAGCAGATTTTTCCTCGCCATTTTGTAAAGGGAGACAACTTCCGGGACTTCCTGTTCGCTTTTCTATAAGCTCTGTCGCACTGGTAAAGGGGTCTACTCTCTTAAAGGAAAGAATTTGCTCCTCAGGAGCAAAATCTTTCCTTTAAGAGTTGACCCCTATGAGCATGGGAGACAAAAATACTTTTGCAGGAGTTGCCTCCCCTGAAGGTGTTCCCATTCCCCTCAAAACAAATTATTCAATTGCTGCCATTTTCAAAACCTCACATGAAAACGTTTTTCTAGCATACCTAACAGACAGAGTATCATCTACGTCTTCACAGCCTTTTGGGTCAATACTGAATATAAGATGTGTATCTCTCAAATCACGTCTACTGTTTATTTCATCTGCTGACATTTTCCAGGGATTTTCTTTTGTGTCTGTTGGCAGCTGTTTTGTCTGCAAGTACAGTAAAACACAATCAAAGTGGCCACCTCTATTTGACAAGCAACCTGTCCTAATCAAGCATGCATTTGTTCAAAAATTGCAAATACATTATCATTCACCTGTATTAAGCAATCACCTATCTTAAGCAGGCACATTTTGGTTATCCCATAATGCATTTTGTTCCAAAAAATGGCAAATGCATTATCATTCACCTGTATTAAGCAATCACCTATCTTAAGAAGACACATTTGGGTTATCCCGTAGGTGCTTGCTTAAAACAAGTTAGACCGTACATTTATAGTAATTCTCCTAATCTAGTTACTCTCTGAATTCAATAAAAGGTTAGTTGACAGCTGTACTATATATATTTTGCAAAAATTTATTAACCCATAAAATACCCATCACGACAATTGTCGTCTGCTTTGGAGTCTGCCGGTTACTTTTAAAGTCATTTTTGCAAATAGTGTGGACCCAGACCAGACTGCTCCTCTTGGAGCAGTCTGATTTGGGTCAACACTGTTTGCCTGTAAGCAAAAATATTTTTTAAAACATAGGTAAGCAAAAAATTCAGCAGACGACATGAGCAAACGACTTTTTCACATGTAGTTTTTCTCGGCGTCTTAAGGGTTAACCAAAATACACCACCTCATTGTAACACATAACACAATTTTAAGATGTACCCTCAAAATGTATAGATTTTATGAAAAAATGACAATAAATTTCTATCTCAAACAAATTTTCAAAGATCAGAAGGTGTTTGAACCATTGAAGTTTGACTGTACTTGGGGTACTTAACCCTTAAGATGCCGAGAAAAACTAAACCTGAAAATGTTGTCTGCTTATGTTATCTGCTCCTTTTTTGCGAACTTTTCAAAAATATTCTTATATACAGGCAAACAGTGTGGACCTAGATCAGACTGCTCATAGTGAAGCAGTCTGATCTGGGTCCATACTGTTTGCAAAAATCACTTTGCCAATACATGTGCAGAACTCCAGTTTCAAAAATACTAAAAGTTTGTTATTTGATCTAATTTGAGGTTTTACATCCCCATCAACACTATTTAGGTCATTTGGACACATTGCTTCTGATTTTGTGGGACCTTTACCCGGAACTGATGAGACAAAATGACATCTCATGACCTACCGCCTGATGAAACAAATAGGGTTTATATGCATGACAGTCCAATTTGCAACACTTTGCCTGAGCAGACTTAGACCTTTGAAAAGACCATGGCACCCAGAGTTATGGTTCTTGCCATGACATATCCTCTTAAACTTGTGTATAATTGTACCAAGTACCATCAATAAATGTCAAAGGGTGTTCGAGTTACGGCAAACACAAGGATATATATTGTCAGGGAATGTAACTAAATATCCTGGTATGCAGTATGGCTGGTCTTGCACCTGACACACCTTCTCAACCTAATGTACAATTGTACCAAGTACCGGCCCCGATAGCTCAGTGGTAGAGCGTCCGCTTCGAGAATGGGAGGTCACGGGTTCGATCCCCGGCCGCACCATACCACAGGCGTGAAAAATGGTACTAGGAGCTCCCTTGGCTGACGCTCCCATTATCAGGGGTAGTCCTAGGAAGATAAATGAAGGCAGGTAAGTATTTGTTAAAGGATACTTTGTTTGTCGCAATAAAAGCTCTACAGAGCTTATGTTATTTGTTTCGGATATGCAACGTTAAATAAAGCTTCTTTATCTTTATCTTATCTTTACCATTTCATCTCAATGTCAGGTAAAAGTCCCACAATTCGGAAGCAACATCTCCAAAATGACCTAAATAGTGTTGTAGGGGATGTAAAAGCTGAACACATACAAACAAAACCATAATTGTAGCTCAAAGATTGGAGTTATGGAGATCACATAGAGTTGGATGGACAGATAGATGGATGCTAGACTGCTAGGCCGATCACTATATCACCCGAACATGTTCTTGGGCACAGTCTGATGAGTCTTTCCTTTGCAAACTATGGCAGAAATTGTGCCAGGAGTATCCATTCTTAAAAATATCTGTCCATCCTCTTTTTACACTACATTCACAACAACAACTTAACTCATTATAACAACAATTTAAGGCGAATGGATACATCTTGCAGATTTTTCCGCCATTTTTCAAAGGGAGAAAACTTTTGTGTTTCCTGTTCCCTTTTCTGTAATTTCTGTCCCATGGAAAAAAGGGTCTACTCTTAAAGGAAAGAAGTTGCTCCTGAGGAGCAAATTCTTTCCTTTAAGAGTTGACCCCTATTGGCACCATCCAAAGAGACAAGAGGGCCATCATGGCCCTGGATCGCTCACCTGATCCATAGAGTAACAAGTGGGGCCCGGGGAGGGCCATTATTGACCCCAGGGTTATAATGTGCATAGTGTTGAGGGAGGTCTAAAAAGGTGAAGCTTCATACCAAATATCAACAAAGGCTATAATTTGAACAATCTTGGCAACGGTCTACCAGATGAAGCTACACACCAAATATCAAAGACCTTGGCCTTGCGGTTTCAGAGAAAAAGTTTATTTTAGATATTCCCTACATAAGCCTATGTAAAACCAAATGGCCCCTAGGTGGGGGCATTTTTGGCCTCAGGGCTATAATTTAAACAATCTTGATAGAGGTCCAGTAGATGAAGCTTCACACCAAATATCAAAGACCTGGGCCTTGCTGTTTCAGAGAAGAAGATTTTCAAAGATTATCTTTTTTTAAGTCTATTTAAAACCAAAGGGTCCCCGGGGCGGAGGCATTTGTGGCTCGAGGGCTATAATTTGAACAATCTTGGTAGATGTCCCACTAGATGAAGCTCAATTCCAAATATCAAAGACCATGGCCTTGCAGTTTCAGAGAAGAAGATTTTTAAAGATTTCCCTATAAGTCTATGAAAAACCAAAGGGTCTCGGGCGGGGGCATTTTTGGCCCCAGCAATACAATTTGAACAATCTTGGTAGGGGTCCACTAGATGAAGCTTCATACCAAATAGCGAAGACCTGGGCCTTGTGGTTTCAGAGAAGAAGGTTTTTCAAGATTTTCCCTATATAAGTCTATGTAAAACCAAAGGGCCACGTGACGGGGGCATTTTTGGTCTTAGGGTTATAATTTGAACAATCTTGGTAGAGGTCCACAAGCTGAAGCTTCATAACAAATATCAAAGACCTAAGCCTTGTGGTTTCAGAGAAGAAGGTTTTTAAAGATTTTCCCTATATAAGTCTATGTAAAACCAAAGGGCCCGGGAGCTGGGGCATTTTTGGCCCCAGGGCTATAATTTGAACAATCTTGGTAGAGGTCCACAAGATGAAGCTTCATACCAAATATCAAAGACCTGTGTCTTGCAGTTTCAGAGAAGAAGATTTTTAAAGATTTTCCCTATATAAGCCTATGTAAAACCAAAGGGCCCCAGAGCGGGGGCATTTTTGGCCCCAGGGCTATAATTTGAACAATCTTGGTAGAGGTCCACAAGATGAAGCTTCATACCAAATATCAAAGACCTGGACCTTGCAGTTTCAGAGAAGAAGATTTTTAAAGATTTTCCCTATATAAGCCTATGTAAAACCAAAGAGCCCCGGGGCGGGGCATTTTTGGCCACAGGCACTATAATTTGAACAATCTATGTAGGGGTCCACTAGATGAAGCTTCATACCAAATAGCAAAGCCCTGGGCCTTGCAGTTTCAGAGAAGAAGATTTTTAAAGATTTTCCCAATATAAGCCCATGTAAAACCAAAGGGCCCCGGGGTGGGGGCATTTTTGGCCCCAGCACTATAATTTGAAAAATCTTGGTAGGGGTCCACTAGATGAAGCTTCATATCAAATATCAAAGACCTGGGCCTTGCGAGTTCAGAGAAGAAGATTTTTACAGATTTTCCCTATATAAGCTCATGTAAAACCAAAGGGCCCCCAAGCGGGGGCATTTTTGGCCCCAGCACTATAATTTGAACAATCTTGGTAGGGGTCCACTAGATGAAGCTTCATACCAAATATCAAAGACCTGAGCCTTGCGGTTTCAGAGAAGAAGATTTTTTAAGTTTTTGGTGAAAAAATCTATTTTGGGCTCCTGTGACCTATATGTGCAACAGACCAGAACCATTCGAACAACTTTGAAAGGGGACCACCTAAGGATCATTCCTGTGAAGTTTGGTCAAAATCCGATCAGTGGTTTCGGAGGAGATGTCGTTTGAAGAAATTGTTTACGCACAAATGACAGACAAAAAGTGATCCTAATATAAAACACAAGAGGGCCATGATGGCCCTGGATCGCTCACCTGATCCATAGAGTAACAAGTGGGACCCGAGGAGGGCCATTATTAACCCCAGGGCTATAATGTGCATAATGTTCAGAGACGTCTTAAAAGGTGAAGCTTCATACCAAATATCAACAAAGGCTATAATTTGAACAATCTTGGCAAAGGTCCACTAGATATGCTACATACCAAATATCAAAGACCTGGGCCTTGCGGTTTCAGAGAAGAAGATTTTTATTAAAGATATTCCCTACATAAGCCTATATAAAACCAAATGGCTCCAGGGCGGGGGCATTTTTGGCCTCAGGGCTTAAAGGAAGCTTCACACCAAATATCAAAGACCATGGCCTTGCTGTTTCAGAAGAAGATTTTTAAGGAATATCTCTATATAAGTCTATGTAAAACCAAAGGGCCCCAGGTCGGGGGCAGTTTTGGCCCTAGCACTATAATTTGAACAATCTTGGTAGGGGTCCACTAGATGAAGCCTCATACCAAATAGCAAAGACCTGGCCCTTGGGGTTTCCGAGAAGAAGATTTTTAAAGATTTTCCCCATATAAGCCCATGTAAAACCATAGGGCCCCGGGGCGGTGGCATTTTTAGCCCAAGCACTATAATTTGAACAATCTTGGTAGGAGTCCACTAGATGAAGCTTCACACCAAATAGCAAAGACCTGGGCCTTGCGGTTTCAGAGAAGAAGATTTTTAAAGATTTTCCCTATATAAGCCCATTTAAAACCAAAGGGCCCCGGAGTGGGGGTGGGGGGGGGGGGGGAAGAAGGACCATGGCCGTGTGGGATGAAGCTTCATACCAAATATCAAAGACATGGGCCTTACGGTTTCAGAGAAGAAAATTTTTAAAGAGTTTCCCTATATAAGCCTATGTAAAACCAAAGGGCCCCGGAGCGGGGGCATATTTGACCCCAGCACTATAATTTGAACAATCTTGGTAGGGGTCCCCTAGATGAAGATTCATACCAAATATCAAAGACCTGGGCCTTACGGTTTCAGAGATTTTTAAAGCTCTTCCCTATATAAGCCCATGTAAAACCAAAGGGCCCTGGAGCGGGGGCATTTTTGGCCCCAGCACTATAATTTGAACAATCTTTGTAGGGGTCCACTAGATGAAGCTTCGTACCAAATATCAAAGACCTGGGCCTTGTGGTTTCAGAGAAGAAGATTTTTATAGATTTTCCCTATATAAGCCTATGTAAAACCAAAGGGCCCCAGGGCGGGGGCATTTGTGGCCCCAGCACTATAATTTGAACAATCTTGGTAGGGGTCCACTAGATGAAGCTTCATACCCAATATCAAAGACCTGGGCCTTGTGGTTTCAGAGAAGAAGATTTTTTAAGTTTTTGGTGAAAAAAATCTATTTTTTGCTCCTGTGACCTAGATGTGCAACGGACCGGAACCATTTGAACAACTTTGAAAGGGGACCACCTAAGGATCATTCCTGTGAAGTTTGGTCAAAATCTGATCAGTGGTTTAGGAGGAGATGTCATTTAAAGAAATTGTTTACGCACGCATGCACGGATGCACGCACGACGGACGACGGACAAAAAGTGATCCCAAAAGCTCACCTCGTCACTACGTGAAGGTGAGCTAATAAAAATACTTTAGCAGGAGTTGCCTCCCCTGAAGGAACTATTTGCTCAAGATAAGGTGAATTAATGGAAATATTCAAGAATATTGTATTTCAAAATTACATTTAAAAAAATGTTGCAGATATTTGCAAGAATCGCCTCTGGGAACAAATGTTGTGCATTTTTGTTAGAATCTTGTCAGCGAGGCAATTCTAACAAATGTCAGAAACATTTGTTTCTTGCAGTAATTAAGGAAAAAGACCCTTTATTATTACCTATTTTACTACCCTTTATATATGTACTACCCTTCATTGCGATTCTCTATACAGCAATATTTCATAACAGCAAATGGATAGGGAAGATATATTGCTGTTTTAAGAGGGTCTTATACATGTACTTGCCTGAGCTTCTGAGAAAGGTGGCACACTGATATCATTCTCAACTAATATAGCTTTTATTTCTGTTTCAAGGTCACCGATCTGTCCTAGACTGCGTACAAAATGGCCATTGGGATACTGCGAGCCTGGTTCCCAGTGGTCTATACGAACAATAAATCTGAAATAAAGAGACTTCTATGACAGAGTCTTTTGATATTAAGTTTATCAGGGAATACAAGAAAAGCTTAAGATCTAGCAAGATTCAACCAAGCTATTCTAATGCACTTGCAGACGTAACATTACGAAAACATGCCTAAACAAATGCATTGTAAACTTTACCGCCGACAAAAAACAAAAATTTTAAGATGAAAAATTGTGATAGTTTTCTTATTTCTGCTCAAAATAGAGATTGTAGGTACTCATTAGAACCGCCTCATTGAGGCGGTTCTAACGAGTACCCGCAATCAATATTTTAGAGCAGAAATATTCTCAAAATAGAGATTGAAGGTACTCATTAGAACCGCCTCATTGAGGCGGTTCTAACAATGAGGCGGTTCTAACGAGTACCCACAATCAATATTTTAGAAGAGAAATAAAAAAATAAGGTTTACCCCTGTAAACCCGTTTTCCCATATAAAACTGGGGTTCAGGGGCGTCAAAATTATACAGGTTTGTTTTCATGATGATGATGTCTCCTTTGATAAAGTCAAAACTTTGAAATATTATAATCTATGATATACAGTCCTGAAGCCCAATGCCATCATCTGAAATCGCTTTTCATTGGCAGGCATTTGTTTTACAAAGCTCACAGCACTTGCTACTTTGTACAAACTATACACAAAACAAATGAATACAGGCATTAGAATAGGGATAACTGAATTAAAATTTGTCAATATGACAGGTAAATTGTTGGTTTTAGTGTTGCAAATTAGATTTTACAACGCTGCCGATCCATGGCTGTAAAACCATAATCTGACCACATAAAACCACTGATTTACCTCCCCAAATGACAATTTCCGACAAGTTTTTTTTCATTTACCATGCATCAATTTTGAGCTGGTTGATACTAGATGTTTCAAATATGACAATCTATGTACAAATCCTGAAGTAATGTGGTTTAGAATTTAACCTCTTAGAGGCCGAGAAAAACTATATCTGAAAATGTTGTCTGCTTATGTTGTCTGCTGAATTTTTTGGCAAACTTTTTAAAAATATTTTTGCATACAGGCAAACAGTGTTGGCCCAGATCGTACTGCTCCTACAGGAACACGTTAAAAGGGTACTGGATCTATTTTTGAGTTTAAGGGTCCAGTCATCACTATTTAGGTCATATTGAGTTAGTCCGTTTACCTGGATACACTTTTCCTGGTTAGGCTTACACATAAGCGGTTGACCAGTACAGTGTACATTCTTTCATCAGATCAAGTGGAAAGGGCAGAATGACCACAGACAAGATTTTGTTATCAATCTCTACAAAAGAATATTGCTGACCCCAACATGTATCAAACTTGGGACAGCCTGATAATCATTTGAAAGTACATCTGCCTGAATTACTGAGGCCTGCAAAAGGGTTTTGTTTGTTTGATTTGAGGTTAAACATCCCCATCAACATTGTAAAGTTCATTTTGGAGATGTTGCTTCCAATTTTGTGGGACTTTTACCCGACATTGAGATGAAAGGACATCTCAAGCCCTGTCGCCCAAAGAAACCAATAGGGCTTATAAGCATGGACGTTCCGACTCACACCGCTTTGCCTGGGCAGGTGTAGATCCTCTGAGGGGTTTACTAGTACTCGTGTGCGGGTCGGATTTAGCTCTGCGTGGAAGCATCGTTCAGACCATATATTTCTTCAAGCCCCGATGGGCACTGCAAAAGGGTACAAGAGGTAGATGTTTCATTAATGTACCTGTGTTTTCTGAGGGTATCCACCTGTCTCGTACTAATTCTAATCTTTGGTATTCTGTAGTCCCATGGAATCACGAGAACTTTACCAGCCTTCTTATCTCCTCTCCCAGTTTCCTGAGGCAGACATGTGACAAAGAAATTTTAACCCTTACCCTGCTGAACAACTTAATTAAGCCACACCCATTTCTGACTATCCACCAATCAAAATTACTTGATATAATGTATTTGTTCAATTCACAAACTGCATGACAATCAGTGTAGATCCTGATCAGATGGCTTCTTCAGAAGCCATCTGATCAGGATCTACACTGTTTTAAAGGTAGGGGTTACCATGTTCAGCAGGATATAATAGTTAATATCATGAGAAAAAACAAACCAAATTGATTTAAAAATTATGTAAAAATGTGGATTTAAAAACAAGCCATGTCACAAGAAAACTGTCTTTTAGGTTTACTGGGAGAGTGGCAGATTTAGAGGGGGTCGAGAGGTTCAGTCGAACCTCCCTTCAAGTCCAAATTATTGTATTTTCATGGTGATTTTCACCCTTTCAATCCTACAGACCAGAACAGATACCTATGCAAACAGTGTAGAGAGATAATAATAATAATAATAATAATCAACCTTATTTATAGAGGGTAACACATTTAGTACTAGTACTAATCTTCCATGTGGCCCACTTTTCCTTGGTAGCAACCAGTTCTAAGCAATGTGAATAAAGTCTCTTGCTCAAGGAAACAATAATTGGCGCATGCATGGATCGAACCGGCTACCTCTCAATCTCAAATCCGATGCTTTACGACTGCACCACAGCGCTCCACAGTGATGCCAACCAGATGGCTCATAATGGGCTGTCTCATCAGGATCTATATTTTTTGCCACCCTTTAAATAACTTTGAATTAACCCCCTATTAACTAGAATGGAAGTGTCCAAATTGAAAGCTGGAAGAGCCTACTATAGAAACTCAGGTAAGAAGGGTTGAATAATATTTGGCTAAACTGAGTGATTTAAATGTAATTTAGCAATGCTGAACCCCTCTTTCCAAAATACTGGTTCCGCACATGTAACACATAAACCGGCCTGTTTAGCTACAAAGATTAGCAAGTCTTAATATTTTAGATACATAAACTAGAGGTGTTGCAGAAGCCAAGCAGCTAATTGGAAGTTCCTCATCTCATCCTGTAAGAAACTAGCAACATATTCCCTCTCAATTTCTCTGTACTAAGCCAACCACTTTCCCTGTTGGCATTACATCACTGGTTCCAGTTTATCTGTATAATGCCCATCACTCCCCCTATTGGCATTACATCACTGTGTTAAGTTAGCTAATTGGGGGTTATTCACCTTGTCCTGTAAGAAACAAGCAACATATTCCCTCCAATTTCTCTGTACTATGCCAACCACTTTCCCTGGTTGGCATCACTGGTATAAATTAGCTATATGTAAGATAATGTACTCACCTTGTCCAATGAGAAGCAAGCAACATATTCTCTCCAATTTTCTCCATATAATGCCCACCACTCCCCCTGTTGCCATTATATCACTGGCATTAGTTACCTAATTCGAATGTACTCGCCTCATCCTGTGAGAAGCAAGCAACATATTCTCTCCAAATTTCTCTGTACAATGCCAACCACATTCCCTGTTGACATTATATCACTGGTCTTAGCTAGCTAATTGGAGGTTACTCACCTCGCCCTGTAAGAAGCAAGCAACATTAAATCATTGGTAAAGTTAGCTAACTGGAAGTTACCTCATCCTGTGAGAAGCAAGCAACATATTCCCTCCAATTTCTCTGTATAATGCCCACCACTCTCCCTGTTGACATTATATCACTGGTGTTAACTAGCTAATTGGAGGTTACTCACCTTGCCCTGTAAGAAGCAAGCAACATATTCCCTCCAATTTCTCTGTATAATGCCCATCACTCTCCCTGCTGGCATTACATCACTGGTTTAAGTAAGCTAATTGAGAGTTACTAACATCCTCCTGTGAGAAGCAAGCAACATATTCCCTCATATTTCTCTGTATAATGCCCACCACTTTCCCTGTTGACATTAAGTCACTGGTTTAAGTTAGCTAATTGTGAGTTACTCACCTCATCCTGTGAGAAGCAAGCCACATATTCCCTCCAATTTCTCTGTATAATGCCCACCACTCTCCCTGTTGGCATTACATCACTGGTTTCCTCTTGGGAGGTTTTACCCTCCTCACTGACATCTTCAACCTTGGCTTTATCTGAAAGGAGAAGAAGCAAATGTGCTATATCTTTCCAACGTTTATTTTTATATAAAGTTTCAGAATTAACATATCTGAACACAACATGACAAACTAATTGTTTGTTTGTTTATATTGAAGTTTAACGGCCCAGTCAACACTATTTAGGTCATTTTAGAGCCGGTCAATTTACCTATCCACACTTTTCCTGGGCAGGCTTATACGTAAGTGGTTAACTAGTACAGTGCACATTCTTCCGCCAGAAACTGACAACTGCCCTTCTTGAATCAGCGGAAGGGTGAGAATGACCATAGAAAAGATTTCATGATCAATCTCCACGAAAGAATGTTGCTGACCCCGGTAGGTATCGAACCCGCGTCTTCCTGATTACCAGTCAGACGTGCATCCGACTGAGCTACCGAAGCTGGCGACAAACTAATACAGAAAAAATGAAATTTTCTTTAGTCTTCCAATTTCTGCAGAAATTTTGCAGTCACCATAAAACTGTGAAAATAACAAGATGCCAATTATTTTCCATTTAGTTTCCATTGATCTCGAAAATGGAAAATGATACATTGCAAGACATGTTTTGTTAACAGTGTTTGTGTCACGTTTTGCACTTGACATTTGGTCATGTGTTTGACCAAATGTGTTTGCTTTTGTGGAGCGTGGTAGCTCAGTGGTTAGTACACTTGCCTATGATGCTAGAGGCCCCCAGTTCGATTCCTGGCAGGGGTAATAAAATTGCGGTGTCCCAACATGCTCCACTGCCATCATTTGCAGGGATGAATGCCACAAAGAGCACCATCCTTCAGATCAGGATGTTAACTGGAGGCCCCCTGTGCAGGGAGAACCATCCCCTGTGCAGGTTAGATATCCCTACCATAATTGCTGTGTAGGCTTTCATAAAGCGAAACCTGGAGTGTATGTAATGTCCACCTCCGAATAACGGTGAGAGATGACCGATCGCAGGAACTGTAGATAGATAGATATAGTACCATATTTACTATATGTATTTTGACAGACAAGTCTGGGCAAACAGTGAATACCCAGATGAGTAGCCCCAAAAGGTGGCATCTCATCAGGCTCTACACTGTTTGCCCCATGTAGGAAACTGGACTTGATAAACTTTTAATGCAAGTATGGTTAAGTTGTACAGGTGTCCGAATACTTAGGGTAAATATAGAATTTGCTTTCTTTTGTAACCATTGGGGATGTAAGTGACTATATTAGTGACCAAAACTAGAATAGCGTAATATACCATATTTACAATAAATGTTCAGACCCCTCAACTTACAATACATGTTCTACAATTTGAACAAGTTCAATTTACTAACTGATGTTGTGTCTAAAAATAGCTGTATGAGTAAAACACAGTGAAGACCCTGATGAGATGCTGTGTTCTGTGATGTCTCATCTGGGTTTACTTAGGCCTAGCTCTCTCAAAACATATGGTAAATACGATAATTGATTAAGAGCAGTAGTCTGCTTTTGAAAATTATCAGTTTGGTATTTTTGTACATACTGAAGACCACGAAAATAAAGTCACAAAAATTAATATGTATGGCTTTCACACAAAACTGCAAAACCTGAAAAAATTACTGCCTATACAGTATTTGCAATGCAGTTTACAGATAAGTGGTTAGAACAAATATCTAAAAGGTAAGCACAGTAACTATCAAACCATAAATAAAAGTTACAAATGATCTAAAAGGCAATGATAAAATGAAAGCTTAAAATATAAAATGAGAAACCCAATACAAATAATTTAAATATATGACATTGACCTGGGGGTCAAGGTAACTGAACGCTAAACTACAAACTGTCAACTCAAAAAAAATACCAATGCATCCAGAAATATAACTTGAGTGGACCAACAAACAGATACTCTAAAACTGTTTTGCTGCAATTAGGGAAGTGGGGTCTGGGTCAGGGGTCAGAAAAAATGTAACAATGTCGCTCTGGGTAAGGAGGAGTGACAAAGATAATTTGGGTTTGCTTTTTTTATTTCTCCATGGAAACAGAATTTTCCTTCTTTCTTGTTAACCCATTTAGTTCCAGAAACCTCAAAAGGGGTAGCCTGGCAAACAGTGCAGGCCCAGATCAGTCACCCCAGAATGCCGTGTCTGATCAGGGCTTCCACTGTTTCAGAAAGTTCAGCCCTTTTCCAAATCAATTTTGAAGAAAAAACAACCTGTCATCCCTAAATTTTGAAATGGACTCATGCTATACATAAGGAGGAAGATTCCATTTGGTACAAAAAGGGTTAAAACATATGTTGGGGGTTCTTGTTAGAATCACATCATTGGTGCAATTCTAAAAAGTAACGACAACAACAGCATATGTTAATAACAAGAAAAAAGGAACATTGTCTCTTAAGGAGACTGGGAACACCTTCAGGGGAGGCAACTCCTGCAAAAGTATTTTTGTCTCCCATGTCAATAGGGGTCAACTCTTAAAGGAAAGAATTTGCTCCTTAGGAGCAAATTCTTTCCTTTAAGAGTAGACCCCTTTTTCAGTGGGACAGGAATTTTAGAAAAGGGAACAGGAAATCCCAAAAGTTGTCTCCCTTTGAAAAATTGCAGAAAAAAATGTGCCAGGTGTTCCCATTCCCCTTAATTTCTTTGTTACTCTACCTTTTCTGGAGCTATGTGAGAAGAATGAGATGAAAAACATACCTTGTGCAGCTTCATGTATAACAAGGGATCTACCCTTCCATTCAGACTTAGGCAGTATCTCCACAGCAACCAGATCACCATGGATACCACGGTTTCTAGCTGCTGATCCAGGAATTAAAATATCTGTCCCACTGTCATTTGTCATGTCAATACTGAAATACATGTATAACATATAGCAGAAAAAAATGTGAAAAGGTCTGCTAAGAATGAGCACTCTATCAGACATGCATGAACATTAATAGGGTCAAGATCTCGGACTATTTGTCCTAAGATTCAAGTGTGTGCTTTACTTTTCCCATTTGTAACAAGTAGCTTTTACGGCTTTTTTCTGCAAAAAGGAAAACTCTTTAACCTTAAAAGCTAAGAAAAAATGCTGTCAGTTTATGTCGTCTGCTGCGCCTTCTTCCAAACTTTTTGGAATCACATTGATACCAAATATTCAATGCCCAGGCATAAAAATAGCAGAAGCAGTCAAAATTATGGGAAATACATCTGGAGCCAGTTGTTCAAAACTAACAATATCATTAGTTTACATATTGTTAAAATTTTTTATCTAACATTTAATATGGCAAAATTAATATACTTATATTTTTGAAGAGAAAATGTGAGCAGCTTTTGCAGATGCACATTTTTTTCAGCAAAAATACTACAAATTAACTAACTAGAAAAATTAACATTTTGACCACTAATGAGCTCATTAAGCTAAGGATGCTTTAATTAACTGGGCCCTGGCAGAATTTCCGTAATGTTTACATGGGAGATGACTTTTTGAGACCCACTGTATGCTTTCCTGATTACCCAACATCTCTGAAAATGACCTCTGCCCTGAAAGAAAAGAATCTCTCCATATTGACATGTTTGACAAAATATTTGTGAACAAGTTGCCTCCCTTGTAAATGTATACATTCGTATGCTAGTGGATTCTTCCACTGCCATATGCTGGACAAGTCCATTTGTCAAATAAGGGGTGCCAGGCATATTTTTCATTTTTATTCTATTTTTGATGGAAAATTCTGTTAGCAAATAGTGCAGGCCCTGATTTGTTTGTTTGATTTGAGGTTTAACGTCCCCGTCAACACTGTAAAGGTCATTTTGGAGACGTTGCTTCCAATTTTGTGGGACTTTTACCCAACATTGAGATGAAATGACATCTCAAGTCCTGTCAGCCAATGAAACCAATAAGGTTTATTAGCATGGACGGTCTGCCTCGCACCGCGGTTCCTAGACACGCTCAGATCCTCTAAGCGGTTTACCAGTACTAGTCTGTGGGCCAGATTCAGCTCTGCGTGGAAGCATCATGCAGCCCATATATTTCTTCAAGCCCCTATGGGCGGGGGCTTTGCAGGCCCTGATCAGACGCCGCATTCTGCGGCGACTGGCTGGGCCTGCACTGTTTGCCAAGGTACTCCTGTAGGGGTTTCCCGCATGCAATAGTTTAATTTACAGTCCTTCAAAGTACCACCATATTTACCCTATTTATTTGGGCACCTCAACTCCTTACCATACTGAAATTTGAACAAGTACAATCCACTAACCAATGTTGTGTCTAAAAATAACTGGATGAGTGGCAAACAGTGTAGTGCACTCACTTGCTTTAACTCTTTTTGTACCAAGTGGAATCTTCCTCCTTATATATGGCAGGAGTCCGTTTTGAAATTTAAAGAGTGACAGATTGTAGTACCTTTAAAATTTTTCTGGAAAATAGCTGAACTTTTTGCAAATAGTGTAGGCCCTGATCAAATGCCACATTCTGTGGTCTGATCTTGGCCTGCACTGTTTATTAATTGCCCCTTTAGTGGTTTCAAGTGCAAAATGGTTTAAATGAGTAATCATTGAGAAAACGCATGAATTGGGACAGACCACTAGTTTCTAAATCTGGAGACAATTGTAGAACTACCTACCTTGATCTTCTCAAGAAAGCTTCCTGGGATGCATTACTTTTGTTCACTTGCAGAAAGCCCTGAACGAATCTTCCAGACTTTATACCAGCAGTCAGAACATCTAAGGGCAGATAACCCACAAAGTCTGACTCTGAAAGTAGAATATTAATAAACAAATAATATTCCTCAATAACTGACACTTGAATGAAGAAAATAGTCCTATAGGATTATTGCAACGATCTAGCTGAATACTTTCCCAAGTTGGGATATCAAAGGACTCATGATTACCCTTTTATTATATAATAATAAATATTTTGTGCCATTACTATTAGTTTTAAGCCTTAATGAGCCATTTCATTGAAATATGAATGCCTACATAACAAATTTTATGTGTAATGCCATTGCAGTAAGATGTCATCAAATGCAACCAGGCTTCGGGCCAATTTCATTACTTTGCTCTATAATGTAATTGATTAAATTATGATTACTTTTGCAATCTAATCAATTTACTTTTGATAACAATAAACGGTAGAAGACATATCAGTACAATTTTAATATATTACATGTATCTAGAAGTACTACAGGCATGGCACTTTAACACGTGTTAAACAAATCCTACATCCATTCATTCATAGATGTTCATTGAAACTAAATGTTTAAAATAAAACTCAATCCCATGCACACTTAATTCAAAACATGTAAGCTCTCTTTTAGTTTTTATAAAAATTCTACCGGTACTTATGAGTTTATATAGTAAATGCATCCACTGTGAACAATGCACTAGTTATCAAAATCAAAAAGCCAAAATCAATTATCCAAATTACACTTAATCATCATCAGTTTTTCAAAAGTTGCATCTTTCAGTCTTAACAGACAGACAGACAGGCTGGGCAAAAAGTGTAGACCCAGATCTAAGTTAGCGTGCAATATGAAGTTAGCATGGCAATAAAGTTAGTTTGACAGAGTGCGAATTAAACTGGTCAAATGTGCATCCAAATAAGTCACAAGGTCTGGCATAAATTTCTCTAGCATCACATGAAGTCAAGATCACCAAGGAAGAGAGGCAGGGGCAGAATCAACTTCTGATAAATTTAGTCCACCTCAGTATTTGGAAAACTGGACTTCATGAAAATCATATAAAATTTTCTGCAACCTGACTTCACCAAGGTCAGGGGTAGTGCAGAAGTTTCCTGAATTTCTGCCTGTATTTTTGCAGCATCAAGATCAAAAGAGATGACAATTTTAACTCTTATCCTGCTGAATAAATTATTTTTCCACACCCATTTTTGACAATCAACCAATCAAAATATTGGCATAATGTTTCGTTCAAATTTGCAAAATAATAAATAAACAGTGCAGATACTGATCAGATTGCTTCAGATCCGAATCCCCACTCTTTGCGATAGTGGTGGTTGTTAAGGGCTAACATGTTTACACAATGAAAATGTGAAAATATATGCAACAATGGATATCCAGGTAGACTCTACTTTTACTATGCCTGCAACATGGTTTTCTCAGGTATATTTACTTAACCCATATATGAGAATGGAATAATCCACTTAATGAGTTTGGAATGGTCCATTTTCAATAATAGGGGGTGTCAGGTCTGTTTTTGTTTGTGGCAAATTTTACAAAAATGAATTTTCTTTAAGCAAAATGTTGACCAAGCTCAAACGCTGGGTTCTCCGGCATCTAATCTGGGTCAACACTATTTGCCAATGTCCCAAAAAAGGCCCACTAGGCACATATGGGTTCATTTGGATAACTCGAGCTGGCTAAGCGAACAGTGCTTTAAACAACCGGCCCCTGGTGGGCTATATATAACTTTTACCTTTACTCTTGTTTCCCAGAACTTCAGTGATAGACCTGTACAACTCCATGAGGCCCGGAATATAGAACCGCCAGAATTTTTCAATATATTCCTCCATCGACAGAACAAACACATTTACTGTCTTATTACTGTATTGCTCTATAGCCTGAAAATACATTTAACCCATATAATGCCAATCACGACAATTGACGTCTGCTTTGTCGTCTTCCCATTATTTTAAAAGTCATTGTTGGAAACAGTGTGGACCCAGATCAGACTGCTCTCTAACAGTCTGATCTGGATCTTCACTGCTTGCCTGTATGCAAATACATATGTTTGAAAAGTTTGCAAAAAGATGCAGTAGATGGCATAAACAGGCGACATTTAGAGATGCCTTTTTTCTTGGTGTCTTAAGGGTTAATCCTTCAGCTGCTACATAAAATCCTAGAGCAGACCACAATCTGATTTTTTGGACTGTTTTTCGTTGTTAATAAGGTTTGACATTACATGTGAATTGTCTACCAAGCAGGTGATTCACATGTAATGTCAAGCCTTATTTTCTCTGAAAAATAAGAAACTAAAGTCTTCGAAAATGCCTTCTGCTAGTCGTAATTAGCAGTTGAAGGATTGATATAACCCTTTCAAACATGTGGGCAGGTACTGATGCCTGTGGAAACAATGTAGATCCAGATGAGATGGCTCTTATGCTACGTCCTACTGGATAAGGCCACAGTTTACTGTATTTGTACTCATTTTTGTGTAAACAAATGTTCTTGTTTTTCCAGTTTCGTGAATATTCACAAGTATTCAAGTCCAGAGATTTAAGAATTTCTCCAAAATGTATATACCCATGCATAAATGTTCAAAGAATTTTGCTGATCACAAACATTGTGAACATTAATACACTGTAAAAAAATTGTATAATTACTGTTTTCTGCAATATACTGTTGGAAAGCCAATGTCAAAGTCACAGTCAATGATGAAACATTGCTTTCCATAAGCAGATTATCTGACTTTACGCTGCTTACAGTCTTTGCCTTGATGTGCAAATATAACAATTTTAACCCTTAAGACGCAGAGAAAAACTACATCTGAAAATGTAGTCTGCTTATGTCGTCTGCTGAATCTTCTTGCAAACATTTTAAAAATAATTTTGGACAGAGGCAAACAGTGTGGACCCAGATTTACCTCAGATCAGACTGCTCCTACAGGAGCAGTCTGATCTGGGTCCACACTATTTGCAAAAAATTACTTTCAAGGTGGATGGCAGATGGCAAAGCAGATGACAATTGTCGTGATAGGCATTTTATGGGTTGAAACAAATGAATAAGTGCATAAGAATGGGGATAACTGTATTGAGTGAGTGAGTGAGTTTTACGTCCCACCAACAGCTATGGTCATATGGAGACAGGACCTCGGTTTAAAGACTCATCCGAAAGTCTGGAGAAGCCAGGGAGCTATCCTGCGACCCCTGGTTTACAAGGCGAGTAGCGTAACCACTACACCATAGAGGCTTCTAACTGTATTGAAAATTGTTGTTTATATTGTGGTGGTAAATTGACTATTTTATGGTCACAAACTTCCTTTTACCTCTCCAATGCTGCTATGTCCGTGTAAGACAAACTTTGCAACTTTAAAATCAAAAATTTACCCCGGAAATGACAATTTTGAAAAAAGTTACCTCCCAAGTGATTGTTGCTAATTTTAACTCCTGTCCTGCTGCATAAATCAATTTAGCGACACCTTTTTTTAACTCAACCAATCAGATTACTTCATGTAATTTATGATCATTCCTACAAACTCACAAACTGAATGTCAAACAGTGTAGATGCTGATCAGATGGCTTCTTCAGAAGCCATCTGATCTGTATCTTTACTGTTTGCAAAAGGTAGTGCATATTCTTGTTAAGCATGACAGGGATTAAGATGATTTTCTTAGACGATACCAAACAAAATACATGATACATAGACTTACATATGTAATTAGTCTAAAACTGCTATCAAATACCGTCTCATTTGCATCTACTCCTTTAACCCTTTCAATCCTGCAGACCAGGGGCCAGTTGTTCAAAGCATTATTAGCTTAGCGAGCTTGTTAGTGGTCATATTGTTAACTGCTCTACCAAGTACGATATCTAAAATGCTGGTATTTTTGCTGAAAAATGTGAGCAGCTTTTGCATTTAGCTGCTTATATTTTTTTCTAAAAAATATTAGTATATTTGCCATATTTAATGATCAAAGTTTTAACGGTTCGTTAACTAATGACATCATTAGTTCTGAACAACTGGATTTAGTACCTTTGCAAACAGAGTAGCTCCAGATAAGATAGCTACATCTTTGTTGTTCACAAATTACAAAAACTTTTGTTGCTTTTTTGTTGTTGTTGTTTTATGTTGTGGCAATTCCTTTGCTTCGCTGTACCAATCTAATTTGCTATCAGTTTGGTTAACATAAAGACATTCATTATGCCAGCATGCTTTTGCAAAAAAGTAGAACTTCTATGAACATACATGAAAATATAAGGTAAACATTTGGATAAAACATGGGTATGACATAGTGCATTCTTTAATATCCCGAAAATGGTTATTTTTCTGATGACATATTTAGCTTTAATATACCCAGTCAAAAAAGTAACTATACCAAGTTCCGGGTAAATTCTAGTAGCTATCCGGTAGCAATTCAGCTAAAGATGGCTGTAAACATACGAATCGGAGGTTTAGCTGCAAAATGCATAAATTTGCATTTGCCCATACTATTCTGCTCAAGATTTGTCTTCCAATATGTGCCTAGAACGGTTTTGCAAGGAATTTGACATTGCGCATGCACAGATGATCATTTTATGTCTGAGATGAAAGATCATATCCATTGAACACCGAAACTCACTTTACCTTTACAAAATCTCATGATATTGCACTACAATCAAGACTTTAATTTGTGAAATTCTCAGATTATCTCCCTTTCAATTAAAAATATAGCATTTTTCAAACTGTTGTTATTTCTATACCTGCCATTCAATTTTTGCAATTTCTTAAAAAAGCACTTTTTTGCCACCATTGCTGTTAACATTGATGGAAAATAATGTAGAAAATTCATGTCACATGTAGCACTGCCAATTGCAATTTTTTATGGAGTTTCAATTGAAAACAGCATTTGCACATGCCTTCAAAGAATTGGAGGCCTATAAGTGATCATCTGTTTCTCTTAGCAAATGGACCTTAAGTTCCTAATCTTTTGTGAATAGACACACAGGGTATCTAATGAAAGGTTACATGTATCAAATTTTAGAAATCTTGCCCTAAGTGTAATTTTTAATGGTGTTGAATCTTGGCGTTTGTAATGATTTATTCTGCGAAATTGTTAGTGACCCCTTGCGTATTTAAAACAATAGCCCAGGCTGGCGAGTTTACATAAACAAAAGCAGTTTGGGCTTTTGCATGGAGAGATGAGAAACCAAAACAAAACAAATTTTATGTATTTTTCATTTGTAGTAACTATGGTAACAGAAGCAATTTTATGTATAGGAACTTTTTTGACCGAGTAACATAAGTTTTGGGTGCTGGTTAAAAGCAACTGAATGAGGCAGTTCTAATGAGTACCCACAACCTATGTCTTGGAGCAGAAATAAGCAAAATAATGTTTACCCCAGTAAACCCCATTTTTCTCTATATAAAGTGGGGTTTAAAGGGGTGCTCATTACAAGGACTTGTTAAATGTCACGGTAAGATTGACTAAAATGTGGCCCACGTCCAGCGGGGCTTGAAGAAATAGATGGGCTGCATGATGCTTTCACGCAGAGCTGAAACCGACTGCATACTAGTACTGGTAAACCGCTTAGAGGATCTAAGCCTGCCAAGGCAAAGCGGTGCGAGTCGGCCTATCCATGCTTATAAACCCTATTGGTTACATTGGGCATCAGGGCTTGTGATGTCATTTCATCTTGATGTTGTGTAAAAGTCCCACAAAATTGGAAGCAACATCTCCAAAATGACCTATTCAGTGTTGATGGGGACATTAAACCTCAAATCAAACAAACAAACAAAATTGACTGAATTTGGCAAATTCCAATCAGAAACTTGAATCTTAAGAAAGGATTTTTATCTATTAAACAGAAACAAATTAATTAACTTTTAAGAAAGAATATTTATCTATAAGACAGAAACAAATTAATTACCTGTTTATCATTGGTTACCATAACAACAGGAATCATCCCAGCTAGGTGGTTGAAAAACCAGTCAGTAGCCTGGTAGGTGGCTCTGTAAGTAAATAGAAAGTCAACCACATCATGTTAACAAGTCTGTGAAATGAATACCCCTCTAAACCCTACTTTGTACAGGGCTATAGATTATTTTTCTTTATTTCTTATCTAAGACATAGGTTGTGGGCACTTGTAAGAACCACCTCCGAGAACCCACAACCTAAGTTTGCAGCATGAATAAGAAAAATATCACAGATTTTCATCAGAAAAGTAGTCATTTTGGAGATGTGAAAAAATGCATTATATCCCAAGGGTGTGTTATCATAATGAATACAAGATCTATGGTTAAGACATAGTAAATTGTCTGAAACAGCAAGTCACCACCAAGTCTGACTTTTAATGTGACTCTGAATGGTGAATACAGGTATGTGTTATTACAGTTTATACATCTGGGGCCTGTTGTTCAAAACTAACGACATCGTTAGTTAACATATTGTTAAAACTTTGATCATTAAATATGACAATATGCGGAAATTTTTGCTGAAAAAATGTGAGCAGCTTTTGTGGATGCAAAAGCTGCTCACATTTTTTCAGCAAAAATACCAAAATTTTCTATATTTTTCTTGCTAGAACAGTTTACAATTTGACCACTAACGAGCTTGTTAAGCTAGCGATGCTCTGAACAACTGGCCCCTGTTCCATAATAAGCTAAACTCATCAAAACATTACATGATATTTTTCTTATTTATACTGCAAACATAGGTTGTAGGTGCTCTTTAGAACCATCTTGTTGAGGCAGTTCGTCTCATTGAGGCAGTTCAAATGTGTTCCCACAACCTATGTCTTTGAGCAGAAATATGAACAAGAGGGCCCAGAGGGCCCTGGTTCGCTCACCTGATCCAAAGCATGTGTGTGTGTGTGTGTGAATTCGGGTTTAACGTCGCTTTCAACAATTTTTCAGTCATATCACGACGGTGTCTGGTTGCGACAGGGAGCTCATTGCTCACGTTTATAGTGCTGCCTCACTGAAGTATCATGTCCCAGACACAGTACATGATACCACACCCAGTCACATTATCCTGACACTGGATCGACCAGTCCTAGCTCTACCCCGTAAATCTGAGTGCCAAGCGAGGAGCAGCTAGTACCATTTTTAACGACTTTGGTATGTCGCGGCCCGGGATCGAACCCGAGACCTCCCGTTCCCCGGAGCGGACACTCTACCAACTGAGCTATCGGGGCCTGTTGATCCAAAGCATAACAAGTGGGCCCCGGGCAGGGTCAATTTTGGCCCCAGGGCTAAAATTTGAACAATCTTGGTAGAGGTCCACAAGATGAAGCTTCATATCGAATATGAAAGACCTGGCCTTTCTGGTTTCAGAGAAAAAGATTTTAAAGGTTTACCCTGCATATAGAAGTCTATGTAAAACAAGATTTTCCCTATATAAGTCTATGTTAAACCAAAGGGCCCCGGAGCGGGGGCATTTTTGGCCCCAGTGCTATAATTTGAACAATCTTGGTAGAGGTCCACTAGCTGAAGCTTCATAACAAATATCAAAGACCTAAGCGTTGTGTTTCAGAGAAGATGATTTTTAAAGATTTTCCCTATATAAGTCTATGTAAAACCAAAGGGCCACATGGCGGGGGCATTTTTGGTCTAAGGGGTATAATTTGAACAATCTTTATAGAGGTCCACTAGCTAGCTGAGGCGTCATAACAAATATCGAAGACCTAAGCCTTGTGGTTTCAGAGAAGAAGATTTTTCAAGATTTTCCCTATATAAGTCTATGTAAAACCAAAGGGCCCCGGAGCGGGGGCATTTTTGGCCCCAGGGCTATAATTTGAACAATCTTGGTAGAGGTCCACAAGATGAAGCTTCATACGAAATATCAAAGACCTGGGCCTTGCAGTTTCAGAGAAGATGATTTTTCAAGATTTTCCCTATATAAGCCTATGTAAAACAAAAGGGCCCTGGTGCGGGTGCATTTTTGGCCCCAGCACTATAATTTGAACAATCTTGGTAGGGGTCTACTAGATGAAGCTTCATACCAAATATCAAAGACCTGGGCCTTGCGGTTTCAGAGAAGAAGATTTTTCAAGATTTTCACTATATAAGCCCATGTAAAACCAAAGGGCCCCCGTGCGGGGGGCATTTTTAGCTCCTGCACTATAATTTGAACAATCTTGGTAGGGGTCCACTAGATGAAGCTTCATACCAAATATCAAAGACCTGGGCCTTGCAGTTTCAGAGAAGAAGATTTTTAAAGATTTTCCCTATATAAGCCTATGTAAAACAAAAGGGCCCTGGTGCGGGGGCATTTTTGGCCCCAGCACTATAATTTGAACAATCTTGGTAGGGGTCCACTTGATTAAGCTTCATACCAAATATCAAAGACCTAGGCCTAGGGGTTTCAGAGAAGAAGATTTTTCAAGATTTTCCCTATATAAGCCCATGTAAAACCAAAGGGCCCCCGTGCAGGGGCATTCTTAGCTTCAGCACTATAATTTGAACAATCTTGGTAGGGGTCCACTAGATAAAGCTTCATACCTAATATCAAAGACCTGGGCCTTGCAGTTTCAGAGAAGAAGATTTTAAAAGATTTTCCCTATATAAGCCCATGTAAAACCAAAGGGCCCCCGTGCGGGGGCATTTTTGGCCCCAGCACTATAATTTGAACAATCTTGGTAGGGGTCCACTAGATGAAGCTTCATACCAAATATCAAAGAACTGGGCCTTGCGGTTTCAGAGAAGAAGGTTTTTTAAGTTTTCGGTGAAAAAAATCTATTTTTGGCTACTGTGACCTATATGTGCAACGGACCGGAACCATTTGAACAACTTTGAAAGGGGACCACCTAAGGATCATTCCTGTAAAGTTTGGTCAAAATCCGATCAGTGGTTTAGGAGTAGATGTTGTTTGAAGAAAAGTTTACGGACGCACACACGGACGGACGCACGGACGGACGCACGCACCGACGCACGACGGACAAAAAGTGATCCCAAAAGCTCACCTTGTCACTATGTGACAGGTGAGCTAAAAATAATGACTACCTCTGTAAACCCAGGGCCTCCGTGGCCTAATGGATAAGAGCGCTGACTCTTAGTCATTAGGTCTCTCACCGCCAAGGGTTCGAGCCTCGCTCGGGTCACGTGTGAGACGCCAAGTTCTGCAACGGAAGGTCAGATGGTTTTTTTCCGGGTACTCCGGTTTTCGCCCACCTATGATTAACGATCGGCTCGATATGAGTGAAATAATCTTGAAAGGGCCGTAAAACCCAAACCAAAAAAAAAAAAAAAACTCTGTAAACCAAAGTTTTCCCTATATAAAGTGTAGTTTAGGGGGTGTTCATTTCACGTACATCATCATGTGTGGTATGTAAATTTATCACATTTACAAATCTCTATAATGTATACCTTGTAAACCCCACTTTACATTGGGAAAAATGGGGTTTACGAGGGTATACACTGTATTCCTTATATTTGCTAAAAAAAAACATAGAGAGTGGGTATTCATTAGAACCGCCGCAATGAGGCACTTCAAGTGAGCACCCATGATTTATGTTTTGACCAGAAACCGGGAAAATTTACAAAAAATTCATCTGAAAATTCTAGTTCAACAAATCGTAACACGAAGGTGTGTTTGTTTCTGTTCAGGTTTTATACCCTGCTGAACATTATTTAAGTCATTTTGAAGATGTTGCTTCCAGTTTTGTGGGACTTTTATTTGACACCGAGATGAAATGACATCTCAAGCCCTACTGCCCAAAGAAACCGCTAGGAATTAAAGGATAGCCCAACCTGCACCACTTTTCCTGGGCAGGCTTTGACCTTCTAAGAGGTTTACCAGTACTAAAAAGTTCCGTTGGTTTCAGCTCTGGGCGGAAGCACCATGCAGCCCAATCTATTTCACCAAGCCCCAATGGGCATGGGTGCCACACAGGTGTGTTATCATTCTGTATACCATTATAAATATTTGTATCCATTTTACCTTGGCCAAAAATTATCCATAGCAGTAGTGATTCAGTTACCCTCTAGCACAACAAACATTCTTGAGCAGACGGCAATTTTTAAATCATTTTTCAGAGCAAATAAGGCATTACCAACAGATGATATACGTGTAATATCAAAGCCCTACTTTCTATGAAAAAATGAGAAAGTAACAATTGGAAAATGTCTTCTGCTTGTAGTAATTGAAGTTTCAAGGGTGCAATAAAAATCCTAACAAGAGGGCCATGATGGCCCTGGATCGCTCACCTGATCCATAGAGTAACAAGTGGGCCCCGGGAAGGGCCATTATTGACCCTAGGCCTATAATGCGCATAATTTTGAGGAAAGTCTAAAAAGGTGAAGCTTCATACTAAATATCAACAAAGGCTTTAATTTGAACAATCTTGGCAAAGGTCCACTTGATGAAGCTACAATACAAATATGAAAGACCTTGGCCTTGTGGTTTCAGAGAAGAAAATTTTTTAAAAGATATTCCCTACATAAGCCTATGTAAAACCAGGGGACATTTTTGGCCTCTGGGCTATAATTTAAACAATCTTGATAGAGGTCCACTAGATAAGCTTCACACCAAATATCAAAGACCTGGGCCTTGCAGTTTCAGAGAAGATTTTCAAAGATGATCTCTCTATGTAAAACCAAAGGGCCCTGGGGCGGGAGCATTTGTGGCCCGAAGGATATAATTTGAACAATCTTGGTAGAGATCCACTAGATGAAGCTCCATACTAAATATCAAAGACATGGGCCTTGCAGTTTCAGAGAAGAAGATTTTTAAAGATTTCCCTCTATAAGTCTATGTAAAACAAAAGGGCCCAGAGGCAGGGGCATTTTTGGCCCCAGGGCTATAATTTGAACAATCTTGGTAGAGGTCCACTAGATGGAGCTTCATACCAAATATCAAAGACCTAAGCCTTGTGGTTTCAGAGAAGAAGATTTTTCAAGATTTCCCTATATAAGTCTATGTAAAACCAAAGGGCCCCGGAGCGGGGGCATTTTTGGCCCGAGGGCTATAATTTGAACAATCTTAGTAGAGGTCCACAAGATGAAGCTTCATACCAAATACCAAAGACCTAGCTGGGCCTTGCGGTTTCAGAGAAGAAGATTTTTAAAGATTTTCCCTATACAAGAGGCTCAATGAGCCTAAACCGCTCACCTGAGGAACTTAAGTTTTAACAATTCACAGACTTGACTACTAAATCTGCTAATAGAATCCAGCCCATTGACCCTTACAGGATATAAGTCATCATTATTGCATTGCATTCCAATTTTGAGACTTCTAGCTTCTATAGTTCCTGAGAAATCTTTGACGAAAATTTAACATTGGTCAAAATGGAGAGAAAGAAGAATGAAAGAACAGATGAACAAATAAGCTGAGAAAGCCCAATGTCTCTTACACAAAATAAGTCATCATTATTCTATTGAATACCAAATTTGATGCTTCTAGCTTTTATAGTTCCTGAGAAATCTTTGATTAAAAATTTAACATTGGTCTATTATCTCTATATGGAGAGAAAGAAGAATGAAGGAACAAATGAACCAGACTAGCTCCAAAACCTAATGCAGCCTTTCCCCTTGCCCAATGGTGCTACACATAAAATTTAAACAAGATTGGTCGACTGCCTTCTGAGATATGCTTCATTGAAAGTGTGGACGACGGATGGACAGACGACGGACTCCGGAGCCTTGGTATACTATCAGCTCACTGGAGCCTTTGGCTCAGGTGAGCTAAAAATTCAAGTGGCTATTTCTGTCACAACATTTTCCCTACGTTAAGTCTATGGGCAAATTTTTTTGTCTCTCAAGGTCACGTAACTCCGAGGTCAATATTCCGATTCGGCCAAAAATCGAACTTAACCGAGATTTTATGCCTGTCCTCGTTACCTGCAAGTTTGAAGCTGATATGAATAAAAATAAAGTTGCTATCGTGGTCACAACGTATTTTTTTATGCTCAAGGGCAGGTAACTCCAAGGCAAATAATCCGATTCGGCCCAAAATCTAACTTAAACAAGAGATTTTATGTCTGTCCTCGTTACCTGCAAGTTTGAAGCTGATCTGAAAAAAATTCAAGTCGCTATCGTAGTCACAACATTTTCCCTATGTAAAGTCTATGGGCAAATTTTTTGTCGCTCAAGGTCATGTAACTCCGAGGTCAATATTCCGATTCGAACTTAACTGAGATTTTATGCCTGTCCACGTTACCTGCAAGTTTGAAGCTGATCTGAATAAAAATAAAGTTGCTATCGTGGTCACAACGTATTTTTTTATGCTCAAGGGCAGGTAACTCCAAGGCAAATAATCCGATTCGGCCCAAAATCTAACTTAACTGAGATTTTATGTCTGTCCTCATTACCTGCAAGTTTGAAGCTGATCTGAAAACAAGAGGCCCATGGGCCACTATGCTCACCAGAGCTCAGGTGGGCACTGCCCATCCTGCCCAATGGCAGCCATGTATTTTAACATGATATCATTTTAATCCACCAAATGAACCCCCATGTCCAAATGAGCACCCATGTGGACTCAGCATCTGAAAAGTTAGGCCTTTTATGAAGTAGAGGGGGTGGGGCATGGACCCAATGGAGCCCTGGTTGGTATCACTAAATGCGTCTTATCATAAGAAACAAAAATATATATGGTTTAGCAGTGGGGATCTGTAAGGCCTCTTTAACAGTTGAGGGGTTGGGGCATGCCCTATTGATCCCAGGAAAGCCCAAACTGTTGTCCCTAAATGTGTCTTATCATAAGGACCAAGTATATATATGGTTCAGTGCTGGGAATCTGACCGGTTTCAGAGATTTGAGGCCCTTTTATGAAATAGGAATGGCCCCTGCGGACCCCGCTACAGTAGGTGTGCTAATAATAAGGAACAAGAACATATATGATTATGGGGTGGGGATTTGAATGGTTTCTGAAATATAAAGCCTTTTATGAAATGGAAGGGCGGGGCACATTGCCTCAGCACAAAAAGACCTCCAGGTTGGTGTGATTGAACAAGTCTTATCATAAGGAACAAGTATATGGTTTAGGGGTGGGGATCTGAACTATTTCTGATATATATGGCTTTTAATGAAGTAAAGTGGTGTGGCATGGCCTGGGCGTGCCCCGGGGACTCCCAAGCTGGTGTCACTGAATGCGTCTTATCATAAGAAAGATGAATATATATGGTTTAGGGTGGGGCTAAGAACATTCTCTGAGATATAAGGCCTTATGTGAAGTGGAGGGGTGGGGCAAGGCCCAGGGAGACTCCCAGGTTGGTGTCAATGAATGTGTCTTATCATAAGGAACAAGACTATATATGGTTAAGGGGTGGCCATCTGTAGGGTTTCCGAGATATTGTGATATTATGAAATGGAGGGGGTGGGGCATGGCCCCAGCATATCCCTGGGAACCCCCAGGTTGGTGTTACTGAATGCGTCTTATCATAATGAACAAGAATATATATGGTTTAGGGGTGGGGATCTGAACAGTTTCTGAAATATATGGCCTTTTTTGAAGTGGAGGGGTGGGGCAAGGCCCCAGCGCGTCTCTGAGGACCCCCTGGTTGGTGTCAATGAACGTGTCTTATCATAAGAAGCAAGCATATATATGGTTTATGGGCGGGGATCTGTAAGGTTTCCGAGATATTGGGCCTTTTATCAAATGGAGGGGGTGGGGCATGGCCCCGGTGCATCCAGGGGACTCCCAGGTTGATGTCACTGAATGGGTCTTATCAAAAGGAACAAGAATATATATGGTTTAGGGGTGGGAATCTGAATGGTTTCCGAGATATTGGGCCTTTTATAAAGTTGAGGGGGTGGGGCCTGACCTGTGCGCATCCCTGACGACCCCCAGGTTGGTGTTACTGAATGGGTCTTATCAATAGGAACAAGAATATATATGGTTTAGGGGTGGGGATCTGAACAGTTTCTGAGATATATGGCCTTTTGTGAAGTGGAGGGGTGGGGCAAGGCCCCAGCGCATCTCTGAGGACCCCCAGGTTGGTGTCAATGAATGTGTCTTATCATAAGAAGCACGCATATATATGGTTTAGGGGCGGGGATCTGTAAGGTTTACGAGATATTGGGCCTTTTATGAAATGGAGGGGGTGGGGCATGGCCCCGGCGCATCCAGGGGACTCCCAGGTTGATGTCACTGAATGGGTCTTATCATAAGGAACAAGAATATATATGGTTTAGGGGTGGGGATCTGAATGGTTTCCGAGATATTGGGCCTTTTATTAAGTGGAGGGGGTGGGGCATGACCTCGGCGCATCCCTGAGGACCCCAAGGTTGGTGTTACTAAATGCGTCTTATCAATAGGAACAAGAATATATATGGTTTAGGGGTCGGGATCTGAATGGTTTCTGAGATATATGGCCTTTTATGAAGTGGAGGGGGTGGGGCATGGCCCCAGCACAACCTGGGGGACCCTCAGGTTGGCATAAAAGCATATGGCTGAAAGAATTTTACTCAAGAAACATTTCTATAAAAGTTTTGTCCAAATATCTGCAATGACTTGGCAGTAAATGCCATTTTTCAATTTTCCCCATTATAAGTCTATGGAAACTCTAAGTTGCCATAGCAACCAAACTAATGGGCCGATTTTCATAAAAAACACAAACTTTCAATCCCCCAGCCCAAGGATGCTACAGATAAAATTTGGGCTGAATCGGTCCAGTGGCTTCAGAGATGAAGATGTTTGAAAGTGTTGACGTCAGACGACGACGACGACAACGACAACGACAACGACGCCGGACAACTGCCTATCCTATAAGCTCCCCCGGAGCCTTCGGCTCTGGTGAGCTAAAGAGCTCAGGTGGGCACTGCCCATCCTGCCCAATGGCAGCCATGTATTTTAACATGATATCATTTTCATCCACCAAATGAACCCCCATGTCCAAATGAGCACCCATGTGGACTCAGCATCTGAAAAGTTAGGCCTTTTATGAAGTAGAGGGGGTGGGGCATGGACCCAATGGAGCCCTGGTTGGTATCACTAAATGCGTCTTATCATAAGAAACAAAAATATATATGGTTTAGCAGTGGGGATCTGTAAGGCCTCTTTAACAGTTGAGGGGTTGGGGCATGCCCTATTGATCCCAGGAAAGCCCAAACTGTTGTCCCTAAATGTGTCTTATCATAAGGACCAAGTATATATATGGTTCAGTGCTGGGAATCTGACCGGTTTCAGAGATTTGAGGCCCTTTTATGAAATAGGAATGGCCCCTGCGGACCCCGCTACAGTAGGTGTGCTAATAATAAGGAACGAGAACATATATGATAATGGGGTGGGGATTTGAATGGTTTCTGAAATATAAAGCCTTTTATGAAATGGAAGGGCGGGGCACATTGCCTCAGCACAAAGAGACCTCCAGGTTGGTGTGATTGAACAAGTCTTATCATAAGGAACAAGTATATGGTTTAGGGGTGGGGATCTGAACTATTTCTGATATATATGGCTTTTAATGAAGTAAAGTGGTGTGGCATGGCCTGGGCGTGCCCCGAGGACTCCCAAGCTGGTGTCACTGAATGCGTCTTATCATAAGAAAGATGAATATATATGGTTTAGGGTGGGGCTAAGAACATTCTCTGAGATATAAGGCCTTATGTGAAGTGGAGGGGTGGGGCAAGGCCCAGGGAGACTCCCAGGTTGGTGTCAATGAATGTGTCTTATCATAAGGAACAAGACTATATATGGTTAAGGGGTGGCCATCTGTAGGGTTTCCGAGATATTGTGATATTATGAAATGGAGGGGGTGGGGCATGGCCCCAGCATATCCCTGGGAACCCCCAGGTTGGTGTTACTGAATGCGTCTTATCATAATGAACAAGAATATATATGGTTTAGGGGTGGGGATCTGAACAGTTTCTGAAATATATGGCCTTTTTTGAAGTGGGGGGTGGGGCAAGGCCCCAGCGCGTCTCTGAGGACCCCCAGGTTGGTGTCAATGAATGTGTCTTATCATAAGAAGCAAGCATATATATGGTTTATGGGCGGGGATCTGTAAGGTTTCCGAGATATTGGGCCTTTTATCAAATGGAGGGGGTGGGGCATGGCCCCGGTGCATCCAGGGGACTCCCAGGTTGATGTCACTGAATGGGTCTTATCAAAAGGAACAAGAATATATATGGTTTAGGGGTGGGAATCTGAATGGTTTCCGAGATATTGGGCCTTTTATAAAGTTGAGGGGGTGGGGCCTGACCTGTGCGCATCCCTGACGACCCCCAGGTTGGTGTTACTGAATGGGTCTTATCAATAGGAACAAGAATATATATGGTTTAGGGGTGGGGATCTGAACAGTTTCTGAGATATATGGCCTTTTGTGAAGTGGAGGGGTGGGGCAAGGCCCCAGCGCATCTCTGAGGACCCCCAGGTTGGTGTCAATGAATGTGTCTTATCATAAGAAGCACGCATATATATGGTTTAGGGGCGGGGATCTGTAAGGTTTACGAGATATTGGGCCTTTTATGAAATGGAGGGGGTGGGGCATGGCCCCGGCGCATCCAGGGGACTCCCAGGTTGATGTCACTGAATGGGTCTTATCATAAGGAACAAGAATATATATGGTTTAGGGGTGGGGATCTGAATGGTTTCCGAGATATTGGGCCTTTTATTAAGTGGAGGGGGTGTGGCATGACCTCGGCGCATCCCTGAGGACCCCAAGGTTGGTGTTACTAAATGCGTCTTATCAATAGGAACAAGAATATATATGGTTTAGGGGTCGGGATCTGAATGGTTTCTGAGATACACTACAGGTCGCGCATAAAAGCCAGTTTTCTTTTTCACTCCGAATGCAATTTTCACAGTACTCCAAACCACTCCGCATATTTTCATCAAAACACTCGGAATGAGGAAACAAACCACTCCCAAACACTCCGCGAAATATCGAGTATACTCGGAGTTTTCCGAACGACTATACAGGTAATGTTTGGTCAATAATGCCCGGGGCTAATATTCCGAATGTCGGTAGAAATACTCCGAGTGGTTCAAGTTTATATTTATTCATATGATATTGGTTGTATATTAATTGTTATTATTATTATTATTATTATTATTTTACTGACAATTTTTCATTAGGTCGTTTTTCCTTCCCCTATCAAAATTTCACCTTTCTAACATGCCTCCCCAACTTTCGCGCAGCCTAACATGTATCATTTGACCCAATCTTTTTTCATGCCGGTTGGATTTTCAATTTGCACGTGCAACTAATATATCCCAGCACGGAAACGGGACCATTACGGTAAAATGCCTTACTTGAAGTTGTAATAAACAGGCATATAATGAGTATAAGGTACTCCTCGTGATATGTTCCCAAATGCAATATATATATTTATATATTTTTTTCTTTTTTTGGTTTGATGTTCTGTTGAAGAATTCACTTCTTTCGGCCAGATCGTTGTTTTAAAGGCTGGCGGAATCCAAATTTCAAAGAGAGGAAGGGAAAAAGGAAAACACCCGAATCAGCATCTACAGCAACCGTAGCCGAGCACGTGTCTGTCAGGTGGACAGGTCCGTGAGATGAACACCTAGCTTATATAAAGCAGTGGGGCTTACGAGGATTGGGGATATTCATTAGTTCTCTAATTTTTAGACAGAAGCTTACATGTACCGATTTATGGATCTCGTAATGATCGGCTAATTGTGGCTGTTCTTACGAGCACCAGTAGTTTACATTAACTAGATTTGTAAAAACATTACGGAAGCACGCCTATTCAAATATATAGGATAATTTTACCACCAAATTGAAATTTTTCAGTGTAAAAACGTGATAGTTTTCTTATTTCTGCTCAAAATATGGATTATGGATACACATTGGAACCGCCTGATCGAGGCGGTTCTAACGAGTACCACTGGCTGTGTTATAGAGCAGAATAAAGAAAATAACGTTTACCCCTCTAAACCCCAGTTTTACTGTATAAATGTGGGGGTTAAAGGGGGTCAGAATTATTTAGACATGTTTCCGCGATGATACCGAACTATGTCATCTTAAAAAACAAACAAAAAAAAAACGTTAGTTCTAGAGATAAGGAAGACGATGAGAGCCTCCCCTGCAAGAGCAATGATTTGGTCTCTCACCGCTGTTGGGTCTCACTCGGGCATGTAAAAAAACAACTGGGTACTCCAGTTTTCGCCCATCTCAGATTAGCATTTTGATAGAAATAAATGAAATAATCTTGAGAGGGCCGCGAAACACTCCCACCCCTTAGCTCACAGTCTTGTTATCGTCTAGACAAGTTATATGAGAAATGACTCTATTTTATCATATTCTATGTGATTTGTTGAGTAATAAATCACAGTTTGGAGGCATTTGTAAAGAAGACTAAACCACGATTGGTGTACCTACTTTAAAGTAACCGGCAGCTTGAACTGTGATTTTTTTTTGCAATGGTTCACAAACTGGAGCTGATCTATTTGGATTCTAACACACTCATATTCGACAATACCATCAAATTCTCCCAACTTTTCGACTGTTTCTTCCTTTTCTTTCTACTAATACTGCGATTGGTCACATCTTACCATTACTCGCAGATGTACATTACATACACACCAGTTTTGCAGGATGAAAGCCAACACAGTAATCATGTAATTACGGTAGGGGTCTTCAACCTGCATAGGGCATGACTCTCCCTGCACAGGGGGCCTCCAGATAGCGTCCCGATCCGAAGGACGATGCCCTTTATGACATTCATCCCTGCAAATGATGCCAATGGAGCGTGTTCGGACATCGAAATTTTATCGCCGCTGCCGGGGATCGAACCTGGGACCTCTAGCATCAAATGCAAGTGCACTAACCACCGAGCTATCAAGGCACGTAATATGTTAAAAGGAATCCCGGCAAATTAAGTGATTCAGGGGAATGCGGATTCAATACCTGCCAGGAGTCGGTAGCTTTCTGTCGTGGAAATCGATCATTACAACTTTTCTACAGTCATTCTCTCCATTCCGCTGACGGCCCCCGCCATCGGGGCTTGAAGAAATAGATGGGCTGCAAGGTGCTTCCACGCAGAACTGAAACCAACCGCACACTAGTACTGGTTGACTGCTTAGAGGATCTAAGCCTGCCCAGGCAAAGCAGTGCGAGTCGGACCGTCCATGCTTGTAAACCGTATTGGTTTCATTGGCCGACGGGGCTTGAGATGTCATTTCATCTCAATGTCGGGTAAAAGTCCCACAAAATTGGAAGCAACGTCTCCAAAATGACCTATAGAGTGTTAACGGGGACGTAAACATAAAATTAAACAAACAAACAAATCCATTCCGCTGAGTCAAGGGCACTTGCCAGTTTCTGGTGAAAGAATTTGCACACTGCAGCCTATTAGTTAAACGCTTACGTAGCCAATAGGTCTGCACAGGAAGTGTTGACAGCTAAAAGAATGACCTAAAATAGTATTGACTGGACCGTCAAACTCTTATACAAAAAAAAAAAAAAAAAAAAGGAGTGACGTTCTACAACTGCGGCTGTTCGGTCACGTTCTTCTTCGCTGAGATTTATTGCACAATAAAACACTCCATTTCCATTGCCGTTATGGGCGTCATTTTTTAACTGATCAGTTTACCCATCAGCACTATTCCTGGGCAGTCTTTTACGGTAACGGTTAACCAGCACAGTGCGTATTCTTTCGCCAGAGAATGACAACTGCCCTTCTTGATAACAGCGGAAAGGAGAGAGCCAGAACAAATTTCATGATCAGTCTCCACAACAGAATGTTGCCGACCCCGGCAAGTATCGGACCCACGTTCTCCTGATCCCAAGTCAGACGCGCATCCGAATGAGATACCGAGGCTGGCAATGGGCGTGATGTACTAGAATAAAATGATTATAGAAGAAATTGTGTTTGTTGGTTTTGAACATTCCAGGATGAGCAACGTAGCCATCAAAAATGTATGACCGGAAAGCCATACGGCGTAGTAACCTTCCAATGTGACCTTGACCTGGTGTCAGCAAGATTCATTTATGAACTCTGCACATGAGCTCACTGAGGGGGATAATTGATCAAAGTTTAATGAAAATCCTTTGAGGGGTCTAGGAGATATGGAACGGACACAAAATTCAATGTTTCAAAGTCGTGACCTTCAAATGTGACCTTGACCTTGTGTCGGCATGGTTCATTTATTGGTTCTGCACATAAGCTCACTGGGGTAAAAGAATGGATAAAAGAGATATGGAACGGACACAAAAATCAAAGTTTCAAACTCTTGACCTTCAGCTATGACCTTGACCTTGAGTCGGCATGGTTCATTTATGGGTTCTGCACATGAGCTCACTCAAAAGAATATTTGACCAAAGTTTAATGAAAATCGTTCCCAGGGTAAAGGAGATATAAAACGGACAAAAAATACCGAGTTTCAAACTCATGACCTTCAACTGTGACCTTGACCTTGTCGGCATGGTTCGTTATGGGTTCTGAACATCAGCTCACTGAGACTAACACTTGACCAAAGTTTAATGAAAATCTATCAAAGGGTAAAGGAGATATGGGGCGGACAAAAAAAGTGTTACGGACAGACAGACGGACGGACATTCCTATTATCCCGCCGCGAAGGACGGATAGACGAAAGACATTCCTATAATCCCCGCTCCGCTTCGCGGCGGGGGATTAAAAATTGTTGATTTCACAAATCCTGGTATTGATAGCCGCGCTATTCTAATCGCTGTGAGGTCAGAGTGTTGCGCAAATGGGTTAATTATCTCTAGAATCTGGACTGGAATCCTGTTGTCGGGTTTGAAGACCCAGATCAGACGCCGCATGAAATTGGAAGTAAAGAAATTTAAAATAATAATGATTTGCCACTATTACATACCTTTATCTGTAGTCAGTTAACGGACCCCTTAACATGAAATCTGTCATTGAGGAATAAATTATAATAGCCGGTGTATAGTTGTTACGTTACTCGCCTCATAAATCAGGGATTGTCGGATCAATCCCGGGCCTCTCCAGACTTTCGGATGCGTCTTTTAACCGAGGACCCGGCTCTGTATGACATTAGCTGTTGGTGGGACGAAAAACTAAAACAGACACATATGTAGACCGCATTCTTATACATTTTCCTTGTACATGAGCCGGCGCACGACAAAGACTTTTTTCTACTACAGAAGTATCGGATCAGCATTTGCATCTAGACAACATGTCCAGTCTTCGCTTGTTGCTCTTTGAATAGCCCACATAGTAGGCTTATTCGAACAGCAAAGGCTCTGATCAGACTGCACGGATGCGCAGGCTGATCTGAGTCTTCAATGGTTACACGTCTTATCGAATTACGTGTTCCCCAGTCTATGCATCCACTTTGGTCAAAGTCTTCACTTGTTGCTCTTTGAATAGCCCAGAGATCAGAATGCTCACAGGAACAGCAAATGCTCTGATCAGACTGCACAGATCAATTCTCAAACGACCAATTATGTTTCCTGTAAGTGCCTTTTCACACGCAATAACTGTGCGCGCGCTCACTAGTATGACGTAGTATGGTTAATCTGCACGTGCTTACATGACGAAGTGCGGTAAATCGTGGGAATCATGTGCTCAGTCGGAGACAGCGCATGGAAAAAAGCAATCTGTCACACTGGTTGTTCACGAGAAGCGAGGGATGTTTAACCCTTTTTGTACCAAATGGAATCTTCCAGCTTATATATGGCAGGAGTCAATTTGAAAATTTAGGGGCGTCAGGTTGTGTTTTCTTCAAAATTGATTTGGAAAAGGGCTGAACTTTTTGCAAACAGTGTAGGCCCTGATCAGACGCCGCATTCTTCGGCGTCTGATCTGGGCCTGCACTGTTTGCCAGGGTACCCGCTTAGGGGTTTCCAGTCTGAAATGGGTTAATGGAGAAATAATGAAAACAGCATTACAATAAGATGGTTTAATCGAGGCATTGATGATTTGGGAAAATGGCCCTGGATGGGAGCTCAGACATTCGTTCGTTAATCCCTTAAATGCCTTAACTCTAAACAATGCAGACTCTAATCAGAGGCCCTTTATTTGGCTTCTGACCGGGATCTACCATGTTTGCCATTTCCAGACCGGATGGATTCTACAGGTAAACCTTTACACACTACTCTGGCCTCACTGATACGAACAGCGCGGCTTTGATAAACCGCTACCTGGATTTCATACAAATAAGTGACACTCATTTAGAATTAGTATCGTAAAGCTACTGCACTTCGTAAGTTTTGGTCGACTGTCAATCTACCGTAAACTTTCTATGGTGCTGTGTAATAATAAAAACCTTTTCCGAGATGGTATGCTACTCTTGAATTGGCCCCCGCCCATAGGGGCTTGAAGAAATATATGGGCTGCATGATGCTTTCACGCAGAGCTGAATCCGGCCCGCACACTAGTACTGGTAAACCGCTTAGAGGATCTAAGCCTGTCCAGGAACCGCGGTGCGAGGCGGACCGTCAATGCTAATAAACCCTATTGGTTTCATTTGGCGACAGGGCTTGAGATGTCATTTCATCTCAATGTCGAGTAAAAGTCCCACAAAATTGAAAGCAACGTCTCCAAAATGACCTTTACAGTGTTGACGGGGACGTTAAACCACAAATCAATCAATCAATCAATCAATGCTACTCTTGAAGGAAAGAATTTGCTCCCGAAAGGCAAGTATTTTTTTTTACTTTACGCACATGCGTAATATGTCTGATGAGCCTTTCGCCTATGAATACACTGGAAGTCGCTGGAATAACACACGCACCCACCTTTCATGGACGGTTTTTCCAGGTTGGCGTGCGCATCCATGCAGTCTGATCAATATTCAGCCATCACAAGCGGTCGCAGTTCTACCCATGGTGAAATGATACACTTACCTTTGACAGTTATGTTATTCTGGGTTTTTGTTTTGTTTGTTAGTTTGATTGAGGTTTAACGTCCCCGTCAACACTGTAAAGGTCATTTTGGAGACGTCGCTTCAAATTTTGTGGGTCTTTTACCCGACAATGAGATGAAATGACATCTCAAGCCCTGTTGCCCAATGAAACCAATAGGGTTTATATGCATGGACGGGCCGGCCCGCACCGCTTTGCATGGGCAGGCTTAGATCCTCTTAGCGGTTTACCAGTACTCGTGTGCGGGTCGGGTGCGGGGGCCGTCTCGGTCTTAGTAGTAGCACGGGTTTTATGTCGAGCGCTAACTAATGTACGATCTCAGTGTTTTGTTACATGCTGAACATGAGGCCGGCTGCGAATTTATTTTCAGTAAAAGGGTATACAATTCCTTGGTCGAGTCTACTGATAAAAATAGGGGTGTGTTGTTGATTTTAATATACCCGTTTTTTTGGGGTTTTTTGAAGAAAAAAAAAACATGGACATATTATTTTCGTCATTGTTGTTCGTCCGTCCGTCATAAGTGGCCGCAGTTCTATCCATGGTGAAATGAGCGAAAACACTTACCTTTGACAGTGCATGTTATTCTAGGTCTTTGTTCATGCCGAGCGCTAGCTAATGTACGATCTCAATGGTTTGTTTTAAAACATGCTGAACATGAGACCGACGGTCAAAACCAGTCATCTTCGGCTACGACATTTTATTTTTCAGCTAAAGGGTATACGATTCATTGGGTGGTGTCACTGGTTATTGTTTTTTGGGGGTATATTATTTTCGTCACTGGTGTTCGTCCGTCCGTCCGTCCTTCCAACTGTCACAAACATTGTGAATGCAACTACTTTTTTATTCATCACGCAAACATGCCTATATAGTTTTGACCCCCTTCAACCCCACTTTTATATAGCGAAGCTGGGGTTTACAGGGGTTAATGTTTATGTTCCCTATATAGAGTGTGGGTAACCGTTACAACCGCCTCGTCGAGATTGTGCTAACGAGTACCCACAGTCTATGTTTTGAGTAGAAATACGAAAAATTATCAGGATTTTTATCTGAAAAAAATTCCATTTTTGGAGGTAAAATTTTGCCGATGTATTTCAATAGGCGTGTTTTCGTAATGTCTTAGCCTATGGTGACCAAACTGGACTGTAAAACTCGCACGAACTGCAAAGACTCGGGACTTGTAGACCGGAAAAAACCTGCGCGCTCATATTTCAAACGCCTCGGTGAGTCGATAAAGTAAGCCGTGTAGTGAGAAAGATTCTGACTGATCAGTGTTTGTAAATCAGACCCAGTACCTAGCGCCGGCAAAAGCCTGCACGCTCCTTTTGAAACGCCTCAGTGAGGTGATAGAGATAGCTGTGTAGCCAGAAAAGTTGTGACTGATCAGTCTATGAAAACCTCATCAGGTACTCGGATAAGGAACTGAACTGTTTACGCAAATAACAAAAATTATGTATGTTTTGTTTGTTTGATTTGAGGGTTAACGTCCCCGTCAACACTGTATAGGTCATTTTGGAGACGTTGCTTCCAATTTTGTGGGACTCTTACCCGACATTGAGATGAAATGATATCTCAAGCCCTGGCGCCCAATGAAACCATTAGGGTTTATAATCATGGACGGTCCTACTCGCACTGCTTTGCCTGGGCAGGCTTAGATCCTCTAAGCGGTTTACCAGTACCCGTGTGCGGTCGGATACAGCTCTGGGTGGAAGCATCATGCATCCCATTTATTTTTTTTCAGCCCTGATTGGCGGGAGCCAAGAGGTTGTGGTGTATATAGATATCTAGAGCTTTGGGAACAATTCGCTATGTGCTCAAGAGCGATTTCGATTTTGGCATTATGAATAAGCAAGTACTCGTGTGCGGTCGGTTTCAGCTCTGTGTAGACCATCTATTTCTTCAAGCCCCGATGGTCGGGGCGTAATTATGTATGCTAAAGTCATGACTGATCATTCTTGTGAACGTCACTTTAACCCATCAGACCCAGTGCTTGCACGATCTGCAAAAACTCCAGATTAACCTGCAAATCCTGCCTAACCAGCGAAGATCAGCCTTTCCGTATGCGCAGTTTGATTAGCATTTCCGTTTTGTAGGCATCTGATCATGATCTACACGGTTTCAAAAAAAAAAAAAATAAAAAAAAAAAAAAACACGCACACACACAAACAGGAGTTATTACAAGTTATGCTATATATATAAATGTCATGATTTTTATTATAAATAATGGAATCGCCTCGTTAAACACGAAGCTAAGTTTGAGCGAGCGCCAGCCAAATACAATAAGATTCACATGACCGGTAAAGACGTAGATTGGAGCCTGACTAGAGTTGATCAGCCTGCACAACCGCGAGGTCTGATTAGAGACAATCATCGGGCATTCAGATTGGGATAACGCTGGTCATGTCATAGATACGTTTACATGTATCGCAGCGACGAATAAACACTACAAAAAATGGAATCGCCTCGCTAACTGTAGTTTGAGCCATTAAGTCCTGAACGAGCAGTAAAGACCTCACAGCCAGTGCACCCGCTCAGCCTCATCTGGACCAGCCTGCGCATTCGCGCAGTCTCATCTGCAGCATCTGAGGAATGAAAAGAGGGAAGTGAAAACATGCTAAGTTCTGCACCGAAAGGCCAAGCGGATTTTCTCCGGGTAAGCCGAGTTTCGCCCACCTTTGATTAACGATCGACATCTTGAAAGAGCCATATTACCACACTACACCTACCAAAAAAGATGGGTCAATTTAGGAGTGTTTACGAGATGCAATCTTGCATTTTCTAAACTCTATCTGTCTGTCTGTCCATTGGTCTATCTTGTCTGTCTGTGCCTATCTGTTTGTCTGTCGGTCGGTCGACCAATGTCCAAGACGGATGTCCGAATTTTGATCGAAAGGCAAAAAAACATGGAAACTTCAAAACATCTAATGCGACATCAAATAGAAACATCAAACAACACGCGACCAAACATCGGAAGACAAAACATCTTGAATGTCACACACGCAGACACACACACATACACAAAGACAAAACATCGAAAAAAAATCGTCCTTTTTTGTATACAGAAAACGGACCGGGAAAACACATGAGCATATAAAAGATAAATTCTTCAACACTGATACACTGCGCCATTCAACCGTGTTTGTTTTAAACCTTTTCCCTTTTTCATTTCCAATAACTTTCGTTATTTTTTTTTTTTTTTTTTTCATAATTAATTATCAGTTGTACACACAGGTAATACACTCCGCGTAACTTTCGCATATATTTCGCGGCAAAGATAGCCTGTGGCAAAGAGGTAAAGCTTCCGAAACACTCGGAATATGCTCCGCGAATCGCGAACGACGACGGTTCGCGGAGTGTTTGCGAGTAAAACGCTCCGAATAATTTTCAGATTCGGAATGTTTTAGAGGGCCAAAAGAATCATGCGAAATGAAGAAATTCGGAATAAAGAGTCTTTCGGCTGTTCTGTGCGACCTGTACTGTATATGGCCTTTTATGAAGTGGAGGGGGTGGGGCATGGCCCCGGCACAACCTGGGGGACCCTCAGGTTGGCATAAAAGCATATGGCTGAAAGAATTTTACTCAAGAAACATTTCTATAAAAGTTTTGTCCAAATATCTGCAATGACTTGGCAGTAAATGCCATTTTTCAATTTTCCCCATTATAAGTCTATGGAAACATGGCATTTACTATTTTCCCCATTATAAGTCTATGGAAACTCTAAGTTGCCATAGCAACCAAACTAATGGGCCGATTTTCATAAAAAACACAAACTTTCAATCCCCCAGCCCAAGGATGCTACAGATAAAATTTGGGCTGAATCGGTCCAGTGGCTTCAGAGAAGAAGATGTTTGAAAGTGTTGACGTCAGACGACGACGACGACAACGACAACGACGACGACGACGCCGGACAACTGCCTATCCTATAAGCTCCCCTGGAGCCTTCGGCTCTGGTGAGCTAAAAATTCAAGTCGCTATCGTAGTCGCAACATTTTCCCTAATTAAGTCTATGGGCAAATGTTTTGTCGCTCAAGGTCACGTAACTCCGAGGTCAATATTCCGATTCGGCCCAAAATTGAACTTAACCGAGATTTTATGCCTGTCCTCGTTACCTGCAAGTTTGAAGCTGATATGAATAAAAATAAAGTTGCTATCGTGGTCACAACGTATTTTTTTTATGCTCAAGGGCAGGTAACTCCAAGGCAAATAATCCGATTCGGCCCAAAATCTAACTTAACCGAGATTTTATGTCTGTCCTTGTTACCTGCAAGTTTGAAGCTGATCTGAAAAAAATTCAAGTCGCTATCGTAGTCACAACATTTTCCCTATGTAAAGTCTATGGGCAAATTTTTTGTCGCTCAAGGTCATGTAACTCCGAGGTCAATATTCCGATTCGAACTTAACTGAGATTTTATGCCTGTCCACGTTACCTGCAAGTTTGAAGCTGATCTGAATAAAAATAAAGTTGCTATCGTGGTCACAACGTATTTTTTTATGCTCAAGGGCAGGTAACTCCAAGGCAAATAATCCGATTCGGCCCAAAATCTAACTTAACCGAGATTTTATGTCTGTCCTCGTTACCTGCAAGTTTGAAGCTGATCTGAAAAAAATTCAAGTCGCTATCGTAGTCACCACATTTTCCCTATGTTAAGTCTATGGGCAAATTTTTTGTCGCTCAAGGTCACGTAACTCCGAGGTCAATATTCCGATTCGGCCCAAAATCGAACTTAACCGGGATTTTATGCCTGTCCTCGTTACCTGCAAGTTTGAAGCTGATCTGAATAAAAATAAAGTTGTTTTTTTTTTTTTTTTGTTATTCAACTTTTATTTCTGAAATATCATATTACAAAATAACACAACAATTCAAATTACAGTAAGATTCTACAAAACATACGAGTTAGTATTCATTCCCAAACACATCACGAAAACACGCCTATTCAAGGATTTTGAAAGTTTTGTCCCCCAAAAAATGAAAAATCCCTCATAAAAATTTCCGGTATTCCCTATATTCCTGCACCAGACACAGGTGATGGGTACTCGTTAGCACATCCTTTGTGAGATGGCCAAAAGAGCACCCAAAATCCATGCCCCGAGCAACAATAAGAACCATATTTTATCCCAGTTAACCCCAGTTTTACCAAATAATAGTGGAGTTTGAAGGGGTCAAGATTATATAGGCATTTTTTCGTGCTGAGAAACGTTTCATTGTTGTTATGTCATAGATTTGTATAGAGTATTATTACGTTATATATAATAATAATAATAATAAAAGATAATAGTAATAAAGATATACAATAAATACAATTAGGTACTACTATATAAATAAGAAAGTCAAAATAGTAAAAAAAAAAAAAAAAATTGAAAGAAAGCAGAGAACCAGATAATGTAATAAAGAGTACATAAAATTTAATAAATATATGCTTAAAAAAGAAAGAAAAAAAAAAGACAAGAGAAGGACTCTGCTGTATTCTGTTTTGAAAGAGTGTTTCAATCTTAAATGTTCAAAAGATTAACGAGATTCTCCCATTTTTGTGAGAACTGGGTCATTTTATCCTTTAAGAAATATATCTCTTTTTCTATTTTTAATCTATATTTAAGAAATGATCTAAAATATGTAATAGACGGAATTTGTTTTTGATATTTATTTTTAAAAATGAAATATTTTGCATTTAAAATAATGAAATTTTGCACTTGATTTTCATCTTTATTTATTTGCTCAGTAATACCAAAACAAACCTTTTTTAACGTTAATGGGAGGTCGATATTACAATATTTCAAAAAGTTTGAGAGTTCTCTCCAGAAGTGCTGAACATCCATGCATTCCCAAAATAAGTGATTAACTGTTTCAATTTCCATTACACAGAAGTCACATAAAGCTGAGATTCCAATATTGCATTTTAATAGGAACTTATTCGTTGGTATTATTCTCAGTAGATATTTGTATTGAAAATTTTGTAGTCTAGAGTCGGTTGTAGTTTTTAATGAACAAGTGTATATACTTTTCCAATTTAAATTATTGTCTATAAACATTGTATTCCACTTTATTTCTGAACGATTTACAAGATTAGTTTCCCTGTTCCGAATATAATTATATATGTGTTTATTTGTTTGTTTTGATTGTAACAATTGTTCTATAAGTGACATTTCTGCCGGAATATCAGCGGTTTCATTCCTTATTTTTTGTTTCCAAACAAGCGGTATACTAGTTATTAAGCTAACATATTTTAAGTAATCTCCGTTTGATAAGTCATATGTTGTTTTCAACTCCGTAAATGAATAAAATCGTTTTTCTGTTTCATTAAATATATCTTTAACGTTTTTTATTCCTTTCTGGTACCAACTTGCGTAGAAAATTGTATGATTTCCAGCTTTTATATTGCTGTTGTTCCATATTATTTCATTTTTATAATATAATGCAATGTTCTTATAGTTATATTTACACCATGTAGTGAGTACATCTTTAAAGAAACTGTTTTTCGGCATTATGTTTTCTATATCTTTTGCAGAGTAGTTACTTTCAAAAAACAATTTGCCCCCATAAGGTTTCAGTTCGGGCATATAGATATGTTTATACAATTTATTATTATCGTTATCTAACATTCGCTTTAACCAACTTATTTTTAGAGACATTATAAATGTTCTCAGATCGATCATAAAAATAAAGTTGCTATTGTGGTCACAACATATTTTTTCATGCTCAAGGGCAGGTAACTCCAAGGCAAATAATCCGATTCGGCCCAAAATCGAACTTAACCGTGATTTTATGTCTGTCCTCGTTACCTGCAAGTTTGAAGCTGATCTGAAAAAAATTCAAGTCGCTATCGTAGTCACAACATTTTCCCATTGTTAAGTCTATGGGCAAATTTTTTGTCGCTCAAGGTCACGTAACTCCGAGGTCAATATTCCAATTCTGCCCAAAATCGAACTTAACCGAGATTTTATGCCTGTCCTTATTATCTGCAAGAATGAAGTCGATCAGAAAAAAATTGACGGAGCTAGAGTGATGACAAGCTTTTTCCTATGTTAAGTCTATGGGAGCTATATGTTGCCATGGTAACCAGAGTTCCACTCAGATCTGCATGAAAACCTTATGCAGTCTTTCCACTTGCCCAATAATGTTACACATGAAATTTGATCAAAGTCGGCCAAGTAGTCTTTAAGATATACATTTTTGAAATTCACATTAACACTTATGCAAAAATGCACAAGGGCAGGTAACTCCTAAGTGTATGATCCGATTCTGCCAATTATCAACTTGACCGAGATTTCATGGCTGTGCTGGTTATCTGTAAGAATGAAGCCAATCCGAACAAAATGAAGCAGCTACAGTGATGACAACATTTTTCCCATGTTAAGTCGATAGGCAATTTTTCGGGCGCTCAAGGGGACGTAACTCTTGAGTGAATTATCTGATTCGGCCCAAAATCGAACTTGACTGAGATTTTATGCCTGTACTGGTTATCTGCAAGAATGAAGTCGATCAGAAAAAAATTGACGGAGCTAGAGTGATGACAAGCTTTTTCCTATGTGAAGTCTATGGGAGCTAGATGTTGCCATGGCAAACAGAGTTCCACTCAGATCTGCCTGAAAACCTAATGAAGCCTTTCCACTTGCCCAATAATGCGACACATGAAATTTGATCAAAGTTGGCCAAATAGTCTTTAAGATATACATTTTTGAAATTCCCATTAACCCTAATGCAAAAGCACACAAGGGCAGGTAACTCCTAAGTGAATGATCCGATTCTGCCAGTTATCAAACTTGACCGAGATTTCATGGCTGTGCTGGTTATCTGCAAGAATAAAGCCAATCTGAAAATAATTGAAGCAGCTACGGTGATGACAACATTCTCCCCATGTTAAGTCAATAGGCAATTTTTTCAACGCTCAAGGGCATGTAACTCCTGAGTGAATAATCCGATTCAGCCCAAAATCGAACTTGATCGAGATTTCATGCCTGTCCTCGTTATCTGCAAGAATGAAGTCGATCAGAAAAAAATTGACGGAGCTAGAGTGATGACAAGCTTTTTCCTATGTTAAGCCTATGGGAGCTCTTTGTTGCTGTGGCAACCAGAGTTCTCATCCGATCTGCACGAAAACCTTATACAGCCTTTCCCCTACCTGATGATGGTTCATATGAAATTTGATCAAGGCCGGCCCACTGGTTCCAGAGATATACTTCGTTGAAAGTGTGGACGACGGACGACGGCTCGTGGTATACTAATACCTCACATGAGCCTTCGGCTCAGGTGAGCTAATAAGCCTATGTAAAACCAAAGGGCCTCGGGATGGGGACCATTTTGGCCCCAACACTATAATTTGAACAAGCTTGGTAGGGGTCCACTAGATGAAGCTTCATACCAAATATCAAAGACCTGGACCTAGTTTTTACCTGATATGACCCATATTCAAACTTGACCCAGATATCATCAAGACAAACATTCTGGTAAAGTTTCATGAAGATTGAAGCAAAATTGTCGTCTCTTAGAGGATGAACAAGGTAAATGTTGATGAAGGATGCAGGACACACATACGACAGACAAAAGGTGATGACAAAACATCACCTTGAGCTTTGCTCAGGTGAGCTAAAATTTGCAGTCTCTAGAGTGTTAACAAGATTTTCTATGATTTGACCTACTGACCTACTTTTTGATCCCACATGACCCATATTCGAACTTGATCTGGATATTGTAGAGATGATCATTCTGACCAAGTTTGATGATGATTGGACCAAAACTGTGGCCTCTAGAGTGTTAACAAGGTTTTTCTATGATTTGACCTACTGACCTAATTTTTGATCCCACATGACCTGTATTCGAACTTGACCGAGATATTGTCAGGATGAGCATTCTTAGCAAATTTGAGGATGATTGGATCAAAACTATAGCCTCTAGAGTGTTAACAAAGTTTTACTATGGTTTGAACTACTGACCTACTTTTTGATCCCACATGACCCATATTCGAACTTCCCCAAAATATTGTCAGGATAATCATTCTGAGCAAGAGTGAGGATGATTGGACCAAACCTGTGGGCTCTGGAGTGTTAACAAGGTTTTTCTATGATTTGACCTACTGACCTACTTTTTGACCCGACATGACCCACATTCGTACATGACCAAGATATTGTCAGGATGATCATTCTGAGCAAGTTTGAGGACGATTTAACCAAAACTGTGGCCTCTAGAGTCTTAATGTTTTTCTATGATTTGACCTACTGACCTACTTTTTAACCCGACATGACCCGTTTTCAAATCTGACCAAGATATTGTCATGATGATCATTTTGAGCAAATTTAATGATGATTAGACCAAAACTGTGGCCTCTAGAGTGTTAACAAGGTTTTTCAATGGTTGACCTACTGACCTACTTTTTGATCCCACATGACCCATATTCGAACTTGACCAAGATATTGTCAGGATGATCATACTGAGTAGGTTTGGGGATGATTGGACCAAAACTGTGGCCTCTAGAGGGTTAACAAGGTTTTTCTATGATTTGACCTACTTTTTGACCCGACATGACCCATATTCGAACTTGACCAAGATATTGTCAGGATGATCATTCTGAGCAAGTTTCAGGATGATTGGACCAAAACTGTGGCCTCTAGAGTCTTAAAAAGGTTTTTCAATGATTTGACCTACTGACCTACTTTGTTATCTGACATGACCCATATTTGAACTTGACCCAGATATCATCAAGACAAACATTCTGGTAAAGTTTCATGAAGATTGAGGCAAACTTGTGGTCTCTAGAGTCTTAACAAGGTAAATGTTGACGACGCACGTCGAACGACGCACGTACGACGGATAAAAGCCGGCCTCAGTGGCTCAGTCGGATGCGCGTCTGACTGGTGATCAGGAGGTCGCGGGTTCGACTCCCGCCGGGGTCGGCAACATTCTTTCGTGGAGATTGATCATGAAATCTTTTCTACGGTCATTCTCTCCCTTCCGCTGATTCAAGAAGGGCAGTTGTCAGTTTCTGGCGAAAGAATGTGCACTGAACTGGTTAACCGCTTACGTATAAGCCTGCCCAGGAGAGTGTTGATAGGTAAACTGACCGGCTCAAAAATGACCTAAATAGTGTTGACTGGGCCGTTAAACTCCAATACAAACAAACAAACGACGGACAAAAGGTGATTACAAAAGCTCACCTTGAGCTTTGCTCAGGTGAGCTAAAAATTGGGCCACCTTGAGGACTTGCTGTAATTCTCCAAAAATGTTAACAAAATTGTTTTCACGATCATGCAAGGTGCCCAGAAGGTGCAAACAGAAAGGCAAACAGTGTAGACTGATTAGACTGCTCCGAACTGGGTTTGCACTGTTTGCAATGGTAGGGTGACAATGGGCCAAAAAGTCCACTATTTCTGGTAGTAACCCATACCCCCCCCGTATAACAAAACATGTCATGTACCAAAATGTTCATGAGCATCTGTAGTATCTGAAACTGCTGGCATAAATTGGCATAAATGATGGCGAGCTGAGAAATCCAAGATGGCGTCCAAGATGGCCGCCATAGCTGTAAATTCCAGTTTTTCGTAAAATATGAATATAAATAACACAAATCATCTTACAAACTTATTTTAAATTATTTTTCTGGTGTAGAAAGACGATTTGTGCTAGAATATAGATCAAATTTATAGGTTTGACTTGAAAACCGGTGAAAAAAATGATATTTCATTGGTTTTGTGTATAGTTTCCAAGGTGGTACATAAAAGCAATTCTGATGTTTCAAAATTTAATCAGTTTTTACATATCTATTGTTTTATTTTAACTAAGACACTATTCTAAAATACATTAAACACTATTCTAAAATACATTTATGGTTGGTTATGACTTTTTTACCATCAATTTAGCCCAAGGATTACCCCACCCATTCAGTTTACCAGTAAAAAACATTCACATAATATTGCCATAAATCATCTTACAAACTTATTTTAATTTATTTTTCTGGTATAGAAAGACCATTTGTGCTAGAATATTGATCAACATCTTAGGTTTGACTTGAAAACTGGGGAAATAAAAGACATTTCATCGTTTTTGTGTCTAGTTTCATAGCTGGTACATAAATGCGATACTGATGTTTCAAAATTCTTAACAGTTTTTATTTATCTATTGTTTTATTTTAACTAAGACACTATTCTAAAATACATTTAACACTATTCCCAAGTACATTTATGGTTTGTTATGACTTTTTTACCATCAATTTAGCCCCAGGATTACCCCACCCACTCAGTTTACCAGTACAATTCATTCACACAATACTCACACTCAAGGGATTTGCAGGCGAGGATTTCATTTTAGACAACAAGTAGAAGATAGCATTGAAACTAATGCTTAGTTCTGTTTTCATACTATATTATATGATCAGCCATTAGGATACACCACCTCTTTATAACACTGTTTCGGGATCTGAGCATTAACCGTCTTAATTAAGCAGTGCTACATCCAAACAAAATAGCAAAATAGTGTTTATCAAATTGATCTAAAATGACTTTTATTGTCATTTTTGCTGTGTAACTGGCTAGGTTTTGGGGGTTATAAAGTGCTATATCCAAAACTGTGTTATAAAAACGTGTTATAAAGAGGATATGCTATACAATTAGGATATGTTTTGTTTCATTTGAGGTACAACATCCCCGTCAACACTGTATCAGTCATTTTACATTTTGGAGACATTGCTTCCATTTTTTTTGTGGGATTTTCCCCAACATTGAGATGAAACGACATCTCAAGCCCCGTCACACATTTAAACCAAAAGGTTTTATATGCAAGGATGGTCCAGCTCGCACCACTTTTCCTGGGCATGCTTAAGAATCTCTAAGCGGTTTACTCTGTATACCCTAGGTCTACTGGGCTAGGCAAATTAATCTTAGATTTTATAGCTCCCCATCAAATCGGTAGCTGATATGCACACCAGGTCCTGTGCACTAAAAAGAAATTGCTGCTGCTTTAACTAGCCCTGAGACATTTGACTCAGTCCCAAGATCTGAAATATCTTGAAGCTGGAAGTCTGATTTAGGCAGAACATAAATTGCCTGTACTATGTAAAGAAGGGCATGTATCACAACCCATAAGGCAATGCAGACAGCATAATTGCACTTTCATCTGGCTCTAGCTTCCTGAAAACAGTGTGAACTGGAATATACCTGGTGCAATCAGCATGAATACCTTTACTACCTGTCATCAGCATAAAGCAGGTTAAAGTGATGCACAAGTAGAAAGAAAACTTTGGTATCAGAACTGACAACAAGGGCTGCGTTAACTCCAAGAGAACCTGCAACTGCTTGTTGCAAATCACTCTACTATCAGCTTCTTCACGGTTGGAATAATGAACAAAAACTACGCCAGCGGAAACTTCAGAGCCTTGTTCTTAAGTCAACCTGCACCAACAATAGTAGCCTTCTTCTTAAGAAGCTCATGACAGTTTTCGTTAAGGTACCTAGTGTAAAGAATTGTCAGTTCGTTCTTGCTTTTACTGCTTGAAAGTATCTATCAGTTACCAGTTACTATATTTTTCCTCGTAGACACAGGCGCGGGTGAGGAAACATTCTTTCCACACTTTTGTTGGGTCTGTGATTTGAGACTGTTTGCCTCATTTCTGTCAAAACCGAAGTGAACGGTAGCTGCCCAAATAATGGTTAGCAGACTGTAAGACCAAAACATAGCAGTCATCTGTTGATATGTCAGTCTGAGACATGATGAATGCTGCAACACTTGAAGTACAGACATCCCGTCAAATACTACACAACCAGCAAGTCTTTCTAGTTTTTCAAGGAAATCCGACTTATTGGTAGGCATCATACATTTTTCATCTGTAAACAAACTCGTGTGATCATGCGCATTTTTGAAAGACAAGACGTTGAATGAATGAATTGCTGTATAGAAAGCGTATATCTCTTCACCGGTGGCAGTCAGTTCCTCAGACTGGTTTCCCCAGACACCTGTGTCATTGACCTGATATCACTCATAGTCAGGAGTTTTGACCCAGACAAAGGCTCATAAGATTGTTTTTGGACTGCCTAACAAGCTATGGGTATGAGCCTTTCCTGCATGAATGACTGAAATGGCGACCCATTTTATGGCAACTTATCAAACTTCTCTATCTCTTGAGGAACTTAATCTCCAGTAGCTATATTGTCCAAATGTCTTCGGCCCCCGCCTATCAGGCTAGAAGAAACAGATGGGCTGCATGATGCTTCCACGCAGAGCTGAAACCGACCGCACATGAGTATTGATTGGTAAACCCCTTAGAGGATCTAAGCCTGTCCAGGCAAAGCGGTGCGAGTCGGACCATCCATACTTATAAGCTGTATTGGTTTCATTGGGCGACAGGGCTTGAGATGTCATTTCATCTCAATGTCGGGTAAAAGTCCCACAAAATTGGAAGCAACGTTTCCAAAATGACCTATACTGTGCTGATGGGTACGTTAAACTTCAAATAAAACAACAAAACAGACAAAATTGTCCAAATGTCCGGGTAAATGGTTCAATAAATTTTAAACTGTCATTTAGAAATGAATCCAGCATCTTGTTAATAGGCTTATTATAAGCCTGTGTATACGTATGGTGTTTAGTACAGCTTGCAACTATGCATGGCATACTTAGCAGTAATGGGTCGTAATAAAAACCATCTTACAAGGGCTTGTTCATAACTTCATTGTGGGTGATTCCTATAATATAACTGGATAGCCAGTTTGCCATTTTGTGGGACAGTAACACTGTCCTTTTGGCTTTCCACTGTTGTTGTTTCCGTTAAGTTCTAGTTACTTCATGTTTGTGATTCTTTCCCTTTAGAGTCATTGATGGGAGGTGTAAATTTATTGTATCGATTCTTGATCATTGCTTTACTTCTATTTTGAGAACAAATCTCTGAAAGTATGCAGTGAGGTTGTTGCTGCTCAACATTAACTCGATTACAACTATGAAGATGCCGATAGTTTGCAGGTTTTCTGGGAGATAACACAGCTGTTCTGGTCAGTCCATATACCCAGGTTTTTGTTCTACTTCCGCTTCACTTTAGCCAGCTTAATGTTGATAACATATTCTTCAAGACAGACAGGAAGTGTATTCATGCTGACTGCACCATGTATTCCAGTTAACAATGTTTTCAGGAGGCAAGAGCCAGATGAAAGGGCAATTATGCTGTCTGTATTGCCTTTCAGGTTGTGATACCTGCTCTTCTTTACATAGTATAGGCAATAAGAATGCCTAAACCAGACTTCAAGCTTCAAGAGATTTCAGATCTTGGTATTGAGTCAAATGTCTCAGGGCCAGTTAAGGCAGCAGCAATTTTTCTGTAGGTTAGCTGTTCAGACAAACACATTAGACAACAATGGTGCTCCAAAAATCCAGAGTTCGACCTAGTCATCTACCACCAACTAATAGTTTTTTTTTGCTCCATTTGTACAGGAGTACATATCAGCTACTAATTTGATGGGGAGCTATAAAATCTAACATTAATTTGTCTAGCCCTATAAACCCTGGGGCATATGGTTGATCCTGAAACTGGGTTATTTATTCCACAGGTCATAAGACACAAGCAGCCCCCAGCTATTAACTGATATGGTTGAAAATAGCCTGATCAGTGTAGTGATGACTGCATTTGCTCATAGAAAGTACAACAATGTACTCTTTAAACTTTATTGGTTTCATTGGGTGACAGGGCTTGAGAAGTCATTTCGTTTCAATGTCGGGTAAAAGTCCCACAAAATTGGAAGCAACGTCTCCAAAATGACCTTTACAGTGTTGACGGGGACGTTAAACCTCAAATCAAGCAAACAAAACAATACTAGCTCATGTTTACACCGAGGACTATGACAGTTTTAAAACATGTACTTGTAGTCTTATTTGGCCTATTGGTACAGCACAATCATTTTTATAACATATTTTTATATAACACTGTTCAAAGCCCAAACCCCTAACTAATTGCATAGACAAATGTCAAAAAAAAAAAAACATGTAAAGGAAGTTATTTTACGCTATTCTACCTTTTTGTTTGGATATAACACTGTTTAACTAAGAGGTTTATGCTTGGATTAAGAACAAAGTATTATAAAGAGGTGGTGTTTCCAAATGGCTAAATACATAATATAACATTGCGAAAACACGCATAATTCAAATCCAATGAAAGATACCATCACCCCCCCCCACACACACACACACACACACACACACAAAATTCAGACAAAAATGATATTTTTCTTATTTCTCTTCAAAACATAGATGGCGGGTACTTGTTAGAACCATCTCAATGTGACGATGCTGTCAAACACCCATAAGCTATGTCCTTAAGCATAAATTAGAAAAATAATGCATACTCCAGAAAACCCTAGTTTTTCTATATAAAAGTGAGGTTCAAGGGGGTCAAAGGCTTATCTGTCCAAATACTTAGGATCATTACAGTAAATAAATTTGAAACACGGACTGGGGAGTCTGGTCAGTATAGCCCTAAAATAAGAATAATTATCATCTATATCTGCGTTCTATTAGACCATAGGAAACTTCATCTACCATAAAAATCCTAACTAGATCGAGCAGTTCATGGCAAGTCATCGCAAATCCCCACGCTTTCTCCCCCTGTGGGCGGAGCCAATTTTAACATTGCTCTCGCACACTCTCATCGTGTAAGGAAGCAATGTACCAAATTGGGTTTCATTCTGAATAGCGGTAAAGGAGACAGCGTGATGGACAGACGGACGGACGGAGGCAATCACAATATCCCCAACGCTTTCTTTAAAACATGGGGATAAAAATTTGGACACCTTGAGGACTTGCTGTAATTCTCCTAAAATTTTAGCAAATTTGTTTCATGATCCAACAAGGAGTCCAAAAAGTGCCTACGGAATTGCAAATAGTGAAGTCCAAGATCAGACGGCTGCTCGAGGAGCTGTCTGATCTTTCAAGGAGCAGTCTGATCTGTGTCTGCACTGTTTGCTTAAGCCTGTCTGTTCCAATACTTAGGATCATTATGGTACAAATATCTGATGACATTTCATAAAAATGTTGTGATAACCATAACACTCTACAAGGTTTTGTGTGTTTGTGTGCCCTGGTACATGATGGGGTCTGTGGATAAGGGACATGCATGTATGTCATATGTGTGCATGTACATGCATGCTTGCATGAGTGCGTAGTTGGGTGTGTGTTAAATCCTACCTACTAAGGAAGCATGCAATAGATCTCCTGACAGGCCATGTACATATACATTCACCACAACAAGACAAATATTTTATATTAGAAGCCTCCATGGTGTAGTGGTTAGCTACTCGCCTTGTAAACCAGGGGTCGCAGGATTGATCCCGGGCTTCTCCAGACTTTCGGATGAGTCTTTAAACCGAGGTTCCATCTCCGTATGACCATAGCTGTTGGTGGGACGTAAAACTTAAGTACTCACTCACTCACAAATATTTTATCATTGTTAATAGGTTTCCCTACCTTACTTGCCACTGCTGTAGATTTTCACCCGGCTCTCTTTCACAATGCGCGTACAGCTGAAACTCATTGTGAAATATCACTGACTCTTTCCTCTTGTCTCTTACAAGGTTCTTAAGGCGGTTGTGCAGACGTCTGCTTCCTTCATGCTGAACCTGATACAAATGAGTCACATTGCCAGAAAATCAAATCCCTAGATGCAAGTTTGTACCAAGTATCATTAATGAAGCTCTTACAGTTCTTGAGAAATGAACATAAATAGTAAGGTGAACTTTAGTTTTGACACAATAATTTTCAAAGTCAGAAATCATGAAAAGTAGGTCAAGATCAAATATGGATGCTTGCATTATTGTTGCCATCCCCAGATGCAAATCTGTACCAAGTATCATTAATGAAGCTCTTATAGTTCTTGAGAAATGAACTTGACCATTTGGGTGAAAGCTAGGGTTGTCCCAAATGTTGATGGATTGACAAACAGAATGGGCCTACGTGGCCTAGTGGTTAAGAGCGCTGACTCTTGGTCATTAGGTCTCTCATCGCTGTGGTTCGAGCCTCGCTCGGGTCACATGCGAGACGCAAAGTTCTGCAACGGAAGGTCAGGTGGTTTTTGTCCGAGTACTCCGGTTTTCGCCCACCTCTGATTCATACCAGCCCCGATAGCTCAGTTGGTAGAGTGTCCGCTCCGGGGAACGGGAGGTCACGGGTTCGATCCCGGGCCGCGACATACAAAAGTCGTTAACAATGCTACTAGCTGCTCCTCGCTTGGCACTCAGATTTACGGGGTAGAGCTAGGACTGGTCGACCCGGTGTCAGGATAATGTGACTGGGTGTGGTATCATGAAATGTGTCTGGGACATGATACTTCAGTGAGGCAGCACTATAAAAGTGAGCATTGAGCTCCCTGTCGCAACCAGACACCGTCGTGATATGACTGAAAAATTGTTGAAAGCGACGTTAAACCCGAATTCACACACACACACACCTCTGATTAACAATCGGCTCGATATGAGTGAAATAATCTTGAAAAGGCCGTAAAACCAAAACCAATATCCCCCAAAAATTAACAGATGAACAGATAGACGAACCTGTAGAAAATGGCGCCATGCTAATAGCAGGTCCGACTAAAACTATAGATTATAGAGAAAAAATATCCATTTACAGTCATTTTTTCATATAATTTACACAAGAATTCTACTGAAAGGCTATGGAACACCTTAAGAAATTGACTTGGACATGTGGGTTGATGCAAATGTTGATGGATTGACAAACCGACAGACAAATGGACAGAAAAAATGGACTGTACATTTTTAGCATCCGTCTTTAAACCATGCTACAGGAGACTGTGTTATTATAAACATTGTCACAAAGAGGTTTATGGGTACATAGAGAAAATCAATCAAGCAATTAATTAATCAATCAATCGAAAACAAAATATGTAAACTTATGGTAAATTTATCTATACAGTTTATACATATTTTGTAGCCATGTTTTAACCATGTTATATCCAAAATCATGGTTTTTTGTTGTTTGATTTGAGGTTTAACGTCCCCGGTTGCTTCCAATTTTGTGAGAACTTACCAAAATCATGGTAAAAGAACAGTGATATGAACAAGTACATAAAAGAAACATGCTAACAAGTATCATACATTTATGATCATTTTTTTTCTGTACAATCTATTATACATTTCTGGAGCCATTCTCTAATCTTTAACCCTTAAAATGCCAACCACAACATTTGCCAATCACAACATTTGTCATCTGCTCTGCTGTCTGCTGGAAATTTAAATGTAATTTATGTCAATAGTGTGGACCCAGATCAGACTGCTCCTCTAGGAGCAGTCTGATCAGGGTCCATACTGTTTGTCTGTATGCAAAAATATTTTTAACAATAAAAGTGAAGGCAATGATCAGGAATCAATACAATAACCTTACACCTCCCATCCAAGACACCAAAGACTTTGTAAGAGGATCAGCAGACGACATAAACGGACGCATTTTCAGATGCAGTTTTCCTTGGTATCTTAACCTTTAGCACTCTCTAGGCTAATTCAGCAGATGACAAATTGTTGATATTTTTCTTATTTTTCCCAGAAAACAGGACTTGACATCTCATGCAAATTGTCTCCTATCAGGACTTGACATCTCATGCAAATTGTCTCCATAGGAGACAATTTGCATGAGATGTCAAGTCCTGTTTTCTGGGAAAATAAGGAAAATATTTCAAAATGCCGTCTGCTGCGAAAAAATACCCAGTATGCAGAGTATAAAGGGTTAAACTACATGTATGCTATATCCAAAACCATGTTATGATGAACAGCGTTATAAAGAGGTAAACATGTACTTACACTGTGGACAGCTGTCTGTGTAAAAATCACCCCTCTTATTGCAGGGTCTTCAAAAATTTCCAGGTAATCTCTAGCTACCTGGGGATCAGGAATCACGTAGTGTGTGACATCTTGGGGTAACAAACCTGAGTTCTCTGAAATATTATTATTACAATAACCCTTATCCTGCTGAACACGACAACCCCTACCTTTGCAAACAGTGTAGATCCAGATCAGATGGCTTCAGCTTCTTTAGAAGCCATCTGATCAAGATCAACACTGTTTGCCATTTTGTTTGTGACTTGAACAAATACATTATTTTAAGCTGCTTGATTGGTTGATAGTCAGAAATGGGTGTGGCTAAATTAATATATTCAACAGGATGTGTTATATTATAATGTTATTAATCAAGTAATTTCATATTGCCCCAGTTACAGGTCCGAGGCATGCTTTATTGGCCCAACACCGAAGGCCGAGGCCAATACAGATTACCGTGGGCCTGTAACTTGGCCAATATGAAATTACTTGACTAATGACAATTTTATTAATTGACGCAATTAAAAAAACATGATTTATGATTTTTGACCTCCGGTTAATATTGGTTGACCTGGTGTTATACAGGATAGTCAATTAATAAAATAAGGTTATTGCACTGATAAAATACATGTACATTGTAGTCTGATATAAGTGAATACTGTCAGTGGTTTGGATGTCAAAGGAAGTAGGGAGCGAGTCTTCCGTAGCCTGTCATTTTCTTTTTCTTTCTTTTTTTATTTATTTCTTTTTTTTTTTTTTTGCTTTATCTTTTAGACCACGGTGCTTTTTGGGGATAATCAATGTTTTTTTTTTGTTTTTTGTTTTCAAGTTTTAACCCATGGAATCTTCCTCTTTTCATATGACAGGAGTCCATTTCAAAATTTACGGGTGACAAGTTGTGTTGTCGTTAAAATGTATTTGGAAAATAGCTGAACTTTTTGCAAATAGTGCAGGCCCTGATCAGATGCCGCGTTTTGTGGCATCTGATCTGGGCCTGCACTGTTTGCCAGGGTACCCATTTTGGGGTTTCCTGTACAAAATGGGTTTATGGCCTTTCTTAGAACATTGTGCTTATATGCTGTGATCATAATTCATTTATCCATGAAGCATCACAGTTATATAGAGGATAACATAATGTCATAAAAATCACATGACCACACGTGTAATAACACATGCTTACTGGCTCATAATGTCAGCACGCCTTCCGTGACAACCATATGTTTTTTTTTACTAATTTCTTCAGCGACAATATTGTTATTTTGTGTATTTCACAAATGAAACATGTTTTTTCATTGGCTTTGGCTAGAAATATATCATGTGCAGGTAGATGCACAGCGGGCACTATCACATTTGAATCAGACCGGTCAAAGTCTAGTATACTGGAACTGCATATTCTCGCCGCATGCGTATTCTCACGGTAAACCGTGTTTTCCCAGTAAACAAACGGAAGCGCCACCCAGCGGTATGCAAATCCGTCACGAAAGAGTTGCACTAAACTGCCATCCATATAAAATCCAAAATATTCCATTCATCGGCAAGTTGTGATTGGAAAAAAATTGTGGAGAACAATAGTATAAAACACACCAACCTGCTAACCCCCTCCTACAAATATCCCATTTTTTATGAGAAATAAACAGAAAATAACTTAAAAAAATTGACGCATCTTGATCGTCTGCATATGAATATTTATGAATGAAAAGTAAACACGCCTCTTCTAGATACATCAATGTCACCGCAGACAGATGTTTGTACTTAACGCGGGAATATGACGTCAGCTTCCAATATGGCGACTGTCTGGGTGGTATTGTTTGCATGGGGAAACGTCAGGAATTGTGACTGAAAAATGACAACTGATGTCATGTAAGGAGGATTTGAATAAATATAGTGACAACATTTATGCATAATTTTATTGATATTTAAATGCACCTCATTTTATTAACTGTATGGTCGTAAGTGCCGCGGAAATAGGCAGTGCCAGGCTATGTTAGTGCACGCTACGGAGATAAGTGAACACTTTTTACGGACAATCCTGATTAATTTCTGGTTGTCTCTCCACTGAATTGCAGGACTTCCATGTCCTTCACTATGGAAATGATAAAATGTCAGTTTTGTTCTTTTGTTGGCATAATTCCCAATAATCTTGCCATGTCAACTGGGCGGTCCAGGTCCTGGCCCTAAGGCAGTCCATAAACCTTGAATAGTGCCCACAGTGCTTAAATGATAAACAAAATCTTACACAAGTGGTCATTTTATATGAAATCATGAAACTCGCCAAAGGCGTATTTAACCCTTGTCCTGCTGAGCCCGGATATGCCTTATCTTTGAAACAATGTAGATCCAGATCAGATGGCTTCTGAAGAAGCCATCTGATCAGGATCTTCATTGTTTGCCATCCAGTTTATGAATTTGTGGCAATAATTTGCATCAAGTAATCTGATTGGCTGATAATCAGTAGTGGGTGTGACATATTTAAATATTCAGCAGGACAAGGTTTAAAAAAATTTCATATGAAATGACCATTCATGTGAGATCCTCTATTTATCAGAGAATCTTCCAACTAATATCTAGGGGCATAGTGACTGAAAAACATTTCACACATCACTAAGTAAGTAAAAATCCAAACTACTGACAGGTTAACATTTACCACTCTTTAGGCTTTCTCAGCAGACGACAAATTGTTAATATTTTTCTTATTTTTCCCAGAAAACAGGACTTGGCATGAGATGTCAATTCCTGTTTTCTGGGAAAAATAGCTATGGAGATAATTTGCATGAGATGTCAAGTCCTGTTTTCTGGGAAAAATAGCTATGGAGACAATTTACTTGAGATGTCAAGTCCTGTTTTCTGGGAAAAATAGCTATGGAGACAATTTGCACGAGATGTCAAGTCCTGTGTTCTGGGAAAAATAGCTATGGAGACAATTTGCATGAGATGTCAAGTCCTGTTTTCTGAGAAAAACAAACTGACACAAAATTCAAAGATTCTAACTCGTGACCTTCAACAGTGACCTTAACCTTCATTCGGCATTTTTTTATTTATGGGTTCTGCACATCAGCTCACTGAGGGAGATATCTGACTAAAGATTAATGAAATTCCTTCCAGGGGTGAAGAGATATGGAACGGATACAAAATGCAAAGTTTCAAACTCGTGACCTTCAACTGTGACCTTGACCTGGAGTTGGCATGGTTTATTTATGGGTTCTGCACAACAGCTCACTGAAGGGGATATTTGACCAAAGTTTAATGAAAATCCTTCCAGCGTTAAAGGAGATACGGAACGGAGACAAAATTCAAAGATTCAAACTCATGACCTTCAACTGTGACCTTGACCTTGAGTCAGTATGGTTTATTTATGCGTTCTGCACAGCAGCTCACTGAAAGAAATATTTTACATAAGTTTAACGAAAATCTATCAAAGGGTTCAGGAGATAGGGAGCGGACAAGAAAGTATTATGGACAGACAGAGGGACAGCTGAAGGCCATTCCTGTAATCCCCGCTCTGCTTTGTGGTGGGAGATAAAAATCTCTAAAAATCTGGACACCTTGAGAACTTGCTGTAATTCTCCTAAAATTTTAACAAGTTTGTTTCGCGATCTAGCAACGAGCCCAAAAGATGCAGACGCATTGGCAAACAAACTGATCAGACTGCTCCTTCTGTGCTGTTTGCTAAGGCCTGTCTGTCCAGAATCATTACAGTATTTCCCTAATATGGTATTATTACCTGCATTATTTGGACATCCACTCAGGCATAGCTGACTCTGACAGGGTACAACTTCTCTCCGGTAAACCTCTCGAACAACACATACACTTTTTCCATGCACATTTTTCAGTCGAAGATATCTGTTAGACTTCTCCAGAACTGCCTTCCCGTCACCACTCATGGTTACATACCTGCATAATGGAAATCAACATATAACTGTCTGTTGTGGATCTTTTACATAATTCACCTTATTTGCATTAGCTGCTGGTTCCTAGTCTGAAGGTTATCAGTGTTGGAAAAACAGGTAACCAGACCCCCCTGACCTTTCAAGGTCAGGGGGGTCTGGTTACCTGTTTTTCCAATACAGTATTGACAATTAATGCAAATATGGTGAATGTTCAGAGTGTAAGGTTACAAATTTATAAAAGGTATCTTTTGTAACTTCCCTTTTTCTTGCCTGGTACTCTTTACTTTTATAATGAGTTCCAAATGACAATTGTGACATGCTTCACACTTTCTATATCTCTCTCTCTATCTTCTAATACTGAGTTGGTCAAATTTGGTCATTCCCTCGGTTAATTCCTGGATAGAAACCAGTTCTAAGCAATATGGACAAGAATGCAGTCTGAGGGACAGCCGAATCCCCCGTTGCACTTTTTCAGGGGTAAAGGAGATATGGAACGGACACAAAAATTCAAAGTTTCAAACTCGTGACCTTCAACTGTGACCTTGACCTTGAGTTGGCATGGTTTATTTATGGGTTCTGCACATCAGCTCACTGAGGGGGATATTTAACCAAAGTTTAATGAAAATCCTTCCCGGCTTAAAGGAGATATGGAACGGACACCAAATTCAAAGTTTCAAACTCTTGACCTTCAAATGTGGCCTTGACCTGGAGTTGGCATGGTTTATTTATGGGTTCTGCACAGCTCACTGAGGGGGATATTTGACCACAGTTTAATGAAAATCCATCCAGGGGTAAAGGAGATTTTGAACTGACACAAAATTCAAAGATTCAAACTCGTGACCTTCAACTGTGACCTTGACCTTGAGTCGACATTTTTTATTTATGGGTTCTTTACATCAGGTCACAGAGGGGGATATTTGACCAAAGTTTAATGAAAATCCTTCCAGGGGTAAAGGAGATATGGAATGGGCACAAAATTCAAAGGTTCAAACTCGTGATCTGCAACTGTGACCTTGACCTGGATTCGGCATGGTTTATTTATGGGTTCTGCATGAAACCCTTGTCACAAGAAAAGTACATGCTAAATATGAAGGCTCTATCTCAAAAGGTTCAGAAGTTATGACCAATGTTAATTTTTTTCTTGAAAGTAAGTCAGGGTCACAGGTCAAAATCTTATAAGCCTTGTCAAAAGCCCTTGTCAAAAGGAGCCTACATGTACATGCCAAACATGAAGGCCATATCTGAAACATTTCAAAAGTTATGACCAATGTTAATTTTTTCTTTAAAGTAGGTGACAGGTCAAGGTAACAGGTCGATTTTTTTTCTATGGGTGTGAAGCCCTTGTCACAAGAAAACTACAAGCTAAATATGAAGGCTCTAACTCAAATGGTTCAAAAGTTATGACCAATGTTAATTTTTTCTTTAAAGTAGGTCACTGGTCAAGGTAAAAAAATTTTTGTCTTGTCACAAAGAAACTACATGCCAAATATGAAGGCTGTATCTCAAATGATTCAAAAGTTATGACCAATGTTAAAGTTGTCCAATAAACAAATAAACCAACAAACATACAGGGCAAAAACAATATTTCACTGCTATCGATACAGGGGACATAAAAATCTGCTGATGGTGATGATGATGATGATGAGCATAGGGAGAGATGATTTTTTTTTTTCAATTTTTAGTTCTGGTGGCCATTTTGTTTTGCCGTCAGCACCGTTTTAGCAATTTCGACAGAGGGTTACCCAAGTAACATTTCTGTGAAGCGATTTCGAAATCAAGCCATAAGTGTCCTAGAGGTCACTGGCATAGGCGGGGGTATCGCCGATTCAGCCTTTGAAAAAATATCTATCATCAAACCACTTATGAACACTACCCATCAAATGGTTTGGAAAATATGAGCTCTAAAAACTTTAACATTAAAAATTTCTAAGTCAGTGACCTTGATCTTGAGGTCCTTGGGCAAGGGTGAGCTAATGGCTGAATGAAACTTTTGACCTGTATCCTGTGTCTATCATCATTCCAAATATGAAGCAAATCCATTATACGGTGTGGACAACATGAGCTCTAAACATCTTTAACATAAAAAATTTCTAAGTCTGTGACCTTAACCTTTACATCAGGGGCGGTGGTATGGCTGTATAAAACTTTGGACCTGTCAGTATCACCGTATCAAATATGAAGCAAATCCATTATATTGTTTGGAAAATATGAGCCCCCCTAACATACATTGAATATAAAAAATTTTGTGTCTGTGACCTTGACCTTGAGGTCACATGCATAGGTGGGGTATTGCAGCATGTCACGTTGGACCTGTGTCTAATATCATACCAAATATAAACCCAATCCATCATATGGTTTTCAAAATATGAACTCTTAAAAAAAGTAATGTTAACAATTTCTAATTCTGTGACCTTGACCTTGAAATCATAGGCAAGGGGTATTACTGAATAAAACTTTGGACCTGTATCTATCAGCAGACCAAACGTGAACCAAACGAATACTAGATATGTGTCCAGACGACACAGATGCCCCCACCCAGGGCCCCGCCTCACCCTGAAAATGCATGTTGCAACAAAATTTTGTAAGTGTGTGACCTTGATCTTGAGGTCATGGGCAGGGTGGGTGGTAAGGCTGAATGAGACTTGGGACCTGTATCTATCATCATTCCAAATATGAAGCCAATCTATAAATATGAGCCCTAAAACTGTAAAAGCTTAATAAGACTAAGTCTGTGACCTTGATCTTGAGGTCAGGGGTGGGGGTATATACAACTTTTGGACCTGTAACTATCATCATACCAAATATGAAGCAAATCTATATGGTTTGGTGAGTATGAGCTCTTAATAAACTTAAAATAAAAAATTTTCTTTGGCTGTGACCTTGACCTTCAGGGCATGTGCATGGGTTGGGGTATTGGACCAGTATCAATCATCATACCAAATATAAACTTAATGCATCATACGATTTGGAAAATATAAACTCTTAAAATATCTAATTAAAATTTTTAAGTCTGTGACCTTGACCATGAGCTCATGAGCATGGGTGGGGGTATCGCTAATAAAATGGACAGGTATCTAACATCATATGAAATATAAACTCAATCCATCATACGATTTGGAAAATATCAACTCTTAAAATATCTAATTAAAAATTTCTAAGTCTGTGACCTTGACCTTGAAGCCATAGGCATGAGTGGGGGTATTGCCAAATAAACATTTGAACCTGTATCTATCATCATAGCAAATATAAGCCAAATCAATAATATGGTTGGAAAATTTGAGCTCTTTAAAATTTTTAACATTAAAATTGTCTAAGCCTGTGACCTTGACCTTGAGGTCATAGACATGGATGGGGGTATTGCTGAATAAAACATTGTACCTATATCTATCATCATATGAAGCAAAGCCATCATAAAAGTTCAGGTTCTATGAGGTACAAATACCTTAACTGGAGTCTTTAACATGAAAAATTTCTAAGTCCTTGACCTTGAGGTCATGGGCATGGGTGGGGGTATCGCTGAATAAAACTTTGGACTTATATCTATAATCATACCAAATATGAACCAATTTCATCATATGGTTCAGAAAATATGAGTTCTAAAATGTTCAGGTCTACCTGTTACAAAAACCTTAACCTGAGTCTTTAACATTGAAAATTGCTAAGTCTTTAACCTTGACCTTGAGGTCACAGGCATGGGTGGGGTATTGCTTAATAAAAATTTGGACCTTATATCTATCATCATACCAAAGATGAACCAGTTTCATCAAATGGTTAGGAAAATATGAGTTCTAAAAGTTCAGGCTCTACCTGTTACAAAAACCTTAACCTGAGGTTACAGGATCACGTATTACGTACACACACACGTACAGACGGAGGTACACATGTACGCACGTACCGAAAACCGAAAAACTATATGCCCCCAGCATCATGCCGATGCGGGGGCATAAAAAAATGTTCAGGTTCTACTTGATACAAATACCTTAACTGGAGTCTTAAACAATTTCTTAGTTCGTGACCTTGACCTTGAGGTCATGGGTATGATTGGGGGTATTGTTGAATAAAACTTTGGACCTTTATCTTTCATCATACCAAATATAAACCAAACTCATCACATGGTCTGGGAAAGATCAGCTCAAGTTCTATCTGGTACAAATACCTTAACCTGGGTCTTAAAATTAAACATTTCTAAGTCTGTGACCTTGACCTTGAGGCCATTGGTATGGGTGGGGGTATTGTTGAATAAAACTCTGGACCTATATCTATCATCATACCAAATATAAACCAAATTCATCACATGGTTTGGAAAATATAAGCTCAAGTTCTGCCTGGTACAAATACCTTAACCAGGCTTAAACATTAAAAATTTCTAAGTCTGTGACCTTGACCTTGAGGTCATGGGTATGGGTGGGGGTATTGCTGAATAAAACTTTGGACCTATTGTTACGAGATGGAATAGGAAACCTCTCTGGTGCTTATGCACATCTAAATTATTTTAGTAGATAATATATGGTAGGGCGGTGCGAGTGAAATATTTTAGGTGAAATATGGTACGCAAACTGTGCTGCTCCATGAACAAGTCATGCACATATCATACGATGTATGCATGAGTGGTTTATAGAGAGCTGTTTTTACAATACAGGGGGCCGCTATAAGGCTGAGTCCTATAGAATTTGCCTAAAAATCGCCAACCGCCAAATTGTGCCATATATGATTTTTATTCCCGTCACGTGTTGTGTGGGTGTTCGTTTTGACAGGAGTCATGTCATTGATTTATAGGGTCGTTTCATCAATTTTTCCTAAGGGAAATATACTATTTGAACGCAAATCCATTATCTACTCGATTTTTGCTATCTAGCTTTATTTGTGGCCGGTATCTCCACCTCGCCACGAATTGAGCAAGGTAATATGAGTAGGCATGATTTTCTGGTAGTATTCATAGATATATAAACCCTGAGAAAAACGAACACTTTAGCAGCAGGTCAAGTTGTAACATGTACCTACAACATTGTGTCGGGAAATAGAAAATATATTGAAAGGTATGTTAAATCTATGTTTAGTATTATTTTTGTATGAACATGCTTGTAGGTTTTGGAGGGGTTTACTTCTAGTATACCCCAACTTTCTGAAGCCTATTCTGAATTCACTGTTGTGGCCTGTAGTGATTAGGCTACTAGCTTTGCCAGCTAGACGTCGCAGGATTGATCCCAGGCTTCTCCAGTAGTAGAATGAGTCTTTCTAAGTGAGGTCCTGTCTCATGCTGACCCTAGATGTTGGTGAGACGTAAAGTTTGGACACCCGCTCATTCTAGATTCATTTAGGCTTTTAGACCCTTTTTGTAGAATGTAATTAATAAACGCCGGGTCACTTGTTTGATCCATGACTTTTGACTAGCTGTGGTTAGAAAACCGTGGTTCCTTCTCCAATATGATATTAGGTGTAGAGGGGACGTAAACTTAAGACGGGTTTAACCATATCTTCATCATCAGGGCAAACTTTTACAAGAGCCTGTTGGGTTATCCGTGATGATGAACCGTAATGAATTTTATTTTACAAGCATGTTCACGTTGATTAGAAATAAATTTGTTCAAGAAGAATTACGAGTTCATTTTGTAATGATGCCGTTTTTGCCTGATAACTCAGTTTGTGCATGTATGTACATATAAAGAACGTGATGATGATAAGTGGAAGTATTTGGTCGCCACACGTCATAACGGCCTGAGCGGCGGGGATGACGTCGGCTGCGTCATCGGCGTCGCGAGGACGGTTGTGACGGGGTGCCTACCAAATACGGAGAGAATTTACGGCAAACAGTGTTGGCCCTTATGAGACACTAACAAATGTTGTGGATTATAGATGAAAATCTTCTGTTGTAGTTTCTATCTGTTATTAATGTATTGAATTTGTGAATAGCTATATTTGTGAGCCGTGTCGCGGAGAAGGATATGAAATAGAGATTGTTATGTTTCCTGTAATTGGCGGCTGACCAGGTAGCGCAAAGGCGTGGTCTGTTCAATTGCCTCTTACTTGTGATAATGTAGTGAGCACAAATTTGATGAGTATTATGCTCAGTAGTAGTGAGCATTAATTGATTTCTGTAGTGCTCAGTAAGGAAACATGAACTTTGAGTATTATTGTGTCAAGCGCTGGGTGTTGATAATTTGATGCACAGTCAAGTTGAGTTCTGCTGTACGGTTATTTGTCGCATGCACTAATCAGCCTGTATGTCTGGTATGCGCATGCGCAATAACGGTATATGCATGAACATATTCTTACTTCTCCGGGAGGGGATCATGATATAGCATGTATGTTTTGTGACTCGTGCCTTAGTCCAGTTATCGTAATTTGCAGGCACGACAATGTGTGACCTGCTGCTCCCTGCTTCATAGCAGCAGGTACTGGTACGACGCTAGGCTTTAGGGTCCAGCAAGGGCGGACAGACCGCCGTAATCAGCGTAGACCAGAATCAGAATCATTGTTCATTGTCAACAAATGTGAGACCATGAAAGAGGTCAACTAATCTGCAGGATATTCGGACGATCGCTAAACCTGTGATCGTCAAACCTGTGATCGGCAACTATGTCGATAGACTAGTGTGCAGTTTGCACTAGTTCGCGAGAGGAAGTTTCACGCGAGAGGGGAATTCACCCTAAGTTATAAACTGGCCAGTCGCGTCTTGTGTTGTTTCTTTTTTTGTAGGTATTCACGTCACCCGTTCCGAGCACAGAACATTGTTTTGCCTTCGGAGCGGACTCCGTGAGTTGGCTACAGAAGCAACAAATTGTGATGTTTTGTGTTAGTAAGTGTTGTATGTAGATACTGTAAATAATTCATGTCATTCATCTAACATCTTTCTTGTGCCTTACCCCACAGCTGCCCGTACACCTGTCAGAGATCACGCTCGGTTGTCTTGTCAGCATGGGGGTTATATGATTTGGAAAATATGAGCTCAAGTTCTACCTGGTACAAATACCTTAACCTGGGTCTACCTCGTTCGGGCCACGTGTGAGACGCCAAGTTCTGCAACGGAAGGTCAGGTGGTTTTTCTCCGGGTACTCCGGTTTTCGCCCACCTCTGATTAACGATCGGCTCGATATGAGTGAAATAATCTTGAAAGGGCTGTAAAACCCAAACCAAAAAAAAAAAAAAACAAAAAACCTGGGTCTAACAGGAACACTTACATACACACATTCATACAGAAGGATGTGTATGCATGTATGGAAAACCAAAAAACTTAATGCTCCTGGCATCATTCAATGCAGGGGCATAACAATACATTTCTTATATGCTCCAAGACATACATGTAGGTTGTGGGTACTCTTTATAAATGCCTCAATGAGGTGGTTCTACCTAGCACCCACAATTTACAATGTACCGTATTCGCCCTAATTACCGCACCGTGCGCTTAGTTTTTTCAAAATCGTGTCAAAAAATCACAGTGAAAAATCTACCTTATTAGCGCACACTCAATGCGAAAACAATAGCTTTCGAGATGATGCATACTGATATTTAATGGGACGGAAAAGGATACTAAAGCATTGCCTCCACTGTTGAAGAAATAACGGTAAGTTTTTTATAGATTTACTGTGAGAGCTTCCATGGGGAGGTTACTGTAAAGTGTGCGGTTATGCATTTCCTAAAATTCAAAGATAGCTTTGGTGTGCGCTTATAGGAGCATGTGCGGTAATAAGGGCGAATACGGTATGTTCTGAGTGTCAATTAGAAAAAATATCATAAATTTTCACAACAAAAATGTACGATTCAGATCTAGGTCACATGGAAATGTTATTGTAGTGTGTGATACCTGCGAAGACTGATCATCCTGCACATCCATGCAGTCTGCTCAGAGTTTTCTCTGTTTACATTAAAGAACAACAAGTTAAGGTGGTTAGATGAACAGGCTGACCTGATATGCAATATAACAATGTAATGCTTTGAAGTATATACATGTAGTTCAAGTATTAGGTTGATTGACCCACTGACTTAGGCCAAAATAACCAACCCCAAAAACGGGGCCGAAAATAAGCCTGTGGAATGCCCTGTCTCCGCTCCAAGAGCTGCCTCCCAATTTCTATACCTGGATGTGATGTTAACCTGTATATCTGCTTTACATAATGCCATACGCCCCCCGAGGACATTCTACGCTTGTTGCGCTGTCAAGCAATCCAAGTATATTAGTACAAAGAGCTAAAAAGTTAAAAGCATGATAGTGTGTAATAAAGTATGATAGTTCAGGGGATGACAGATGACAGGTTAAAATAGTTAAGAATAGCTAAAATCAGGTTAAAAACATCCTATACTTGGGATCTATGGCTTGGCATGCTGTAGCTTGCTAATTTCGGCCTTGAATATGTCAAGGCTTGGCACACAAACAGCGGATTCCATAAGGGCATTCCACTGGACAATAGCCAGTGGAAAGAATGAATACTTATAATAAAAATCCTTCCTAGTATGCAACTGCCAAAAGGTCATGTTATGGCCGCACTTGGACGTTCGAGGGTTGGGTTGGACTTAGTTTTGGAGGGGCACAGCGACCATGTTATGCACTATCTTGTAGAAGAGACTGAGGCATCAACCCGCCTCTGCTCAAGGGTGCGCCAGCTGAAAGTTTCAAGCATGGCGGAAAAACTGGCTCTTCTATCACAGTTACAGGTTATCCAATGGGCTGCGCGCCATTGGACTTTCTCAATCTGTTATATTTTGTCAACTTGGTGACAGTCCCAAATGGCCACAGGGTATTCTACCTGCGGCCGGACCTCTCTTACACCCGGCATCTTAGTACATGTACTAATGTTCCTCTTAACAAAGTTGAGGGTTTGGGTTGCAGTATAAGTGTATTGGCAACCATGTCTATGTGGGAGACAGGGAGCCCCAGGAAAGGTTGCTAGAGACATCAACCCCCTAATACCTAGCACAAGTGACAGTCTCCAGGATCTCACCATGAAGTTTGTTGGTGCCGTTTATTGGTTTCCTGGATCCTGTCACCTGCACCACCTGGCACTTTGAAGGGTTGAACTCCATATCCCATTCTGTTTCCCACACAGTCTTTCAAGATCTCACTGTAGCACTGAGCAGCACCTTCCACTGTTAGGTACAGTGCAGTGTCAGCTGCAAAGAGCCGTACCTTGGATGTAAGTTCATCCAGCAGGTCAATAATGTAGACGAGGAACAGAATCAGTTCCAGGACAGATCCCTGAAGTACACCTGAAGTCACTGGGATCAATGCCGACTCCTCCCCGGCAACAACCCGTTGCAAACGATCACCAAGGAAGGCGCCTATCCAGCTCAGCACATGAGAGCTGATTACATAGAAGAAGAAAAGACCCGAGCAAAATGACCCCGGCCCCGATAGCTCAGTGGTACAGCGTCTGCTTCGGAATGGGAGGTCGTGGGTTCGATCCCCGGCCGCGCCATACCAAAGGCGTGAAAAATGGTACTAGGAGATCCCTTGGCTGACGCTCGCATTATCAGGGGTAGTCCTAGGAAGATAAATGAAAGCAGGACTAAGGTAAGTATTTGTTAAAGGATACTTTTTTTGTCACAATAAAAGTTCTACAGAGCTTATGTTATTTGTTTTGGATATGCGACATTAAATAAAGCTTTTTTATCTTCATATATCTTTATCTTTTATATCTTTATGACTCTGGGACCAAAATGACCTGGGGTGCCAAAAGGCTCAGGGCCGAAATGTCCTGTGACCACACAGAAAACCATCGATCACAAGTCAAGTGTTTTTCCACTGCACAAATGCACTCCTATAGGAGGTTTTAGGAATTCCGTTTATGACATCATTCTTGCACATGCGCAAAGCACTGGCCGTCAATTGAAACGGCCATCACTTTTCAAATGTATTGGCGGAACTTAAAATGCTAACAATATTCAGACATTTTGAGAGAAAATATACCCATTTACATTGAACTAATGCCTTGAGAAGGAAAGAATATTTTGCTTTTATTTCTGAAATTTATTTATCCAGGATCCGTTTTCAATTGGTGAAAATCTCTTCGTGAATGACTCATGTCAATGGCTTGAGATACTGTTATTCACGAAAGCTTACTTACAAAATCGCTATCCAAGCTATCACATACGGACTGAACTTAGATCTATCTATCTATCTATCTATCTATCTATCTATCTATCTATCTATCTATCTATCTATCTATCTATCTATCTATCTATCTATCTTCTATCTATCTATCTATCTATCTAAAAAAATGTCCAACAATCTGTCTAGAAGCGCAGTTAAAGGCATTTATTCTTGATTATTGAGGACTATCATTTTATTACATAATAATATGTAGCCCTCAGTGCTGACTAAAGAGAAGTCCTCTGTCTACAACAGGTAAGGGGCCTCCCTGGGGAAAATCAATGATTTACTAACTGTTGACTAGATTATTGATTTTCCCCTTAAGTGCCTCCGTCAGGGGATTCAACAAGAGCTACTAATCACCCTATTAAGGGCTGCCATTGATCTGCTATAGACAGTATATCACAGGGGACAATAAAACAATTATGAACACACGGTGTGTCCTACTGTTCAAGAATAAATGCCTTTAAAATATCCAGTGATCTGTCTACATGTGCAATTTTAATAAATTGAAGAATCCTGTGGACAGGCTACGTTTGTTTCGGTTTAAACAATTTTTTAATTCTAGCAAACATCATGTACAATTAAATGCATTGGCACTGACAAATACGATCTGACAAATAGCATCTCCTAAAACAAACTCAGTAATTTACATTACAAATCTACCAGATTTTACAGTAAAATCTTGCACTTGCAAAGCAATGTTTCATTCTCATGCACTGAAAGGGTGTTCTATGTTTGTTTTGAATTTAATGTTTCAATCCCACTGAGTCTTGATGGGTCCGAGCACTGGGCAAATGACATTTTATTAAACAACACTGTATTATCTCCAACGCAGGGTTCTGACGTTTCATCACCATTGCAACGTCAAATTCAGTGCATCGCTTTGATGTTGGTTTGATGTAGACATGACGTTGTTGACACGTTACATATCGGCTGACGTGGAGTTATTTAGCGACAAACTGTAATTTACCTACGCTCGCTAATTGCTGGTACGCAGAGAGAGAGCAACATGTAGGCCATTGCACACTCAGAGAGAGAGAGACAGGACCCTGTTGGGTCGTACGTACAATATATTTTTTAAGAGAAAATAACACTTGGGATTTGCCATCATGAAAAACACGCCTATCCGATTTGACCCCCCTCAAACCCCACTTTTATATATGTAGTGAGTGAGTGATTTTAGTTTTACGTCCCACCAACAGCTAAGGTCATACGGAGACGGGTTATATATGTAGTAAGACTGGGGTTTATAGGGGTAAACATTATTTTTTCTTATTTCTGCTCAAAAACATAGATTGTGGGTACTCAATAGAACCACCTTTACTTATTTCTGCTCAAAAACATAGATTGTGGATACTCGATAGAACTACCTCGTTGAGGCGGTTCTATCGAGTCCCCACAATCTATGTTTTGAGCAGAAATGAGAAAAATATCACAATTTTTCATCTTAAAATTTCCATTTTTTGGCCGAAAAAATTGAAAATGCATTTGTATTGGCATGTTTTCGTAATGCGAAATTTCACACATGGCAGCATATCAGTGTTTCTCATATTATCTTACATTAGAATTCGCCAAAAGTTTAAAAGAATTCCACTGTTTTACGCTGTAATTAACACTTTATCTGTCCCACTCCATGAGTTTATAGGCAGCGAAAAAATGCCTTATAGATATACAACCACTACGACAGAATGACAGCCAGGGCTTCCCCCCCCCCCCCCCACCCCGTTCTATTTTTAGAACTGAAAGTACGTCACGAAAAAAGCTCCTATAGGTTTGGATGAAATTACATTTACATTTATAGATTTGTTTTTTATAGCTATGCATGCGTGTTATGAAGAATAACAAAAACATAAATATCAGCTCGCAGAACAGCAGAACTCTCATCATGTACTCCGAGAACATTAGAAAGGCACAGGGGTACAAAAAAAAATGGCTTCCCTCCTCCCCTGCCCCCAATACACACACGCCTTCTTTTTTTTCTCTCTCTCTTTTCTTCTCCTATTACTCCTACTCGCTCACATCTGAGCATTACGAGCAGGATTTCCAAAGTGGTAGCAATGTGGATTCACCATATTTGCATTATTTGCTGGCTCCCAGCTTGCACATTGACAATATTGGAAAAACAGGTAACCAGACCCCCCTGACCTTTCAAGGTCAGGGGGTCTGGTTACCTGTTTTTTCCAACTCAGATAACCTTCAGACTAGGAACCAGCAGATAATGCAAATAAGGTGAATGAAGTGACTTGCTCAAAGGCACAACACTTTGGTCAGCGTGAGTCTCGAACCCGCAACCTCTTGATCACAAATCCGATGTGCTACTACTGCACCAAAGCGCTCCTTCCCACACAAACACCCCACCTCAAACAGAACAGGTACTGGGTAATTCTGATTTTCTACTACATGGCACACAGGAACATGCATGCAGGCAAAGCACTGAAGCATGTGTTGTTGTTTTTGTTGTTAACAATGGATAAAATCCGAAGGTGACCAAACATACCACTGTCTCCACTAGACGCTTGATACTTAATGAGTTTTTCCCTTATCGTTAAAACGTATACGTCCTACTGATTAAGATTTATTAACAGACATCTACTTCCGGTCAGCTGTCAAAAAGTTTTTGAGAATATATTTTACAAAATTTATGTCATAAATTGCCTTTAAAAATGTAGAAAGAAAAACAATGGGAAATAAAACAAGCGTGTTTACAGAAGAGCAGTTGGAAGCGTATCAGGTACAAAGATTTAACAAGACTAGTGGAGTTATCAGCTGATAACTTTCTGTTTATCATACCCCCACCCACAGGAGCTTGACGTATTACAATATTAAAGGGTTCATCTCTACGTTTCTATGTAATAGAAACGAAGGACGGACACTGTTTCAGAGAGCCGTTGATTTTCATGCGAAAATCTCAACATCTACATATTGCTCCGTTAAAATACAATATTGCTTACGTTAATGACCGAAACGTAAACCTTCCGCCACCTATTATAGAACTGCTTTGTCATATAATTCACCGTTAAGTGTATGTTTCTTAAAAATATCCCCCTCGCACAGCTGCTGGTTATGCCGCCATTTTGTTTTCGTTAGGAGGATCGCATTTAAATTTTTTTATCGTTTTGATTGGTCACCAAGCACGTGACGATTTTCTTGGGTTGTTTTAAACCAATCAGACAACACGCATGGACTCACTCCGAGTAAACAAACATGGCGTTGTAACCAGCAGCTGTGCGAACGACAAATTTGAAAGAAACAGACAGATTGTCGTGGATTCAAGAGTAGCCAAGTATTATTAGGTGTGGCAGAAATTATATTGCACATTAATTAAATGTTTTAACGTTGCAATTCGACGGAGCAATATGTAGATGTTGAGATTTTTGAATGAAAATCACTGAACCCTTGAAACAGTGTCCGATCTTCGTTTCTATTATATAGAAACGTAGGGATAAGCCCTTTAAATTTTATTACGTCAAGCTCCTGTGCCCCCACCCACCTTTGAAATGGTGACCTGTACTCTTCAGGGCATGGGCTAGGTCAGCTTGGTCAGCTACTATGACAGTCATGAAACAAAAACATCAAGCAATTAAAATAAGGCTATATTATCCCTGTTGGAATTGTTTTCGCTTTAAAACTGACGACACAGCCGTTTACATAACAGTGGAGGGCCCAAATGATGGCCACATGGTCCAAAGGCTACACCCCATATCGTGTTGACATACAGTCCGCTACACATGGTGGAGGAGTTTTTATCCTTGTGCGGAACAATATTGTTTCTTCAGAACAACCACAATTCCAAACTGACTGCGAGCAGCTGATATGGGTGAAGCTGGAAGTTAAACCCCTGTCACACCAGGGCCGCGGCGTCCAAGAAAAATGCAGAACGCTGAGGTGCGCGCAGTACGATTGCAAACATCGCCATAGCAATGCAGTGGTATCGCCAGTAGGTGCGTTGGGATCGCATAGAACGCCAAGCGACGGCGCTCATTTTGAGCATGCTCAAAACTAACACCGTCTCTCGGCGTTCTGGTCAGAGCGCAGTGAGGTCGCCGTAAGGTTGCCATAGTAGTGCAGTAAGGTCTCCTACAACGCTACAGGAGCTCGGCAGGGGCGCACAGCGGTTTCCTACAATGCCATATAAGCTCCGCTTGTATAATTGATAAATTGATTGAGTGATTTGAGGTTTAACATCCCCGTCAACACTGTATAGGTCATTTTGGAGACGTTGCTTCCAATTTTGTTGGACTTTTACCCGACATTGAGATGAAATGACATCTCAAGCCCTGTCGCCCAATGAAACCAATAGAGTTTATAATCATGGACGGTCTGTTTGGCACCGCTTTGCCTGGGCAGGCTTAGATTCTTAAAGCGGTATACCAGTACTCGTTTGCGGTCGGTTTCAGCTCTCCGTGGAAGCATCATGCAGCCAATCTATTTCTTCCAATCCCGATGGGCGGGTACCACCCGCTTGTATAAACAGCTGAGTGTGCCTTGAAACCAACACTCCAAAAACAGAAGCCCCTTACGGTTCAGCTACTTCAAAAAGCTGACTGGCCACGTTTGAAATCCTTCCTTTCTGTTTACCAGACACAATTTACTACAGATCACCACGGCAAATCCGTATATGATGTGTGGTCAGATTTCACTTCTGCACCAGAAAGATTTACATCCAAGTGCATCCCCACTAAAATGATCAGAGGGGAATCTTCTCTACCCTGGATCACCCAAGAAATCAGAAGGCTGATCAGAAAACGTGATCACCTTTATAGACAATTCAGAAAAATTGGAGACCAGATAAAACGTTCCCAATTTTTATCCATGAGAAAACTGGTTAAATGTAAGACTCAGTTGGCCTACACATCTTACCTTGAAGGTCTCCTTGGATTAGACGAAAATGACCCTTCCGCATCCTGTGACAGCAAGAAGCTGTTCTCCTTTCTCAAAAACTCTTAAATAAGATACAAGATACATGCACAAGCCATGTCATAAAGTGTGCCGTCCTTTGGATCGGGATGTTAACTGGAGGCCCCCTGTGCAGGGAGAGCAATCCCCTTTGCAGGTTAAAGAACCCTACCGTAATTACATGGTTACTGTGTAGGCTTTCATCCTGCAAAACTGGAGTGTACCGGTATGTATTATACGCCATCTTTGTCAGGCGAATTAAAAGAAAGATATCTATTACGAATTGTCGGCTCACATAGGAGCATATACAGATGCATCATAATGTACTAACAAATGAAAAATCAAGGAAAGAGTTCCAAATGAAAGAAAGCCAAAAACAATGGAACAAGACAAAAATGACCTGCATGATTCTTTTATAAAACTGTATCAACCCAGTCCCAGAGTGACGGTAGTACACGGTTCCCCTAGCAAATTCATCTTAACAGGGTGCCCACTATAAACACTGGAACAAGTGGCCCAGAGCATACTGCTGTACCCTCCAGAATCAACTTGACCAGCAAATCTGGTGCACACATCATACTGTGTACCCAAGACAGCCCACCCGGTAACTTGTTAACCCATTTAGTACCTGAAACCCCTAAAGGGGTACTTGGCAAACAGTGCCGGCCCAGATCAGACGCCGCCAAACGTGGCGTCTGATCAGGGCCTCCACTGCTTGCTAAAAGTTTAGCCATTTTCCAAATCAATTTTGAAGAAAACACAACCTGACACCCCTAAATTTTGAAATGGACTCCTGCTATATATAAGGAGGAAGATTGCATTCGGTACAAAAAAGGTTAAGGGGGCTCTTGCATACCCCATCCCTAAATAATCTCATCCGCAAGTATGGACACATCCGGGGGACAGGGAACAGGAAAAAATAAGATATATCATTTAGCATGTTTAGTATTCACCTTACGCCCCCGCCCATAGGGGCTTGAAGAAATATATGGGCTGCACGATGCTTCCACGCAGAGCTGAATCCGGCCCGCACACTAGTACTGGTAAACCGCTTACAGGATCTAAGCCTGTCCAGTAACCGCAGTGCGAGGCGGACCGTCCATGCTAATAAACCTATCAGTTTCATTGGGCGACGGGGCTTGAGATGTCATTTCATCTCAATGTCGGGTAAAAGTCCCACGAAATTGGAAGCAACATCTCCAAAATGACCTTTACAGTGTTGACGGGGATGTTAAACCTCAAATCAAACAAAAGTATTCACCTTATCTGCATTATCTGCTGGTTCCTAGTCTGAAGATTATAAGTTTTGGAAAAACAGGTAACCAGAGACTCCTGACCTTGAAATTTGCTGGGAGCCAGCAAATAATGCAAATATGGTGAATATTTAGCATATCAGATATTTAATAATAATATTATTACCATATATAAGATATCTTATTTAATATATAATATCTTAAACAGTATATAAGATGTATTATTTGTGGAATTAAATAAGAGTATTTATATGTCATATCAGGTATCTTAATAGATATAAGACATCTTATAGGATATTAGATACACATGTATCTTCTATATTAAATCAGATATCCTATATCATATATTAGATATCTTATATCTACATAAGATATAGATTTTGCATAATAGATACAATGCAGTGTAATGACTTGCCATAGATAACTGTTGTTGGTTTTTATTTTAGATCACCAAGTCACAGATGTTTAAAGTCAAGTTAGCATTCTGACCAAATACTAGTCTCTTCAGGTCTTGCTTAGATTTTTTTTCTCCATTTTAGTACAGTTGGAAGACTTCTGATAAATCATAAAACGTGTTTAGAATCCACCTGGATGCAAATTTCTTTCCGACTGAAAACTTAGTAAAGTACCATGAGATGACATGCTGAAGAAAAGAACCATAACCCTGGCTTACCAATTTTAGGAGTTATGACCCTTTCAATATTATATGAGGCCGAGTCAATAAAAAACCAGCCTAACTATTTTGGGTGAGATTGATCTCTTCTTTTTAGCTCACCTGTCACGTAGTGACAAGGTGAGCTTTTGTGATCACCTTTCGTCCGTCGTCAGTGCGTGCGTGCGTGCGTGCGTGCGTGCGTGTGTGCATAAACTTTTACTTCAAATGACATCTCCTCCTAAACCACTGATCAGATTTTGACCAAACTTCACAGGAATGATCCTTAGGTGGTCCCCTTTCAAAGTTGTTCAAATGGTTCTGGTCCATTGCACATCTAGGTCACAGGAGCTAAAAATAGATTTTTTAAACGAAAACTTTAAAAATCTTCTTCTCTGAAACCGCAAGGCTCAGGTCTTCGATATTTGGTATGAAGCTTCATCTAGTGGACCTCTACCAAGATTGTTCAAATTATAGCACTGGAGGCCAAAATTCCCCCGCCCCGGGGGCCTTTGGTTTTACATAGGCTTATATAGGGAAAATCATTAAAAAATCTTCTTCTCTGAAACCACAAGGCCCAGGTCTTTAATATTTGGTGTGAAGCTTAACCTGGTGGACCTCGACTAAGATTGTTCAAATTATAGCCTTTGGGCCAAAAATGCCCCCGTCCCGGGGGCCTTTGGTTTCACATAGGCTTATACAGGGAAAATCTTTAAAAATCTTCTTCTCTGAAACCGCAAGGCCCAGATCTTTGATATTTGGTCTGAAGCTTCATCTAGTGGACCTCTTTCAAGATTGTACAAATTATAGCCCTTGGGGCCAAAATGCCCCCGCCCCAGGGGCCTATGGTTTTACATAGACTTATATAGGGAAAATCATTAAAAAATCTTCTTCTCTGAAACCACAAGGCCCAGGTCTTTAATATTTGTTGTGAAGCTTTACCTGGTGGACCTCTACTAAGATTGTTCAAATTATAGCCTTTGGGCCAAAAATGCCCCCGCCCCGGGGGCCTTTGGTTTTACATAGGCTTATACAGGGAAAATCTTTAAAAATCTTCTTCTCTGAAACCGCAAGGCCCAGATCTTTGATATTTCGTGTGAAGCTTCATCTAGTGGACCTCTACCAAGATTGTTCAAATTATAGCACTGGGGGCCAAAATGCCCCTGCACCGGGGGCCTATGGTTTTACATAGGCTTATATAGGGAAAATCATTAAAAAATCTTCTTCTCTGAAACCACAAGGCCCAGGTCTTTAATATTTTGTGTGAAGCTTTACCTGGTGGACCTCTACTAAGATTGTTCAAATTAAAGCCTTGGGGCCAAAAATGCCCCCGCCCCGGGGGCCTTTGGTTTTACATAGGCTTATACGGGGAAAATCTTTAAAAATCTTCTTCTCTGAAACCGCAAGGCCCAGATCTTTGATATTTGGTCTGAAGCTTCATCTAGTGGACCTCTTTCAAGATTGTACAAATTATAGCCCTTGGGGCCAAAATGCCCCCGCCCCGGGGGCCTATGGTTTTACATAGGCTTATATAGGGAAAAACATTAAAAAATCTTCTTCTCTGAAACCACAAGGCCCAGGTCTTTAATATTTGTTGTGAAGCTTTACCTGGTGGACCTCTACTAAGATTGTTCAAATTATAGCCTTTGGGCCAAAAATGCCCCCGCCCCGGGGGCCTTTGGTCATTTCATCTCAATGTCGGGTAAAAGTCCCACAAAATTGGAAGCAACGTCTCCAAAATGACCTTTACAGTGTTGACGGGGACGTTAAACCTCAAATCAAACAAAACAAATTTACATAGGCTTATACAGGGAAAATCTTTAAAAATCTTCTTCTCTGAAACCGCAAGGCCCAGATCTTTGATATTTCGTGTGAAGCTTCATCTAGTGGACCTCTACCAAGATTGTTCAAATTATAGCACTGGGGGCCAAAATGCCCCTGCACTGGGGGCCTATGGTTTTACATAGGCTTATATAGGGAAAATCATTAAAAAATCTTCTTCTCTGAAACCACAAGGCCCAGGTCTTTAATATTTTGTGTGAAGCTTTACCTGGTGGACCTCTACTAAGATTGTTCAAATTAAAGCCTTGGGGCCAAAAATGCCCCCACCCCGGGGGCCTTTGGTTTTACATAGGCTTATACAGGGAAAATCTTTAAAAATCTTCTTCTCTGAAACCGCAAGGCCCAGATCTTTGGTATTTGGTGTGAAGCTTCATCTAGTGGACCTCTTCCAAGATTGTTCAAATTATAGCCCTGGGGCCAAAAATACCCCCGCCCCGGGACCCTTTGGTTTTACATAGGCTTATATAGGGATACTCTTTAAAAATCTTCTTCTCTGAAATCGCAAGGCCCAGGACTTTGATATTTGGTATGAAGCTTCATCTAGTGGACCTCTACTAAGATTGTTCAAAGTATAGCCCTAGGGCCAAAAATGCCCCCGCTCCGGGACCCTTTGGTTTTTCATAGGCTTATATTTAGGGAAAACCTTTAAAAATCTTCTTGTCTGAAACCAGATGGCCAAGGTTTTTGATATTTGGTATGAAGCTTCATCTAGTGGACCATTACCAAGTTTGTTCAAATTATAGCCCTCGGGTCTAGAATGTACTGGAGACACTAATTCTCAGGTGAGCGATTCAGGGCCCTTTGGGCCCTCTTGTTTGATGTATTTGCCATGTAGAGCGAATGATACACTTGGACCAACCCTGTTCCAGTGCCATCAGCCCAGAACTGAAGAAGCCAGGGTCCTTGTCTCTGACCCACTCACAACTGCCGCCACGACTTCTTGGTTGGACTGAAATGGTGCCCACGGATATCCTTTTTCAAGTTTGGGAATAGGAAATAGTCACTAGGAGCTTAGTCTGGAGAATAGGCGGGGTGTTGTATTACCTCCTACCCATTCCGCTCAACAGCATCCATTGCAATTTTGTAAGTGTGGACTCTTGCTTTGTCCTGTTTGGAGTAGAATCCCTTTGGAGAGTTTGTCTCAGCTTTTTTTTTTTCACGGATCACAGTTCTCAGTTGGTCGAGCAAATTTACATAATACATACCTATTATTGTACTTTTCTTTGCTAGAAAGTCGAACATAATAACGCCTTTTGCATCCCAAAATAAAGTTGCCATCACCTTGCCAGAAGAAGGTTGTGTTTTGAACTTCTTTGGCCTCAGAGACCCCGACCCTACCCACTGGCAACTTTGAGTTTTATTCTCTGGCTCATAATAATGGACCCGGGTCTCATCTACAGTCACCAGAAGTGAAATAAAATCATCTTCCTTTGACCTAAATGGCTTCAGCAATGCACTGCATACTGATATTTGCTCATCGCTGGGGAGTTTTGGGACCTAACGGGCTGTTAGCTTGTGCATACTCAAGAGATAATGTATGATGTTAAAAGGCTACCATGTGAAATGTGTATTGCATTCGCTATTTCTTCCACCTTAATTTGCCTATCAGAGTACACCAGATCCAGTGCTTCGTTACACATTTCTTCATGGGTGGCATCTGATTGGTGTCCAAACCTGATCTCGTTTTCTAAAGACGTTCTATCGAATTTGAATTCCCCAACCCGGAATTTAACTTGTGCATACGATGGTGAAGAAGACCCATAAACATTTGTCTACATGCAATGTATTTCCTGACCTGTTTTTCCTTTCAAATACAAGTACTGAATTACAGCATGGTACACAACTTTTGCTTAGCTAGCCATATTTGACGTTCAATATCTTATGAGTGAATAAGTCAGAATTACATGATAAGGGTGCAATTTTGCCCTCTTGCCTAAAACATGTATTGAAACAAGGCATGAAAATCTTGGCTGTCTCTGTCAGCTGGAAATGGGATAGGCTGGTTACTTATTGACAGTTATATTTGTCATTCACTTATGTCTGCTGTGTAACTGTGTTTGAGATGTTTTTATGATACTTTACAGAAATGCAAAGCACCATTAGACTTTGTGCAGAAGACAAGAACCATATAAAGCCGAAACGTCGGAGATAGTGAAGAATTATTGCGATAAATACATATAATTCTGGCTTTACCTGCTTTTGGAGTTATGGCCCTTTGAACATTGAAAATAGTGATTTGGGTTATTTACCGGTACTTGTGTTGACTCTGTAACATGAAATTATTTTGAGATTATGTTCATGAAACTTTACATCAATGTAAAGCACCATTAGATGATGCCCAGAAGACAAGAACCATATTAACTCTGGCTTGAACAGCTTTTGGAATTGTGGCCTTTTGAACATTGAAAACAATATTTTGAGTTATTTACTTGTGTCAGCTATGTTACTTCAAAACATATGAGATAAATATTCATGAAACTTTACAGAAATGTAGTAAAGCACAATAATGTAATAATGATTATTTAACTACAAAAAAGGCAAAAAATTCCATGTGGCTAATAAAGATATCATTGCAAATTGACAAAAACCTGAAGTTGAATGAAAAAGACCCTGGAGTCTATTTTGACAGTAAATTAACCCATTTTATACCAGATGGAATCTTCCTCCTGATAGAATTGCCTAAGCAGATATTGGGCAGGGCATCCAACTAAGTACTGGTAAGTTTAAACCTTATTGTAGTATTCCACACACAACTTGAACAAATGCGAGGAGAAACTCAAGAAGTACAAAAGTGCCTCAAGAAGCTGAGATGGCTTAACTACGGCATCAATTATCTGAGCCCCGCCAAGCGAATTTGTCTTCGAGCATTCCGTCATGACAAATTTTAACTGCACATGCCCAGCCATTCAGAGGGGCCAGGGATATGGCTTTCTGTCTGAAGGTTCCTCTTGATTCACTGCTTGTATGAGCCAGCAGCAAAGGTTCTGGCGAGACTGCGCGGATGCGCAGGCTTGTCTGAACCTTCGCTGCTCGCATAGGCGATAAGTACCAAAATCGCTTGACGGGGCCCATCTGCAAGTAATCAATAAGTTAAGAGTTTCAACCATTTTGAACCAGAAACCCCAAAACGGGTACCCTGGCAAACAGTGCAGGCCCAGATCAGATGCTACAGAATGCGGCATCTGATCAGGGCCTACACTGTTTGCAAAAAGTTCAGCCATTTGCCAAATAAATTTTGAAGAAAACACAACCTGACACCCCTAAATTTTGAAGTGGACTCCTGCTATACATACGGAGGAAGATTCCATTTGGTACACAAAGGATTAACAGCCTATTGAACATAATGTAGGTCATATTGAGTCAGAAACTGACAACTGCCCTTCTTGAATCAACCGAAGGGAGAGAATTTCCATAGAGAAGATTCACATTCTCTCCCTTCCGCTTAGGAGGTAATGAATTGATGAATTTGGTCGAACTTGGTTGCAGCATACCAAAGATTCTATTAGATTTTGGTGACCTTGATATCGTTTATAAGGTCAACAGCCTTGGAAAACTTCAGTGGCATTGGCGTCTGTGTAGCTTGTTTGAAACACTATATCTCCTGAACCAATGGATGGGTTCTTACAGAACTTGCATGGTTGCATCACTAGGTGAGAGGAAATCAGTCATTAGGTTTTGATGGCCTTGACCTTATTTTGAATGTCAGGCTTTTGAAAACTCAATTTTAGGCCAAAAAACGGCTTTTCTACCCCTGTCTCATGAACGAAATTATCCATTCTGTTCAAACTAGGTACAATATATCATTACACCCTACAAAAGATCATATAAGATTTTGGTGACCTTGATCTTATTTTCAAGGTCATCAGTGCAAGAAAACTGTCAAATTTTGGCCAAAAATAGCTTGTCTGCCCCCTGTCCCCTGTATTAATTCATGAATTGTGGTCAAACTTGGTACAATATATCTTTGCAACCTACTTTAGATTTTATCAGATTTTGGTGAACTTGATCTTATTTTCAAGCTCATAGCTCCCCCAAACCGTCAAATTTGGGCCAAAAATAACTTTCCTGCACCCTGTTTCCTGAATGATTTCATGGAATGTGGTCAAACTTAGTACAATACATATTATATTGTTGTAACCTACTGAAGATATGTTTAGATCTTGGAGACTTTGACCTGATTTTCAAAGTTATACATGTATGTTCCCTTAAACTGTTAAGTTTGGGCCTAACATCGCGTGAACAAGTCCGTGAAATGAACACCCTCCTAATCCCCACTTCATATAGAGAAAACTGGGGTTTACAGGGGTATACATTCTTTTTCTTATTTCTGCTCCAAGACAAAGGTTCTGGGTGCTCATTAGAACCACCTCAATGAGGTAGTTCTAACGATCACCACAACCTATGTTTGCAGTTCAAATATGAAAAATATCAGGGATTTTCATTAGAAAAGTAGCCATTTTGAAGATGAAAAAAAAAAGCACTATGTCGCAAGGGTGTGTTATCATAATGAATAGCTTTACTGCACCATATCTCCTAAATGGATTCATGAATTGTGCAATATATAATTTCAATTAACCAAAGACTTGATTGGATTTTTATGACCTTTTCCACATTTTCAAGGTTATACAAATGCAAACATTGTCAAATTTTGCCAGCCACACTATAACTTCTATAGGTCACCTTGATCTAGTTTTCAAGGTCACAGGACCAAAGATTGTTCAATTTTGGCTTGCTTGAATTGATGGAAGAATTCTGAAGAAACTTCGTACATCATGGCAGCATAACAAACACTTGATTTTATTTTTCCCCTCATTTTAAATACTTGTTTGGGTTACCATATATTTACTGTGGGATGGGGCCATAGTTTTCTTCTGTTGTATTTCTGTTTTTTATTTTTGCAGGACTGCACTTTTTTCACAAGAAAAGAAATCTTGAGGTTTGTATCATTTCTTAAACTCACTCACTCACTCGCCAGCCTCGGTAGCTTAATCGGATGCGCGTCTGACTGGTGATCAGGAGGATGCGGGTTAGATTCCTGCCAGGGTCGGCAGCATTCTTTCATGGAGATTGATCATGAAATCTTTTCTACAGCCATTCTCTCCCTTTTGCTGATTCAAGAAGGGCAGTTGTCAGTTTCTGGCGAAAGAATGTGCACTGTACTGGTTAACCGCTTACGTATAAGCCTGCCCAAGAAAAGTGTGGATAGGTAAACTGACCGGCTCAAAAAATGACCTAAAATAGTGTTGACTGGGCCTAAACTCCATTACAAACAAACACTCACTCACTCCATCATTCACTCACTCACTCACTCACTCGCTTGCTCGCTCATTCATTCATTCATTCATTCATTCATTCATTCATTCATTCATTCATTCATTCATTGCCCATCTATTTCTCATGGTGTATGTTAAGTTTTGTTTGTTTGAATTGAGGTTTAACATCTCCTTCAACACTATTTAGGTCATTTTGGAGATGCTACTTCCAATTTTGTGGGAGTTTTACCAGACACTGACATCTCAAACCCTACCGCCCAATGAAACCAAAAGGCTTATATACATTGGATGGTCTGACTCACACCACTTTGCCTAGGCAGGCTTAGTCCTTCTTAGTGGTTTACCAGTATTCATATGTGGTCAGTTTCAGCCCTTGCATAGAAGCATCATGCAGCCCAATCTATTTCTCCAAGCTCCGATGGGCAGGGGGGGGGGGGGGGGGGTGTATGTTAAGTAGACATGCATTTGTATGTGTGTGTGTGCATGCACAGTGCACATATGCATGCATGAGTACATGCATGCATACATGCATCCATGCATGTGGGCACAAGCAAACTTGTATGTGTGGTGGCATCATCTTGAATTGACAGATGCATTAAATAAAATTCTAAGTTGGGCCAAAAAATGCTTATCCCGCCCAGTGGTGTTACTTAGAACTGTTATTCTTGGCAGGATATTCAAAAGATACAGAGGTTTGGCCCCAGACAGAGTTCCTCAAGACATGAAGAGTAAGACGACAAAGAGTTTTAAAATACCAGCTATTGAAGTTGAAGCTATACCAGAATTAAGGGTAATTACATTTTTGCAGTACCCAGAAGAATAGATAAGATGAGTACTACCCACTTTATTGAACTTTAACCCTTGTCCTGCTGAATATTCATATATGCCACACCCACCTCCGATCATCAACCAATCAGATTACTTGATGCAAATTATTGCAACAAATTCACAATCTAAATGGCAAACAATGTAGATCCTGATTAGATGCCATCTAATCTGGATCTTCATTGTTTGGAAAATAAGGCATATCCAGGCTCAGCAGGACACGGGTTAACCCTTAAGCTGCAGAGAAAAACAACATCTGAAAATGTTGTCTGCTTATGTCGTATACATTTTTGCATACATGCAAACAGTTTGGGCCCAGATCAGACTGCTCCTATAGGAGCAGTCTGATCTGGTTCCACACTGTTTGCAAAAAGGACCTTTAAGGTAACCAGCAGACAGCAAAGCAGACGACAATAGTCATGATTGGCATGTTATGGATTAATTGGGTATTGAAGAAATGACTCATCATGACTATGTTTCTCATGTTATTTTACCCACTTTATTTGAACAAATTCATTACAATAACAGATCCATGCTTTCAAATCTCGAAAATGGTTACTTTTTTTATGAAAATTTGTCGTATTTTTGTTATTTGTATTTTTCACCTAGGCTTAGAGCAGAAATAAGAAAAATAACGTATACCCCTGTAAACCCAATTTTCTCTATATATATATTGGGGTTTAGAGGGGTGTTCATTACCCCAAAGTGTTAAGTGTAATGTTGGAACTAAAATGGTTATATTATTTAAGCTTACTTACAAACTAGAGTAGAACTTCGATGGCTTGAACATCCATGGCTCGTTTACCATGGCTGGGTGGAACTCGTACTTGAGTCCCTATGGAAATCCTCAAGATTAGAAATGGTCGGGGATGATTAAGGAGATTTTAGTCTTTTATCTTACAAATGTATACTGTGTGTACTCATTAGAATGGCCTTGGTGAGGAGATTCTAATCATTATATAACATCGAAAGATGTTCAAAAGTGTCTCGTTATGCCTCTTGGCAGTCACCCTCAGTGGCTCGAACTACCCCTGTCTCGAATAAATTTTCATGGTCCCAAAGGGGTTCGAGCCATTGAAGTTCAGCTGAAGTAAGAAAAGGTCACTCAGGAAAGGCCACAATCCAAGAACGCAGCCATCTCAAGTCACCTATAGAAAGTGACATGGAGGCACACACAAAAACAGACGAAACATGAAACTTTTTTTGAATCTACAAGAAGTACATGTACCTGTGTATGCAAGTACATGTATGTCTGAATGATTTGAAGACCATGGATTTTTATTTGAGTATTCTTATACTTCAACTTACGGTATTTTTTCTTCTGGGTATTCTTTCAGTTTTACGCAAATACCTCGCTTACCTGTTCCTCTGAGTTCCAGGTACTTATATTTGCCTCCCTTCTGAAGTTCTTGTAGGGGACTATACCCTTATCTCATATTTGCCTCCCTTCTAGTAGGGGACTATACTATACCCTTATCCTGCTGAATAATTAAGTTAGCCACACCCAATTCTGACTTTGAACCAAACAGATTACTTGGTGTAATTATTCCTACAAATTCACAAACTGAATGTCAAACAGTGTATATTCTGATCAGATTCAGAAGCCATCCGATCTCATTACGAAAACATACCCATGCGACATAGTGAATTTTTTTCACATTTCCAAAATAGCTACTTTTCTGATGAAAATCTGCGATATTTTTCTTATTTATACTGCAAACACATTTTGTGGGTGCTTGAGTTTTAGTATTTTTTATTTTTCAAAATAGCTTAGACTTAAGACATTTGGAGATGGGACATCCGTTTATAGTCTAGAGGAGCCCTAACTAGAATTTCAATTAACAACACCTTGGCCAAAGGCGGTCAAAGTACATGTATCACAGGCCTCCTAGCAAAATCTATAAAACCTATAATAACCTATAATTTTGTGCCAAACCTATAAAACCTTTATTTTGTTCATAAAACCTATAAAAAGCCTGTATTTTCATGAAAAAACCTATATTTTTCACTTTTTGAACCTTCTTGCGACTCAACCCTAACTTTTCTTCAAAATGCACTACTATTTGTTACTTTTTAGTCCCATAAAAAGTGATGAAAACTGTCTAGAAATTGTAATTTTTTTTCCTCGCTCGCATCGCTCGCTCGGACTTTGTAAAATTCAGATAAACTTTATCTGAGTAATTGTGACACAAAAATTCATCAAATATTTTTTCTTCAGTTTTGAATTTTTATGTAAGTTTGGAAAACTCTTTTTTTTAACCTGTATTTGTATTGAAAAACCTGTAAATAACCTTTATTTTGAGCAAGAAGAACCTATATAAAAACCTATATTTTCAAAGTGGGCCACTAGGAGGCCTGGTATCATTAATAGCTTAATTAGCTCATTTGTGGTCTAAATGTTAACCCTTCTCTTGCTGAATATTCAGTTAAGCCACACCCATTTCTGTCTATCAACCAATCAAATTACTGGATGTAATTTATTGCTATAAATTATAAACTGAATGGCAAACAGTGTAGATCCTGATCAGATGGCTTCTTTAGAAGCCATCTGATCTGGATCTGCACTGTTTGCAAAGATAGGGATTGTCGTGAACAGCAAGATTAGGGTTAACTGTTCGTGCAAATAATATATCTATTATTCTTTTTTTTTTTTTTGTATTATTTTTGCTGAATAATGTGTGTTCTAGAGATACGAGAGATTCTCAAGCTGTCTGTGAGAATACCTATGGTAAATATGGTGGATGCAGTGTATTTGGATATCCCATTCTTTTCATAAAATCATACTAAGTTGCAGCCGTATGCTCCTTTTACCGATTTTGAACATGTTTGGTTGTACCAAATGTCCAAAGTTGGCATAAGTAGCATGTATATTAACCCTTTTTGTATAAAATCCTCTGTGGTGTAATGGTTATGCTTTTCTCCTTGTAAACAAGGGGTCACAGGAATTTGACTCCAGGCTCCTCCAGACTTTCTGATGAGTCTTTAAACCAAGGTCCCGTCTCCCAATGATCTTAGCTGTTTGTGAGACATAAAACTCAAACACTCACTCGCTCACTTAACCCTTTTTGTACCAAATGGAATCTTCCTCCTTATATATAGCAGAAGTCCATTTCAAAATTTAGGAGTGACAGGTTGTGTTTTTCTTCAAAATTTATTTGGAAAGTGGCTGAACTTTGTGCAGACAGTGTAGGCCCTGCGTTCTGCGGCCGTTCTGCGACGTCTGATTTGGGCCTGCACTGTTTGCCTATTACCTGTTTTGGGGTTTCCAGTACAAAATGGGTTAAACATTGTTTATTTTAGGAGAACCCATTCTGTGAGAGGATCTGTCAGGTTTTCTCAGAAGACGGGTCTGGTGACATGAGTTTTGACGACTTTCTTGACATGTTCTCAGTATTCTCCGAGGCTGCTCCAAGAGACATCAAGTGTGTGTATGCCTTCAGAATATATGGTGAGTTAACCCATAAAATGCCAATCACGACAATTGTCATCTGTTTTGTCGTCTGCCGGTTACTTTAAAACTCATTTTTGCAAACAGTGTGGACCCAGATCAGACTGCTCCTCTAGGAGCAGTCTGATTTGGGTCCACACTGTTTGCCTGTATGCAGAATATTTTTTAAAATGTTTGCAAGAAGATTCAGCAGACGACTTTAGCTCCTAGCAGACGACATTTTCAGTTGTAAGTTTTCTGGGTGTCTTAAGGGTTAAATATTGGTTAAATATTGGTCAGTTTTATATTTAACATGGTTCAGCTTTATGAATGGAGTGAAAAAAGAGACAGATACTATTTCAGTACTTATTAGAAATGTTAAGAGCATGAAAAACAATGGGATTGGACACAAGTTATGCAACATTAGTGATGCAACATTAATATTAAAAGCATACAAACATTTCCATAAAAACAGGAATGACATGCTTACATAGCTGGCAATGAAATCTGCAAATGACAAGGGTCAAAGATATACAGTCAAACCTGTATTAAGCAAGCTCTTTAAGGGGTAACCAAAATTTGCTTGCATCAGACAGCCGCTTGCTTAATACAGGTGAAATTGAAGGCATTTGCCTTTTTTGGGAACCAAACCCTTGCTTGCTTAAGACAGGTTGCTTGCTTAATAGAGGTGGCCACTAAGACAGGTTTGACTGTAATTCCTTTCATGTGTAGTTATTCCATGCATAAATGTCTGTTCAGAAGATCATTTGGAACTCAGCTGTCAGAGAGTGATCAGAATCAGTAGAATTACTATATATACAGTACAAACTGAGATGGCTTGTTTACCATGGATGTGTCGAACCCATTTTTGAGTCCGCAGGGAATTCCTCCAAATACGAAATAGGGATAATGTAGGTAGATTTTCCTCTTTTATCTTGCAAATGTATGTTGTGTGTACTCAGTAGAATCGGCTTGATTAAGTGCTTTTAATGAGTACATGTACACACAACAAACATTTATAATAAAGAACACCGAAAAGATATCACACAAGAATCTCAATTATTTCTCCTGGTATGGCATTAATAGTAACCATCTGTGGCTGGAGTGCTGCTGCTGTCTCAAACAAATTTTCATGGTCCCAAAGGGGTTAGAGCCATCAAAAATTCAACTATAACTGTTTAGTCTTTGCTCTGCATCAAAACAGATAGAGATTTTATAAAGAACATAGAATTGACCAATCACTAATGTTCCTTCAAAACAGATAATAATTAAGTTGGCATGATTTTCTTGCACTAACCGAAATTGACATTGCTGTGCTGTGCAATTTATTTATAGGCAGTTACACTGTTGTCTAACCATACTTCAAATACAGTCAAACCTTAATGGCATTTGGGACCATGAAAATTTGTTTGAGACAGGGGTAGTTCGAGCCACTGAGGTTTGAGGTTAAGCCCTAGATTAGGAGGCATAATGTGGTCCTCTTTTCAATTTTCTTCAAAATAAATGTATGTTGTGTGTACTCATTAGAATCGCCTCAATGAGGCGATTCTAATGAGTACACACACAATACATTTTCAAGATCAAATAAGACAGTTTTCTCAAATATATTTATATCTGCAGTTATGGAAAAATGTTTCCTTGGAATTCAGGATCGAGTTCAAAACAGCCCTGGTAAATGAGTCATCAGTGTTTGAGCCATCGGAGTTTCACTGTACATGTAAAGCAACAACATACTGTCTTGTTAAAGCCAAAAGTGGAGCACTGTGACTAAAGCATTGGCTATGGGCATTTATTCAAGAGAATGTTTGGGAAACTAGCTTCAACAAAAGTCTGTTGCAGGCCTTGGTAGCTCAGTCTGATCTGCATCTGACTGGTGATCAGGAGGTAGGTTCGATACAAGCCAGAGTCGGCAACATTCTTTCATGGGGATTGATCATGAAATCTTTTCATCGGTCCTTCTCTCCCTTCTGCTGATTCAAGAAGGGCAGTTGTGAGTTTCTTGCGAAAGAATGTGTACTGTACAGGTTAACCGCTTACGTAGTGTTGACTGGGCTGTTAAACTCACATGCAAAAAAACAAACAAAATCAACAAAAGTCTGTATCAGAATTGCTTAATCATGAATTCTAACACAGCGCGCCTATATAGGCAATGGAAAATAACTGTGTTTTATTCTACAACAAATCACAGCAACGAAGAGCGTGACGAGTGACGCCATTAAAAACTGCCAATTCATGACGTCACTAGTCGATTTCCTTGATGTTGGACGGTGAAACGTCATTTTCTCGCATCGAAAACGTTAGAGAAGGATATAAATGCATGTGTTTCAGTCGACAATTTTAGCGGGATTTCTTTTTAAAATGGCGAAAAGTTGTGAGATTATGGAGGAAACAACAGCATTTTGCCGATTTTCAGCGTGTTAGAATCGAAATAGATCAGCTCTAGTTTGTGATTTGTTGAGTAATAAATCACAGTTTGTCGGTCAGTTGTAAGTAGACAAATCACGCGCCCTACGTGCTCGTGATTTGATCTACTTTACAACTGACCTCCAAACTGTGATTTATTACTCAACAAATCACAGTTAGAGCTGATCTATTTCATTAATCAAAACTAGGCATCACAAAGGGACAATACAGAGAAAATGTAATTCAGCAGACGACAGATTGTGGATATTTTTCTTATTTTTTCCAGAAAAAAGGACTTGACAGTTCAAGCAAATTGTCTCTAGACCCAGAAAAAAGGACTTGACAGTTCAAGCAAATTGTCTCTAGACCCAGAAAAAAGGACTTGACAGTTCAAGCAAATTGTCTCTAGACCCAGAAAAAAGGACTTGACAGTTCAAGCAAATTGTCTCTAGACCCAGAAAAAAGGACTTGACAGTTCAAGCAAATTGTCTCTAGACCCAGAAAAAAGGACTTGACAGTTCAAGCAAATTGTCTCTAGACCCAGAAAAAAGGACTTGACAGTTCAAGCAACTTGTCTCTAGACCCAGAAAAAAGGACTTGACAGTTCAAGCAAATTGTCTCTAGACCCAGAAAAAAGGTCTTGACAGTTCAAGCAAATTGTCTCTAGACCCAGAATAAGACTTGACAGTTCAAGCAAATTGTCTCTAGACCCAGAAAAAAGGACTTGACAGTACAAGCAAATTGTCTCTAGACCCAGAAAAAAGGACTTGACAGTTCAAGCAAATTGTCTCTAGACCCAGAAAAAAGGACTTGACAGTTCAAGCAAATTGTCTCTAGACAATTTGCTTGAAATGTTGCTTCCTGTTTCATGAGAGAAAGAAAGGGTGGGTGAGGGGGAGGTGGGGGGTGGGGGGTGAAGAAACAACAAAGTAAAAATGCCATAAAATATCATATGGTAAAACATTGATTTTCCAGATTTTGATAGCGATAGTTTCCTAAACAGGATTGATCTAGAAAGAACTTTAAGATGTCTGACAAGGAATGAACTAACTCAAGAAGAGGTGTCTTTTGTTGTTGAAAAGGTACTCTCTATGTCTCAAGAAAATGCAGTTTATATCATGGTTGACCAACAAAGGCTAAGAGCTACACAGATTACCCTCTTTTTCCTATAATGACAAACTTGTTTCAATAATGATTTTAGTAGAATGAATCCTTGGCCCAAGATGGGAGGGGTCAACTCTTATCATGCTGTTCACGACAACCCCTATCTTTGGAAACAGTGTAGATCCAGATCAGATGGCTTCTGAAGAAGATCTACACTGTTTGACATTAAGTTTATGGCTTTGCAGGAATAGATTACATCACGTAATCTGATTGGTTCAAAGTCAGAAATGGGTGTGGCCAAACTGAATATTCAGCAAGAGAAGGGTTAATGGAGATAATAACAAACATTGTATTTGTTACTCCAAGAAACAAATGATGTGGATATTTGTTGGAATCGCCGATTCAAACAAATGGCCACAGCATTTGTTTCTTGGAGTTACTTAGGGAAAAAGGCCCTTTATTACCTTCTGTAGTGCGGCCCCTACCCATCCCGGCTTGAAGAAATAGATAGGCTGCTTGATGCTTCCAGGCAGAGCTGAAACCGACCGCACACGAGTACTGGTAAACCGCTTAGAGTATCTAAGCTTGCCCAAGCAAGGCGGTGTGAGTCGGACCGCCCATGCTTATAAATCTAATTCATTTCATTGGGCGACAGGGCTTGAGATGTCATTTCATCTCAATGTCTGATAAAAGTCCCATGAAATTGGAAGCAATGCCTCCAAAATGACCTATACAGTGTTGACGGGGATATTAAACCTCAAATCAAACAAAACCTACTGTACTACCCTTTATTATGATTCTTCAGGGCTCAAGCTAGAGGGCGACTCAGGCGAAGAAGTCGCCCTGTTGGGGCTCACTTCGCCGACTTTGGCGGTGAAAGTGAAAAAACTTCGCCCTGAAATTTCGCCCGTTTTTTTTTTTTTTTTTCGGTGTCTTCCTTGTGAATGGTAACGGTAAACTGACAAGGTGACGATAATCCTTCGATCCACTAGGGTCAGAAAGTGAACAAAGTTAACTGTTTATTCTGCACTTCGTGCCAGTTGCAGTTTGGTATGGTTGTGTAATTTAATTCTAACCGTTCATGCCGCTCGAGGCACTTGCAACACGCTTAGTAGTCTTGTTGTGTCATAAATCTCGGTTGATTGCATGAAGTTTTTATTGCAACAAGAGCCAATTAAGATTACACAAGATTATGTAACTTAAACGGGTATATTTATACCGTTAGCTCGTGCCAAAGTCCGGGTGCAGACGTACTTTGTTAAGTACTCTTGTATACAGTAATAAGATTATTCTGACCGTTGAGATTGACACTGCATTAGGATTTAATAATGTTTAAATATAGATTTGTTTCATCATTGATTTGTTTGTACATTACTTTTGCATCTATCAATTGTTTTCATTTTTTTTTTATGGACAACAACAAAAGTAGGTAGCAATTTTTTATTTTGTAAGTGAAAATAATTATTACTTGCCGGTAAATATTCAGTAATTATCCAAATTCTTAAAAAAATAACAACTGATTTTCATCTAGCGAGGTTGTTCCGCCGTGTTTCTATAGTCTGTTTTAAAATGCAATTGTGACAGGAACTTAGTGAAATGATCTATTACACAGAAACCTCTTTATTTTATAACACCATTCATTATAACATGGTTTGATACAACAAAATTTACAGCTTGCCCAAATACAGTAAAATTACTATATTAAGACCACCTTTGGGACAGTTCAAAAGACCACTTTTGAACAGTCCCAAAAGTGATCTCTGATCATGGGTCACTGTATGCAGAAAACAGAAAGAAAGACTAACTGCAGCCATTCCAATCAGCTTTTTAAAACAGAATTAGTCTTCATTTCAGGTGGTCTTAATAGCAGAATTGATTGGTGACCCCTATAAAACACACTTTTCTCCAAATAGGGGTTTACAGGAGAACTCATTACATTGTTGTTGTTCGGGGTTAAGCCGCACCCACTTCTCCCTAGACCTAGCAAACTTCTCCCTATTTTCCCAGGAGGGAGAAGTCACTTCTCCCAAATTTTTTTGGGCTAGCTTGGGCCCTGATTCTTTATGGCAGCTAATTCTTCATAACAGTAAAGTGAATGTGAAGAAATACTGTCATTATAACAAGGGTCCTCTGTTCAACCCACAGTCTGATCAAAGCCTTTGTTGCCAAAATGAATTTTCAATGAGCCCAAAATAGTATGTCCTTAGGGCCAACAGCAATTTCTTGCACAAAAGATAAGGAAATCCCTGATTTTATCCTGGGTTAGAAATAGGATAAAAATGGAGAATTCTTACATGTTTGATGGCCATTGGTTGTACAGTATGTCACGTATGCTGTTGTTATTGTTGACATCACAAACCTTTATGACATCACTAAATGTCATAGATGTGCAGACTAGCAATGCCAGACTGTGACCCTGGGACAAAGTTTTGTATCCACTCCTTTCATACATGTAAGACACACAGAGGCTGATATGTGACAGCACTGGTCAGAGGACCCACCCTGCAACAGAGGCACATACAGCAGCAAATAGTGTTATCCCAGGAGATTGGACTGATCTTGGGCCCAGTTGTTCAAACAACACACCTTCAGGGAAGACAACTCTTTTAAAAATATTTTCATCTCCCATGTCAATAGGGTCCACCCTTAATGGAAAGAATTTGCTCCTCAGGAGCAAATTCTTTCCTTTAAGAGTGGACCTCTTTTTCAGAGGAACAGATTTTATTGTAAAGTGCACAGGAAGTCTCAAAAGTTACCTCCCTTGCCAGTATGCCAGGTTTGTCTATGACATCACACTTCTGTGTGTTGGCTACCATAATGATCCTAAGTATTGGGTCCGACGACCTAAGCAAACAGTGCAGACCCAGACCAGACTCTGATCAGGGTCTACACTGTTTACTGTTCCATCTGCACTTTTTGAACTTCTTTCTGGATTGTGAAACAAATTTGTCAAAAGTTTAGGAGAATTACAGCAAGTCCTCAAGGTGTCCAATTTTTTTAGATGTTTATGGTACATTATCCCCATCATGAGAAACCTGTCTTCAGGGCTTGAAATCTGCTAAGACATAAACCTCTCAGCTCACCTAGCAGCGAACACTAAGATGGTGATCCATTTTACTCTCTCTCTCTCTCCCTCTCTGTCTCTCTCTCTGTGTCTCTCTCTCTCTCTCTCTCTCTCTCTCTCTCTCTCTCTCTCTCTCTCTCTCTCTCTCTGTCTCTCCCTCTCTCTCTCTCTCTCTCTCTCTCTCTCTCTCTCTCTCTCTCTCTCTCTCTCTCTCTCTCTCTCTCTGTCTCTCTCTCTCTCTCTCTCTCTCTCTCTCTCTCTCTCTCTCTCTCTCTCTCTCTCTCTTATCTTAGTTAAATAACCATGGTATATCATCACGAAAACACACCTATATAATTTTGACCCCATTAAACCCCACATATATATATAGTAAAACTGGGGTTTACAGGGGTGTATATTATTTTTCATATTTCTGCTCAAAAACATTGATTGTAGGTACTCATTAGAACCACCTTAGCCAGGCATGTCCTAACGAGTACCGACAATTACGAAAAATATCAGAATCTTTATCTGAAAATTTTCAGATTTTGGTGTTAAAATTTTCAGTATATTTAAACAGGTTTGTTTTCATAATGGCCAAACAAATATGTATTGATTATTTAGAAAAATTACCTTAAATGGTCATTTTTCTACATAATCTATTATCTATACAATTTTGGGATCCATCGTTAACTCTTATCCTGCTGTTCACGAACCTTCTACCTTTGCAAACAGTCTAGATCCAGATCAGATAGCCTCTGAAGGTATAGGATCTACACTGTCATTCAGTTTGTGAATTTGAATGAATAAATAACATCAAGTAATTTGATTGGTTGAAATGTAAATGGGTGTGGCTAAATTAATTTATACATTGGGATAAGTGTTAAAAACTGTTATATTAAAACGTGTTATAATGAACAGTGTAATAAAGAGGTTTATGTATACTCAGTTAACCCATAAAATGCCAATCACGATAATTGTCATCCGCTTTGCCGTCTGCCATTTACCTTACAAGTATTTTTTTGCAAACAATGTGGAACCAGAACAGACAGCTCCTGTAGGACCAGTCTGATCTGGGCCCACACTGTTTGCCTCTGATCTGGGCCTACACTGTTTGCCTGTATGCGAAAATATTTTTAAAGAGTTTGCAAAAAAATTCAGCAGACGACATAAACAGACAACATTTTCAGATGTGTTTTTTCTTGGTGTCTTATGGGTAAACCATATTTACCATATGTATTCGGACAGACAGACCTGAGCAAACAGTGAACACCCAGATGAGACACCACAAAATGTGCAGTCTCATCAGGGACTACACTGTTTGCCACTCATCCAGTTATTAGAGTAATAAATTGTACTTGTCAAATTTTAGAACAAGTATGGTAAGGCGTTGAAGTGTCTGAATACTTAGGGTAAATATGGTATTTGTTTCTGTTTCGATAGAGGTAAAACATATAATTATTCTTCTGACACCAGGTTTTAGAGGAAGCAGATTTAGATGACGACAACATGTTGTCTTACATTGAATTTGAACATGTGATATCAAGGTCTCCAGATTTTCTCAAGTAAGTACATGTAGATACAATATTTACTCTAAATGTTCAGATACCTCAACTCAATCCCTATAATTTGAACAAGTTTTATTTACTACCTTATGTTTTTCTAAAAATAGGTAAATGAGTGGCAAACAGTGTAGATCCTGATGAGATGCCATAAGCTGCATATGATTCACATGAAATGTTAAGCCTCATTTTCAAAGAAAAAATCTACATACAGATTTAAGCCCCCCAGTGGAAATCTTTCCACTGACCGTTCCAAGGCGGTTCTTCTGTGGCGGTTTAATTATGTTGTTGTTTGTTACTTACTGTGTGTATCACTTGTGTCTTTTTATTTTGGCTGGACATATGGTCATTTTGTGGGAAAGTAACTGTCCTTATGGCCTTCCTTTGTTTAGGTTTCCATTATGGTCTGGTAGCTTCATGTTTGTGTTTCTTTCCCTTTGGTATCTTTGGTGGGTGGAGTAAGTTAATTGTATCGATTCCTGATCTTTGTTTTACTTCTACTTTATCCAAGGTCGTTCAGATATGAAAACTATAACATGGTTTAGGAACATTTTAGGAATAAGGAAAACGAAAATCAGTTAATATGAGTTTGGTCTTATGACCAATATGGCTGTCATGCAACCTGTATTAAGCAAGCAGTTAGAGATAATCAGATGCTTGCTTTACACAGGTGAGGCTTAATATGTTCACCTACTTGGCTTGCTTAAAGCAGATAGCTTGTTAAATAGAGATGGCCACAATGACTGGTTCTACTGTAATTTATGTCTTCTCTGGAAGTTAGCTTCGTGTTTTTAGGGTTTACAGTTATGTGTTGCATATAAGCCTTTCGGTTTCATTGGGCGGCAGGGCTTGAGATATCATTTCATCTCAATGTCGGAGTCATGATTAGCAGTCAAATTATTCTTGTTACTCCTAAAAATATCTGTTTTAGTCTTAAGGGACTGAAAGGGAGAGATTGATTCTCCTATAATATCCGTTTTAGTCCAAAGTTTGAAAGGGACCTCCTTATAATATCTGTTTTAGTCTAAAATCGGAAGCAATGTCTCCAAAATGACCTAAATAGTGTTGATGGGGATGTTAAACCTCAATTCAAACAAACAAACAGTCATGTGTACTTGCAAGAACAGTCAACCCTGTTTATACCATTGTTTGTTGTAATGAAAAAATATGTAACAACAATTTCAATGGAATGAATCCATAGTTCAGGATTGGCTGTGTGGTTCCGAACAGTGTAGACATCCCTAGGGTAGGAAACGCCTATATCAAATCCATAGTCATGAGCGATTCTCATAATTTAATACTAAGAAAAAAAAAAAATGTTATAGATATTTGTTAAAATCCTCTTGGCAAGGCAATTCTAACAAGACCTTACAACATTCTTGGTGTAATTAAGGGAAAAAGACCTATAATACTCCTCATTTCAATTCTTTATATCAGCAAATAGTTTTAACAGCAAAATGTTAGGGAAAAATACTGTCGCTATTCACCATAGTTGCATTATTTGCTGGCTCCCAGCTTGCACATTGTCAATATTGTAAAAACAGGTAACCAGACCCCCCTGACCTTTCAAGGTAAGGGGGGTCTGGTTACCTGTTTTTTCAACACTGATAACCTTCAGACTAGGAACCAGCAGATAATGCAAATAAGGTAAATAATGAGGGTCCTCTGTATAAATCTTTTCTTTTTTACAGCACATTCCATATCAGGATATGAAATTCTGTGTTGCTATGGATACTTATACACAACATGCCAAGACATTTAGACAAAAATATGTTGGCTCCAGACCACATGTACCAGGTGGGACTAGTCAGCGGCACAAAAACACACACTTGGACAAGGACCAAACTGTCAGTTTGTTTTGTTTGTTTTTTTGTTGTTGTTTTTTTGTAAGTGTACCCCATGGCCCTGTGTAAGAAAAAGAACATTACAATAACACACCCATGCGACATAGTGCATTTTTTACATCTCCAAAATTGTTCCTTTTCTAATGAAAATCTGATATTTTTCTTATTTATATTATGCTGTAAATTTCGTATAAAACTGACATTGCTCAGTAAACATTTGTTTCAAAATTTAGCAATATTATCAAGACATATTAAATAAATAAATAAATAAATAAATAAATAAATATTTTAGTGCTTAACATTTTTTTCTTAAGCTGTAAGACAGCTGGAATTTTAGTAAAGTCATATTGTTTGCTTTATTAAGCCAGATTACAGTTTCTATATTTCTTAGGCACCTGGTCATCAAGGATCACAAAAGAACTGCTGCAACACATTTAATCATAATCTGCTTATGAGAAGGAAATATCAAAACCATATTGTGACAACAAATGTCTAGAATCAAACACTGAGAGTGATTACAACTGATATGGATATTTGTTGTCAACACAAGTCTGTTCTTATTGTGTTGCTTGATGACGGTGGCTTGGGAGGGGATAAATGCCAAAAAGGGTAATTTCCTCTTGAGCAATGTTTTCATAAGTACATAACCAGTATGTTAATAAAAAAGGGAAGGCGTTTTCTTTGCCATGTCAGGGGTGGAGGCAGAGAATAATGGAAGCCAGAACTGATAATGTATGTTAGCTTTTTTCCTCGGCCAGACATTCGAAAACAGGGCTGTGCTCTGACACATTTGGCAGTCGAAATTGGCAACACGTCATCACATACTAGAGCCCGTCTTTGGTCTGATTCCTGCACTCAAAATTCTAAAATCGCTACAGAACTGTGTTTCTTAGGACAAACGCTGTTCCTTGGGTGCGATTTGTGCCTTCCTCCGATTAAGAGTTCAGTATATTCCCATTGGTCAGCTGACACCTGTCGAATTGGCAAGTGCCAGCACATTGGAGGCCCTGGGAAGAGCAGTTCATAAACTAATCCCATTTAGCGAGATGGGGGTAGCCCCTATGTGCTTTTAGCGCCCGGTTACCTTACAAAATCTATCAAGTCAAGTCAATAAAAAAGGGGGTCTTTGGTTATAGGACAATAATTACATGTACATTTTATGCATGACAGACAGGATTTTGCCGTCTTTATTCTGGAATGACCAGTGTTGGAAGTGGACATTTTATGTTACATAGGACTTTGCCGTGTTAACTAGTTAAAGGACATTTTCAAGAAAGGATATTAGCCTTCTTTACATTTAACTGGAAAACCAGTTTGAACTTTTTTATGTAACCATTTATTTTATGTTGGTGAACTTGCTTAAATACAGAAAAAATACAAATTAAACAACTGTTTTGTAACCGGCGTTCCTCACTATTTTCATTAGTACTTTTGCGCCCTCTATTTAGTGCGTAATATCTGGTGGAGAACACAGGGGTACGTGAACTTTAAATACCTCTCATAAACTGGCTAAGCGAGAACTTTCCCTAAATTTTTGAAAACTATGGAACGCCGAAGCAACCAAAACTCCTGGACCAGACGGAATTCTCAAGTGTTACCAGTCATTCTTTATCTGACACTGCCAGCAATCACCACACATCACAAGAAGGAATTTCAAGGTCGAAAGAGGATAAAAAGTGAAAAACAGTACCAACGGGATCAAAAGAGACTGCAAAACTTTATTGAACGTAAGTCATTCTGTTCACTATTCCCTTTCTATTCATTGGAAAATGAAGACATTCAAAACATGATTCCATGGCAGGCATTTAACCAGAGCAACGCAGCAACTCAGAAAAAGAAAATAAATGAACTGCATCAGGAAATTCTTTGTCTGAATTCAGAAGTCACTGTATATCAAGAAAATGCCATAAAAACAATTAACAGTCTTAAAGCCGCTCAAAATGATGTAATTGGCATAAAGTGTAAATTGCATTCTGAACAACAGAAGCTAAAAGTAGCAGAAGAAGAAATTTTAAATCTAAAAGAAACACTGTCTCAGGGACAAATAAAACTTCAGAAACAGGAAAATGAATTTTTAACTTTTAAAGAAGCAACATACAAAAGCATAGACAAAGAAACAGAGCATCATCGCTGGATTGAAAAACAGCATCTTCAAGAGGTGGCCGATTTGAAGGAAGAAATTAAACAACTAAGAAGAGATTTACATGAATCAGCATGTGTAACAAAGGAAACACAAAGTAAAGACCAATCTGGATGTGTGACTAAATCAAAGGCGAAACAAAGAAAGAAATCTTCAAACGGAAAACACAAGCAGTATGAGCCGCCTACGGAAAATAATCAAGGGTGTCACAACTGTGGTAGTTTTTCATATCACCCACAGAGCAAATGTCCAGCAAGGCATTTTCAATGTAAAAAGTGTCCAGCAAGAGGACATCATACATTGAATTGTCCCCACATGTGTAATGGATGTGGTTCTTCATATTGTAAGAAACCAGAACAGTGTGGTGCATATGAAATAAACTGTGATTATTGTGGAGTGCAAGGTCATTTTTCAATCATGTGTCTAAAGAAGAGGTATGATGAAGAAGGCTATTAAATGTTTTTCATTTTGAAATACTTTTAATTTTGGTAATACTTTTGAAATGAAGAGATTTTCTGCTATAACAAAAAATTGTTTGAGAAGATGTACGTAATTTTGGCCAAATGCCCACATACTAGCCAGCAATTTTTTGTTTTGATATTCATTATCATCATTTACTTAATGTTAAACAGAATGTATTTTTCCTTCAATTATCGTTCCAAATTTTGGGGACCAAAATCTTCAAAGTAGGGGAGAGCTATTATGCTGTAAATTTCGTATAAAACTGACATTGCTCAGTAAACATTTGTTTCAAAATTTAGCAATATTATCAAGACATATTAAATAAATAAATAAATAAATAAATATTTTAGTGCTTAACATTTTTTTCTTAAGCTGTAAGACAGCTGGAATTTTAGTAAAGTCATATTGTTTGCTTTATTAAGCCAGATTACAGTTTCTATATTTCTTAGGCACCTGGTCATCAAGGATCACAAAAGAACTGCTGCAACACATTTAATCATAATCTGCTTATGAGAAGGAAATATCAAAACCATATTGTGACAACAAATGTCTAGAATCAAACACTGAGAGTGATTACAACTGATATGGATATTTGTTGTCAACACAAGTCTGTTCTTATTGTGTTGCTTGATGACGGTGGCTTGGGAGGGGATAAATGCCAAAAAGGGTAATTTCCTCTTGAGCAATGTTTTCATAAGTACATAACCAGTATGTTAATAAAAAAGGGGGTCTTTGGTTATAGGACAATAATTACATGTACATTTTATGCATGACAGACAGGATTTTGCCGTCTGTATTCTGGAATGACCAGTGTTGGAAGTGGACATTTTATGTTACATAGGACTTTGCCGTGTTAACTAGTTAAAGGACATTTTCAAGAAAGGATATTAGCCTTCTTTACATTTAACTGGAAAACCAGTTTGAACTTTTTTATGTAACCATTTATTTTATGTTGGTGAACTTGCTTAAATACAGAAAAAATACAAATTAAACAACTGTTTTGTAACCGGCGTTCCTCACTATTTTCATTAGTACTTTTGCGCCCTCTATTTAGTGCGTAATATCTATATGCCTAACATAGGTTGTGGGTGCTTGTTAGAACCGCTTCATTGAGGTGGTTCTAACGAGTACCCATAACCTATGTCTTAGAGCAAAAATAAGAAAAAAATAATGTATACCCCTGTAAACCACCTCTATATAAAGTGGGGTTTAGAGGGATGCTCATTACACAGACTTGTTAACATGATGAATAAGGGAAATTATTCACTTATTACTCTTCTGAAACTGGAGCTATGATAATTTTTCTTCCTTTATGGACATTATGCCTGAGTGTAATTGTGGGAAGAAAAGTTTTGTCAATATAACTACCATAGCTCAAACACAGATGACTCATTTACCTTGACTAATTCAAATTCTGCTACCTATCTCAACTTCTTTTGGGATTCTTTATAACGGAAAATTCTTTTCAATGGAGCAAATACGGTTGTTATAACCCATTACTCAAACAAGCCTATACAAATACATTGCCACCTTTATCGCCGAAAAAATGAAACTTTTATGATGAAAAATTGTGGTATTTTTCTTATTTCTGCTCAAAATATAGATTGTGAGCACTCGTTAGAACCGCCTCATCGAGGCGGTTCTAACGAGTACCCACAATCTATATTTTAGAGCAGAAATAAGAAAAAGAAGGTATACCCCCGGAAACCCCAGTTTTACTATATAAACTCATTTTTTATTTTTATTCAAGGGGGTCAAAATTATATAGGCGTGTTTTCGTGATGCAGGGCCCTCTGCTGTCTGTGTCACTTTGACCCATTTTATAAGGGAAACCCCAAAACGGGTCATTGGTAAACACTCCAGGCCCAGATCAGACACCACAGAACATGATGTCTGATCAAGGCCTGCACTGTTTGCAAAAAGTTCCGCCATTTTTAAATCAATTTCTGAAATCAGCTCAACCTGGTTCTCCTAAATTTCGAAATGGACCCCTCAAAGATTCCATTCTATACACATAATTATTATTATTCTATTACACATAACTGAACTGAAATCAATACGATTGCATGTGATTGAGTGAGTGAGTGTTTGAGTTTTACATCCCCCAACAACTAAGGTCATACGGAGATGGAACCTCAATTTAAAGATTCATCCCAAAGTCTGGTTTACAAGGTGAGTAGCGTCACCACTACACCACGGAGGCTTCTACATGTGATTGAACCAAAATAAAATTTTACTAGTCAAATACTTGTCAAATTACAAAATTATAGCACCATAAGAATGTTTAATAATGTGCAATATGTGTTTTAATTAAGGGGAAACTGTATTCAAAATTTTGATTTGTTGAGTTAAATTGATGGTTTCTGGTTGGAAATTTCGTTTTATGGCGACAGGTTTTTGAATACAGTTATCCCCATTGTAATACATTTTTTGGTTTTGTTAAAAGAATTGTCCTACTTGCACAAAACAATAAGCGCTGCCAGCTGCGTAAAACCAAATACCAACCAATGAAATGTAATGTTACATGATGACATTGAGTTTCCGACAGTATATCCCAGAATATACTGCCGCAAATTACGTTACCCAATCAGACATTGCATTACATGAGTGCACATCACGTGAAGGAGTCCGTGAAATGAAGACCCCCTAAACCCCACTTTATAAGAAAAACTGGGGTTTACGGGGGTATACATTATTTTCTTATTTCTGCTCTAAGACATAGGTTATGGGTACTTGTTAGAACCGCCTCACTGAGGCGGTTCTAACAAGCACCCACAATCTATATTATGACCATTTATAACAAAACTATCAAGGATTTTCATCAGAAAAGTAGCCATTTTGGACATGTGAAAAATGCACTATATCGCACTGGTGAGTTTTCATAATGATTAGAATATGCTTTATAATGTGAGCCCCAACATGAGAAGAAGGTTTGCAGCCAGGTAAGTCACAAACTGGTCTACTCCGCTACACAATAGCAAATGTCTTGATAGATTACTTATACCATATTTACCTTAAATATTCAGACACCTCAACTCCTTACCATACTTGTCCTAAAATTCGAACAACTACAATTTACTACCTGATCATCATCATCAACAGATTTTTGATTAACATGCAGGTACAGGGGCAACGTCCACATAAGTGGGCCCCATTCCAGGTAGCTGGCTTGCTGCACACATGGCAGATCTTACACCAGATCTCCAGGCTTGTCTATCATGAGGATCAATAGCAGAGAGCTTCCATTCTCTGCAATCTCTTTCTGTTAGCTGCTTCCAGGTCATCTCGGGCCTTCCTGGCCCCCGCTTTCCACCTACCTGTATGTCACAGGCAGACTTGACTGCACCGTTGGAGCGTTCCACATGTCCATACCAGCGAAGCCTTCTCTCTTTCAAGATGAGGTCCAGGTCCTCAATGCCAAGACGATCAAGTAACTCACTGGACCTGATGGTGACAGTGTCCTGTGGCTTGACATTGCAGATCTGTCTGATCATTGCCCTGTCATTTCGCTGTAGACATTTGAGGTTTGACAAAATTATACCTGATGTTGTGTTTGTTTGATTTGAGGTTTAACGTCCCGTCAACACTGTAAAGGTCATTTTGGAGACGTTGCTTCCAATTTTGTGGGACTTTTACCCGACATTGAGATAAAATGACATCTCAAGCCCTGTCGCCCAATGAAACCAATAGGGTTTATTAGCATGGGCGGTCCGCCTCGCACCGCGGTTCCTGGACAGGCTTAGATCCTCTAAGCGGTTACCCAGTTCTAGTGTGCGGGCCGGATTCAGCTCTGCGTGGAAGCATCATGCAGCCCATATATTTCTTCAAGCCCCTTTGGGTGGGGGCTTACCTGATGTTGTGTCTAAGAATTGGGGGATGAGTGTCAAACAGTGCAGACACTGATGAGATGCTGCATTCAGTGGCGTCTCATCTGGGTCTACACTGTTTGCTCCAGGCCTATCTGTCTGAATACACATGGTAAATACTGTAGGTGGATCTGAACCTTAATGTTTGTGATGGCAAAACCGGATTTTCTCATGACTTAATATGTGATACATGTATTAATTTTGTTGTAAAGCTCTGCATGCTGGGTATTTTTTCTCAACAGACGACATTTTAAAATATTTTGCTTATTTTTTCCAGAAAACAGGATTTGACATCTCATGCAAATTGTCTCCTATGGAGACAATTTGCATGAGATGTCAGGTCCTGTTTTCTGGAAAAAAATAAGGAAAATATCAACAATTTGTCATCTGCTGAATTCACCAAGAGAGTGATAAAGGTTATTATGTTATTGATGTAAGAATTGGTCTTTTTCCATTGTTGCCAAATCATCATTTTGATCTCAGCGATTTCCATTTCAGGAGTATGTACAATATGTTTGTTTGGAGTTTGACAGCCAAGTCAGCACTAGGAATGTCATATCAAGCTGGTTATTTTACCTAACGACATTTTTCTGGGCAGGCTTATATCATAGTGTAGTTTGTATTTTCTTGTCCTTTGGGATCATTGATTCCATTGTGTAATTTTGAAAATATCTTGAGGGTCACTGATGAGGCCTAATTGGCCAAAACTAGCTAGTCTGGCCCAGAAACATGTACACTCCTTATTTTCTAGTTTTGTTGTGTATTCCTTGCTTCCAAAGGATAACCCTTTTATAGAACATATTTAACGTCACTACAGCTGGTGTGTGGGAATGTGTGGCGGCCGTAAAAAGTCTCCCTGCCCTACATCATAGTGTAGTTTGTATTTTCTTGTCCTTTGGGATCATTGATTCCATTGTGTAATTTTGAAAATATCTTGAGGGTCACTGATGAGGCCTTATTGGCCTAAACTAGCTAGTCTGGCCCAGAAAACATGTACACTCCTTATTTTCTAGTTTTGTGGTGTATTCCTTGCTTCCAAAGGATAACCCTTTTATAGAACATATTATACATAAGTGGTTAACCAGTACAGTGAACATTCTTTTGCTAGAAACTGACAATTGCCGTTCTTAAATCAGTGGAAGGGAGAAATTTCTTGATAAATCTTTACAAAATAATGTTGCCGACTTAAAGGGGTTCAAACCTGCAACCTGATCACCAGTTAAATAAGCATACAACTGTGCCAGGTTGCTATATGTTTTTATATGATGTTGCGTCTGACAATGTAATAATGCCATGCAATAAATTTGATAATCCACTAGTGGATTAAATATGTAAGTTAGTTAGCTATGCCCCGTAGCTTTCGTGTAGGATGTCCTTAACAACATCGCGTTCACTTATAGCAGAATATTGACATTTTTATAAAAACTGCATTTTAGGTGTCATAATATAAATAGAATCTTGCATTCATGCTCATGTACTATTGAATTCATTAAACTCTTTGAGGAAAAGGGATCAAATGCAGGACAAAACCTCGCATTTTATCTCTTTTCCTCGACGACTTAAATAAATTCAATACTACATGAGCACTCATGTGGGATCCTCTATGTACCACATTTGATATAATGAATAGGAACAGATTTACTTACAGGGGAGGCCACCAATTCAAAAATATTTTTGTCACCATCGTCATTGGAGGTCTACCTTTAAAAGAAAAGAATTTGCTCTTGATCTGTTACATAGAGGATCTTACATGAGTGTTCATGTATTTTTTAATTTGTTAAATGAGTTGAGGAAAAGGGATAAAATGTGAGGTTTTGCTGAGCATTTTATCCCTTTTTCTCAACGAGTTTAATACATTCAATAATACATGAGCACGAATGTATGATTCTTTTTCTCATATGACATTTAAAACACATTTTATTAATGATTTGTTTACAATAATGTCAAACTTCCGCCATTAGTAAACCGGACTTTGTTAAGGACGTTTTACATGTAACTTTACAGGGCGTATCTAACAAATTTACGTATTTAATCCACTAATGGATTATATAATTTATTAGATGGCATTATTACACTGTCAAATGCGATGTCATATGATAAATTTGTTTACAAGCCTGCATGGTGTATACCTCAATTCGTATGCTGCTGATCCACACCCTTTGTGAATATCAACCAATCAAATTACCTTTTATACTGTAATTATTCAATTCACAAACTGCATGACAAACAGTGTAGATCCTGATCAGATGGTTTAGAAGCCATCTGATCTTGATCTACACTGTTTCCAAAGCCAGGGTTTGTTGTGTTCAGTAGGATAAGGGTTATATTGATTGTCATAAACATTTGGGAAGTGGTACCTCATCCTACTGCTCAGTTTCTGCCTGTTCTTTGTTTGTTTGATTTGAGGTTTAAACGTCCTTCTCAGCATTATATTGGTCATTTTGGAGATGCTGCTTCCAATTTTGTGGGACTTCTAACCGACATCGAGATGAAATGACATCTCAAGCCCTGCTGCCAAATGAAACCAGTAGGGTTTATAAGCATGGATGGTCCGACTTGCACCACTTTGCCTGGGCAGGCTTAGACCCTCTAAGCGGTTTAACGGTACTCTTGTGCAGTCGATTTCAGCTCTGCATAGAAGCATCATGCAGCCCAATCTATTCCTTCAAGCCCGATGGGCGGGGGCGTTCTGCCTGTTCTATCATATTATTGAAATAATGCTCGATCAATATTGAATATATAAATGGTGCTATAAGTTCATTTTGAATATATTTGTTACAGATTTGCTGAGATTGTTTTGTCTAATTTATCATTTAATGATTAAAATTGTTATTGAAGGAAAATTTTGTTGTTTTTCTCATACATGAAGCAGACTATATATGCCAATTAATAACAAAAATATGTTACACTGTTATGGCCCTTGGTAGCTGTTCAATCTTTTTTAATGGATTCAGTGTGCGTTCAAGGGATACAGTAAAATTCCTATAATAAGACCACCTTTCTGACTGTTCAAAAGTGGTTTTAAGACTGCTTTTGAACAGTCACAAAGATGGTCTCTTTCTAGAAGACATTGAGTGCAGATGACTAAAACCTTTTAAATATGCTTTTTAAAGGCGAATTAGACATAATTTCAGCTGGTCCTAATAGCCAAATTTCACAGTATTTCATTCATATGGCTCAATCATATGATTGCAAATTGTAACTCATCAAGTGAATAAGTCCGTGAAATGAATAACCCCTGAACCCACTTTATATAGAGAAAACAGGTTTACAGGGGTATATATATTTGCTTATTTCTCCTCCAAGACATAGGTACTTGTTAGAACCGCTTCAATCAGGTGGTTCTAACGAGCACGCACAACCTATGTTTGCAGTAAAAATAAGAAAAATATCACAGATTTTCATTGGAATTGCCATTCTTAACATGTGAAAAAATGTACTATGTTGTACAGGTGTGTTATCGTAATGATACGAGACTGGTGTGGACCCTGTTAGTTAAGGCTGGCACGATTAATCAGATAACTGATTAATAAATTTCACAAAAATTACATGTACAGGTCAGGGGCATAGCCAGGCAAATGCTGAAGTTGAAGGCCATGCCGAAAGCGTGGGTCGAGTGCCGAAGGCAAAAGTGGGGGGAGAGCACGAGAGGGGGGGGGTCACCCCCCTTTCGTTTGGAGAGTCCAGGGGGGGGGGGGGCTTCCCCCGGGAAAATTTTGAAATTTTAATACGATTTGGTGGCCACTGGTGTCATCTGGAGGGGTATTTTTACTTATCTTCTTATCCGACTTTTTCGCCATTCGGTTACTTTTACGTTTGTATGGAAGCCACACGTTAATTTCGTATTCATCTTCCTCCTGATAATGAGATGAGCTGTGTTCTTTCATTGTGGCTGTTTCTTGGACTTTCTTATTATCATTGACAGATTGTTTGAGTTTTCCACTCAATGCTTTGCACAGTTTGCAAATAAGTAATTTTAACTGTATGCATCAAGTGCATTTATTTCATTAACATGATCGTTGAGACGCGATGACACAATGAGCATGTTCATGAGATAATTGGATTGTATATAAAGCAGACTAACAACCTGCTGGACTGAGGGCTAATGACAAAAAATACACTTTGAGCAATTTATTTCATGTGGTTATTCTAAAGGCCATTTCATTAAAATGTTGCTGTAATCATGAAGTGCAGACAAATATTGTACACTGAAGATTCCCGACACTTCAAGATAAACTGCAAACTCGAAACACCTTAGAATCGTCGTCTGATCAGGGCCTACACTGGTTGCAAAAAAGTCCAGCCATTTTCCAAATAAATTTTAAAGAAAAACACAACCTGTCACCCCTAAATTTTGAAATGGACTCCTGCTAGAAATAAGGAGGAAGTTTCAATTTGGTACAAAAAGGGTTAATGCTGTTGATTTTTTTTTTTTTTTTTTTTTTGTAAGTTCTTATGTAAAGGCATACTTGGCAAACTATTGTTGAAGCCCGGGCTTCCACCTGGCTACGTGCCTGCAGTTGACTCATTATCTCAAACTCCAAGGGACTGGAATAGTTGGTATGAGATCAGTAGTTTGAGATAAAAGGAGTTGAAATCTAGGGAACATATAGCAAAACTAACTTAACAGTGCACAAAACTTAGTTTAACTTAAGCCATTGTTTGAGATATTAGAGTCTACTGTATATCGTAACTGATTTGCTAAAAAGCGATTATTTGATTTCTGTGTCTGGTACATTACCATATTTACCGATACCTAAAGCATTCAGACACCTCAACTCTGTACAATACTTGTTCAAGTACAATTTAGTACCCAATGTTGTGTTTGCTTCACTGGGGCATACAACTGATATTGGCTTACAGTTGGGCAAGGCCTGCTGTCCTTGCAGCAGGAAAAAGTAGAGGGGAATGTTATTTCTTGCACACCAGACAAGGAAATCCTTGATTTTACCCTGGGATAGAAATTTATGTTCTGACCCTGTATTCCGACCCCAAATCGAATATAATCGCGTGTTTGATAAATGCACTGGTTGATTACAACCTCATGTGCGGCGGCGTCATGTGTGACGTCACTAAACATTCCTGTTGTGTCATCACAAAATGGCGGACGTCGGTAACCGAAGTGACAGCAGCATGAAAAATTTGCAATATAAATGGAAGGTATGCAAGAAAAAGAATCCAATATGGGCAAGCCTCGTGATGCCGGACAGTGTCCCTCGGGACAGATTTTTCAATCCACCCCTCACACCCATATAAGACTATAAGAATCTGATATGGGGTTCTGTTGTAGATGAGTGTTTCCAACCCGAGGGATGACCGTGCTGAGCGGAACCGAGGCTACGCCGAGGTTCCGCTCAGCACGGTCATCCCGAGGGTTGGAAACGCCCATCTACAATAGAACACCATATTGGATTCTTTTTCTTGCACATCACCTCCGGTTAGTTTTGACAGCTCGCACATGTATATTGTTTACAAAATAAAAGTAGTGCGGAAGTAGTTCCGGCAGTTGAATAGAATTGAAGCGCATTTATGTTAGTTGCCTGGATAGGAACACCAGGGTCAGAACATAAATTTCTATCCCAGGGTAAAATCAGGGATTTCCTTGTCTGGTGTAAGAATCTTATATTCTTCAGTTTCTACACTTCCATTCATTTTCCTCTTTCTTCCCTGTCCTTCACTTTCATCTCCTCTACTGTCTATCACTCTTCTCCTTTCATCTGGGAGATGACAAAAAATGACCTACAAGGGTTGACGTGTCCTCAAACATAACCAGCCAACCCAGTGTTGTGTCTAAAATTAGGTGGATGAGTGGCAAACAGTGCAGACTGTGATGGGACTCAGCAACCTGCCGGATCTCATAATTATGGGCTTACACTGTTCGCCAATGCACACTGTCTACAGTGATTATTAATTGTTTATCAGTCACAAATGGCAGGACTGATAATGATTTTTTCAGCTCTGAATAGCCAATCCTACAATAAGTATGTCTATTGTACAGATTAACACATCATTCCATTGTGGAATTTTGAAAGTGTTTGGGGGTCACTGACCAAAACAAGCTAGTCTGGTCTAGAAAAACATGTACAGAGGACTCCTGCTATAACGACAGTATTTGTTCCCTAATAATTTGCAATACAGTTGAACTTCAATGGCTCGAACACCTTTGGACCTCGAAAATCTGTTCGAGACAGGGGTAGTTCGAGCCACTGAGGCTTCCTGCCAGGAGGCATAACGAGATACTTTTAATCATCCTTACTGTGTTCTATAATGAAAATGTAAGCTGTGTGTACTCATTAGAATCGCCTCATTGAGGCCATAAAAATGTATGCTGTGTGTACTCATTAGAATCGCCTCATCGAGGCGATTCTAATGAGTACACACAGCATACATTTGCAAGATAAAAGACTAAAATATCCTTAATTGTCCCCCACTATTTCTTATGTAGAGGATTTCGCTAGGGACTCAAGAACGGGTTCGACACATCCATGGTAAACGAGCCATCGGTGTTCAAGCCATCGAAGTTCTACTGTATAATGAATTTGCTGCTATAAAGAATCTCAGATGACTTCTGGACAAGCATTTTTTGCTTACTGTCAGATCCTGAATTTTACGATATTGAAATAAATACTGTTTACACCAAAGAATCCCAGATTTTCCTTAATAATTTACAGCTATAATGAGTTTGCTGCTGTAAAGAATCCCAGAAGGGAATAGTAATAGTTAATAAAAGAAGTTTTTCTTAATAACTTCAAGAAACTAATGTGGATATTTGTTAGAATTGCCTGGGTAAACAAATGTTCGCTTCGCCAAGGCGATTCTAACAAATATCCACCACATTCATTTCTTGGAGTATTAAATAATTACAGTATTCTTCAATATCTCAATCCCTCATCTCAATTGTTCCATTGAAATTGTTGCTAGAACAATATTTATCTTTATATTGAATGTCGGTATAAACAGGGTTGCCTGTGCACACCATAATTTTCAATATTGTGGTGTGTTTGTTTGTATTGGAGTTTAACGGCCCAGTCAACACCATTTAGGTCATTTTGAGCTGGTAAGTTTAGCTTTCCACATTTTTCCTGGGCAGGCTTCTACGTAAGCGGTTAACTAGTGCACATTGTTTTGCCAGAAACTGACAACTTCCCTTCTTGAATCAGCAGAAGGGTGATCAATCCCCACAAAAGAATGTTGCCGACCCCGGCAGGTATCGAACCTGCATCCTTCTGATCACCAATCAGAGGTGCATCCGACTGAGCTACCGAGGCTGGCTCTGTGGTGTGTTCCTTGCTTCCAAAGGACTTTGCTTCCAAAGAACTTCCCTTTCTTAGAACATACACCACAACCTCTATATAACTCTGGAGTCCAATCAGAAAACATGGTTAAACCACTGTTATATCCAAAGAAAATGTATAGATTATCTAGAAAAATGACCATTTATGGTCATTTTTCTATATAATCTATACATTTTTTGGACTCCATCTTGAAACAGTGTTATATCCAAAACGACATTATAATGAACCGTGTTATAATGAGGTTGTGGTGTACAGTCAAACCTGTCTTAGTGGCCACCTCTATTAAGCAAGCAACCTGTCTTAAGCAAGCAGGCATTTTGTTCCAAAAAAAGGCAAATGCATTAATATTCACTGGTATTAAGCAAGCACCTGTCTTAAGCAAGCATATTTTCATTATCCTGAGGTGCTTGCTTAACACAGGTTGGACTGTATTTAGCAAATGCACAATCGAAGCTACTGCAGATGCTTGGTGCACAACAACAACAAACAAGCGACAGAATTTCAAGCATTTATTTTTCTGCAATATTTTTTTTCACCTCTAAAACCATATATTATCTAAAACCATCAAAATTATTCACTTTTTGATTCTTGAAACAATTCTCAATGTCAGTAAAAATGCAACAAAAAACTAATATTAAACTGAAGGATAAAACTAAAGGAGGCTGTGTCCATACAATCAATATTGTCACATTCAACAAGACTTATTGTGCAGAGGTCAGTTGTTCAGTTGCTAATATTTTTGCTGAAAAAAATGTGAGCAGCTTTTGCATCTGCAAAAGCTGCTCACATTTTTTCAGCAAAAATACCAACATTTTTGATATTATGCTTGCTAGAACAGTTAACAATATGACCACTAATAAGCTCGATAAGCTAACGATGCTTTGAACAACTGGGCCCAGGTTGCTAGATTCTTTTTTTTTTTTTTTTTTTTTTGGCAAGGTGGAGAAATGAAAATATATTTTGAAAACAGCCAGTTGTACCATTTGATATGTATGGACACCAGAGTTTAATTTGATAATGCTAATAGTGACTAAGATCAGTTGCATGAACAAGGCAAACTCCAACTGAATCAAATGTCGTAATTATCTCTGTTTATCTTTTCCGTAAAGAATGTTTAACATACAATCAAATTTCACTGGCTTGAACACCCCGGGACAGGGGTAGTTTGAGTTACCGAGGATTACTCGTAGCACAAGTACATAATGGGAATAATTTATAAACAGTGAAATTCCGCTATTAAGACAACCTAAAATTACGACCAATACTGCTTAAACAAGATTATTTAGTAGGTTGTTGTTATTCGTTCTTTGTGTTTTCTGCTTACAGAGTCCTCTGGTCAGAGACCACCTTTGAACAGTCCCAAAGGGGGTCTTAATAAAAGAATTTAACTGTATATCTTTTTGAGTTTTGATGTTCTGTGCATATTTGTTTTAGTTAAGGTTTTACACCCCCTTCAACACTATTTAGGTCATTTTGGAGACATTCCTTCCAATTTCATTTGACTTATATCCAACATTGAGATGAAATGACATCTCAAGCCCTTCCACCCAAAGAAACCGCAAGGGTTTAAGGAGTGGTTCGATTCGCACGACTTTTTCGTAGCAGGCTTAGACCTTCTCAGTGGTTTACCAGTACTCAAGTTTGGTCGGTTTCAGCTCTGCGGAAGCACCATGCAGCCCAATCTATTTCTCCAATCCCAGATGGGTGGGGGCACTTTGATGTTCAGTGAAGCAAAGGTATGTTGTGTGTACTCATAAGAATCGCCTCGATATACAGGCTCAAAATAAATGAGGAAACCGTCCATAAATTGTTAGTCCACTATCTCTTATCCAATGTTGAAAAGTATGTCCAAGGGACTCCAAAGAAAGCATTAACCCGTAAGATGCCAATCACGACAATTGTCGTCTGCCAGTAACTTTAAAAGTCATGTTTGCAAACTGTGTGGACCCAGATCAGACTGCTCCTGTAGGAGCAGTCTGATCTGGGTCCACACTGTTTGCCTATTTGCAAAAATATTTTTATAAAGTTTGGAAAAAAAAAATTCAGCAGACGACAAATGTAGTTTTTCTCTGCATCATAAGGGTTAAACTCAGCCTTGGTAAACAAGCCTTCGGTGTTCCGAGTCATTGAAATTTAACTGAAAATTTTTAGACTATTGCATTATGGTTAATATCTCTGCTGAACTATTATCCTCCAAAAATTTCCTTTCTCTTTTTTTTTTTCGTCGTTTCATTATCTTAAACTTTCACTGCATAAAATACTGAGCATGATGATAATTTTTGGCCAGCATTTTATTATTTTGTTTCTTTTATTTTTTTTCCAAGATAAACTCTCAAAAGGACAATCACAACATTTGCATTCATCATTTTCAAATATTTTTTATATATATATTTCAAAGAAAACAAGGCATGACTACACAAAATGTCATACCTTATTTTTTGCTGAAAATGATTTAACCCTTGTCCTGCTGAGCCCGGATATGCATTATTTTCCAAACAATGAAGATCCAGATCAGATGGCTTCTGATGAAGCCATCTGATCAGGATATACATTGTTTGCCATTCAGATGGTGAATTTGTTGCAATAATTTGCATCAAATAATCTGATTGGTTGAAAATCGGTAGTGGGTGTGGCATATATGAATATTCAGCAGGACAAGGGTTAAAAAATAAAACTGCCATCTGCTCCAAAATTTTCTGAGGTGCTTTCAGGGTAAGCATCAGTTTTAAAGATTTTAAATTCTCCTATGATATAACAAGTTAAACAGCAACATACACCCCAACCTCATTATAACACTGTTCATTATAACACGGCTTTGGATATAACACAGATTCAAGATGGATCCCAAAAATGTATAGATTATGTAGAAAAATGGTCATTTTTCTACATAATCTATACATTTTTGTTTGGATATAATACGATTGCTTCACTAATACGTTTTTGCTTTGGACCCCAGTAATAGTGTTATAAAGAGCTTGTGGTATATTGCATAAATAAAGAACTTCTATTAAACAAAACCTGATCCTGGCAAAAATTTACCCTTGAACTGCTAATCATGACATTTTCAGACATAACTTTCAAATACTTTTTCTCACTTTTCAGAAAATAAGGTCTGACATAACATGTGAATCATCTGCCAGGCAAACATTTCACATGTAATGTCAGGCCTTATTTTCTTTGACAAAAATTATTTAAATAAAAAATAAAATTGATATTGCAGGGAGTTGAGTTGGTCGAATACTTACGGAAGATACAAAAGCATCTGCTTTATTTCCTCATAAACAGTGTTTTTAGCAAATAGAATAGACTCAGACATGATAGCCCTTAACCCGTTTTGTACCAAATGGAATCTTCCTCTCTATGTATAGCAGGAGTCCATTTCAAATTTTAGGGGTGTTGGGTTGTGTTTTATTCAAAAACTATTTGGAAATTGGCTGAAAATTTTGCAAACAGTGTAGGCCCTGATCAGATGCCGCGTTCTGCGGCGTCTGATCTGGGGCTGCACTGTTTGCCATGGTACCCCTTTAGGGGTTTCTGGTACGAAAGGATTAAAGCATCAAGCAAGACCTAATTAAAGACAACATTTCATTTGTTAACTTTTAGTTTCTTTTAGAGAAAATCATGTCTGATATTTTATGTGAAATGTAAAGCCTTATTTGTTTCTGATAAAAACAAGAAAATACTTAAAAGTACTGTCTGATATTGTCCTAGGTCCATTGTCCAAAAATAACAATCATGCCTTTTGTTAACATGTTGCAATTTTGATCTTTAATATAGCAAATAGGCTAAATATTTTTATTGAACAAAATGTGAAACGTTTTTGCAAATTCAAAAGCTTCACACATTTTTTTCAGCGAAAATATAAACCACCGTATTAGATTCTTTACTTACTTGAACAGTTAACATGTTACCGTTACGGCAAGTCGAACTAGAGTCTGCAATATTTTTCATTCCACCAACACATTTTTGACATGCCACACTATATGTGACTGGGCAGTTACCCAAACTTTAAGATACCAGGAATTGGTTGGTTAAGATGTCACAGGCTAATTAAAATATCTGTCAACAAATAAAAAGAAAAGCGAATTTTAGAACATTTACCCTCAACATATAGGTGCAAAAATGATAAATGAAAAGTTATCAAGGTGAATGGGCACACCATCAGGGGAGACAAATTTTACGAAAAAAATTGTCTCCCCTATCAAAAGGGGTCCACCCTTAAGGAAAGAATTTGCTCAGAAGGAGCAAATCTTTTTCCAAAGCATTGAATGATTATTTTGGGGTTTAAAGACATGTCAACCCTTGTGGGTAATTTGTGCTGACTCGCAGAGAAAGGGAGAAAAGTGATAGTAGAGGAGATAAACTGAGAGAAAGGGGAGAAAGAGGGAACCGGATGGAAGAGTAGAGACAGAAGAAATAACAACACTCCCCCTCTACCCTTATCTGCTGCAATGACAGCACATCAGTGACACGAGATACACAGCAACACTTTTGCCTCACGCAACAACTCCCTTTGCTTCAAAGGAGCAAATTCTTTCCTTCAAGAGTGGACTCCCTTTTTTAAGTGATTTATTTCACACTAGAATGCAGGAAGACAGAAAAGTTGCCTCCCTCCCAACCCACCCCGACACACACACAATTGCAAAGCTGATATAAAACAGGTCAGGTATATCCATTCACCTTAAGATGCCGAGAAAAACTACATCTGAAAACGTTGTCTGCTTATGTCGTCTGCTGAATTTTTTTTTTTTGCAAACTTTTTAAAAATATTTTTGCATGCAGGCAAACAGTGTGGGCCCAGATCAGACTGCTCCTACAGGAGCAGTCTGATCTGGGTCCACACTGTTTGCAAAAAAAATACTTTTAAGGTAACCGTCAGACGGTATAGCAGACGACAATAGTCATGATTGGCATTTTATGGGTTAATACAAAATGAAGAGGAATGTTGAGATTGATGGTAATCACAAATTTAGCAAAGGGAGACTACTGTAACATATAGGTATATAAAAATCTGGGGATTAAGGGTGTCCAGGCAAAAAGAGTAGAATCAGACCTGAGTAGAACCATAACAGTCTTCCTGAAGAAGCCATCTAATCACAATCTACACTGTCATTTAGTTTGAAAACAGAATGAATACACTGTATTGTACAATTTGACTGGTTCACAGTCACAAATGGGCATTGCTTGTTTGTTTGAACTGAGGTTTTACATCCTGTGAAAATAGAAGGGAAGGCAATGATCAGGAATTGGTAAAATTAACCCACATCTCCCATCAGCTGGCACCAAAGGGAAAGAAACACAAACATGAAATGACTAGACCCTAATGGAAACACCAACAGCAGAAAGCATCATTTTGGAGACGTTGCTTCCAATTTTGTGTGACTGTTACCCGACACTGAGAGGAGATGACATCTCAAACCCTATCGTCAAAACAAACAAACAAAAAAAAAAACAGGGATTATATGCAGGGATGGTTTGACTTGCACCACTTTGTCTGGGCATGCTTAGACCTTCTAAGCAGTTTACCAGTACTCATATGCGGTAGGTTTCGGCTCTGCTTGGAAGTATCATGCTGCCCTATCTATATCTCCAGCGCCAATGGGTGGGGGCCAGAAATGGGTGTTTCAAAATTGCTTTAGTCACCAGGACAAGGTAGAACACCTTGGAATGCTCAAAGAAGACTGATTACACTGTAGGTGCCCTAGCGTATCTTAGTCTTTGCTGGATCCGCAAGCAATCTTATACTTTTGCTATGCTGGACTCAGTACATGACAACCTCATCATAACACTGTTCATTATAACACAGCTTTTGATATAACACTGGTTCAAGAGAGATCCCAAAAATGTTTAGATTATATAGAAAAATGACCATAAATGGTCATTTTTCTGTATAATCTTTACACTTTTTATTTTTGTTTGGACATAACATGATTTGTATAAATAAGATCGTTGCTACTTTGGACTCCATTAATAGTGTTATGAAGAGGTCGTGGTATATTTGAGCCGACCCATGAAACAGAGCCCTTAGTAATCCCAAACTTATGTTCTTCAAATGTGTAAAGAGCCAACTAATGGCTAGAAGCACAACTTCCTGCCTTCAACTTCTAGACTTTTGATCAGACTGCATATACAGAAGACCCTCATTATAAAGCAGTATTTTCCCTAATACTTCACTGGTTTGACCCAATGTAGGCAGGAAACCCCTAAAGGGGAACCTTGGCAAACAGTGCAGGCCCAGATCAGATGCCGCAAGACGCGGCATCTGATCAGGGCCTGCACTATTTGCTAACAGAATTTTCCGTCAAAAATAGAATAAAAATGAAACTAGAAATGCTTTCATGGGACACGGACGCCCCCGCCTGAAAATATGTCTATGTTCGTATTCATCCATAGAAAGTTATTGACCGTGTTTAAGTTTTGGACCCTTTTTTCACATTTGACCTATAAGTATGACCTTGACCTTGGAGGTAAGGACCTTGATTTTGCGTGAGGCAGACTGTCTCATGATGGCCAACATTTCTGCCAAGTAATTTCAAAATCCATCTAGAGATAAGAAAGTTATTGACTGCGTTTAAGTTTCGAACCATTTTTTTCTACCTTTGACCTCTAAGTATGACCTTGACCTTGGAGGTACATATCTGGGTTTGCACGAGACACATCGTCTCATGATGAGTAACATTTCTTCAAAGTAATTTCAAAATCCATCCAGAAATAAGTAAGTTATTGACTGCGTTTAAGTTTAGGACCCTTTTTTTGACCTTTGACCTCTAAGTATGACCTTGACCTTGGAGGTACGCACCTGGGTTTTGCATGTGACACATCGTCTCATGATGGTTAACATTTCTACAAAGTAATTTCAAAATCCATCCAGAAATAAGAATGTTATTGACTGCGTTTAAGTTTCGGACCCTTTTTTTGACCTTTGACCTCTAAGTATGACCTTGACCTTGTAGGTATGGACCTGGGTTTTGCATGTGACACATCCTCTCATGATGGTTAACATTTCTACAAAGTAATTTCAAAATCCATCCAGAAATAAGAATGTTATTGACTGCGTTTAAGTTTCGGATGCGCGGACAAACGGATGCACGGACGGACAGGGGCAACGCTATATGCCCTTTCCACCATTCTTCGAATGGCGGGGGCATAAAAATAAGCCTACTACCCATTATATGACAATGGACTTGTCCAATATACGGCAATGGAAGCGTCCACTAGCATACAAAGGGCTAAAGAAATTGCCGCCCTAAAGATTCCAAATGAGGACCAGCAGGATAGGTAATAAAGGGTATAAAGAATATCAGTATAAAGTGGGTTGACTGTACTGATCTCGGTCTGTTCTGATCACTGTCAACTTGTTCTCTCTGTTCTGGCTCAGCTCAGGCAAAGTAACACTATATCATACAACTAAAAAATCATTGCACATTTACGATATCTTAATTTTACATAAACATCATATGACTGTTAAAATTATATGACTGTTAACCTTTCTCTTGCTGAATATTCATTTTAGCCACACCCATCTCTGACTTTGAACCAATCAGATTACTTGAAGTAATCTATTCCTACAAATTCATAAACTGAATGTCAAACAGTGTAGATCCTGATCAGATGGCTTCTTCAGAAGCCAGATGGCTTCTTCAGAAGCCATCTGATCTGGATCTACACTGTTTGCAAAGATAGGGGTTGTCGTGAACAGCAAGATAAGGGTTAAAATTATGACTGTTAAAATTATGTTTAATTATAAGTATCCTCTCCAGCTGCCATATGTCGACAAAAATGTCATCGCGAAACAATGCCTTTATCATTTTGACCCCCCTGAAACCCCCATTTTATAGAGTAATACTGGGGTTTATGGGGGTATACATTACTTCTCTTATTTCTCCTTAAAAACAAAGATCGTGGGTACTCGTTAGAACCGCCTCACTGTAAAGAACAACCTCATTAAGTTAGTTCTAATGGTAGTTTTCCTCTACTCTTCAAGATGCCATGAAAAACTGCATCTGAAAATGTTGTCAGTTTCTGTCACTGCCAAATGTTTCACAATTATTTTTGCATACAGGCAAACAGTGTGGACCCTGATCAGACTGCTCCTAGAGAAGTATGATCAGGGCCCACAAACAATGGACCCTGATCAGACTGCTCCAAACTGTTTGCAACAATGGCTTTTAATGTAACCAGCAAGCAACAAAGCAGACGACAGTTGTTGTGATTGGCATTTTACAGGTTAATGGCTCATGATATTTTGTTTGCTGTCTGCCCGTTACCTTAAAAGTATTTTGTTTGCAAACAGTGTGGACCCAGATCAGACTGCTCCTAGAGGAGCAGTCTGATCTGGGTCCACTCTGTTTGCCCGTATGCAAAAATATTTTTAAAAAGTTTGTAAAATGATTCAGCAGAGGACATAAACAAACGGCATTTTCAGATGTAGTTTTTCTCAGCATCTTAAGGGTTAAGGTTCTTTCATTTACAGGATTAATGTCTTCTAAGTTGTCATTTGGGGAGGTAAATCAGTGGTTTTACAGTTGTAAATTTGTTTTATGACTATACAAAGCCGTAAAATGTAATTTCTGACTGTAAAAATGACCAGTTTACCTCCCCAAATGACAATTTTTAAAACGTTTATCCTCATATCACTGCTGCACTCATTCAGTTGTTTTGTTAAATATGTGCACTATGTGTTCAAAGCAGTCCCCACCTTGAGCTGCATAAAACTTAATGCCAGCCAATGAATAGCGATGTTTCATGATGATGATTGGACATTATCCAATCAGACATCACATTACATTTGAAAGTGCTTTAGAATTACTGTTCACCACACCACTTCTAAATAACTAAAATACTGTCAATCAGCAATAAAACCCAATTCTAATGCACTTGCATATGTAATGCGGCATCTGATTGGATAACGCCAAAAATATGCCACTGTATAATCTGTGTTTTACTGTCAGAAACCCGACATCATCACATAACGTCCCTTTTCATTGGCTGACATTTGGTTTTACGATGCTCACAGTTCTTGCCGCTTTGTGCAAAATAGAACAATTTTTAACAGAACAACTGAATAGAACAACTGAATAAGTGCATTAGAATGGGGATAACTATTGAAAATTGTCATTCTGGGAGGTAAATCGGTCGCAAATTAGGTTTTAAATTTCCAACCTTCAAACTTACGATTTACCACCCCCAATGACAATTTTGAATACAGTTATCCCCTAAATACACTGTATATCCAAATAGACAAAAGCAAGTCAAAACATAAGTAACTAAAATATGGCCAGTCATCAATAAAACCCAGATATACTGTATATCCAAATATTCGTATGCAGGCAACACGAAACTAAAATACTGCAAATCGGCAATAAAACCCAGATATACTGTATATCCATATATACGTATGCAGGCAACACGAAACTAAAATACTGCCAATCAGCAATAAAACCTAAATACACTGTCTATCCAAATAGACATATCCAAGTCAACACAAAACAAAAATACTGCCAATCAGCAATAAAACCCAGATATATCCAAAAATATATATTCAAGCCAACAAACAACTAAAATACTGCCAATCAGCAATAAAACCCAAATAGAATGCGCAATCAATGGTATACCATCGCAAATACCCCCTTTTTCTATGAATAACCTTAAAGATATGGCAAAGTCATACTTTTTGACCTTTAACCTTGGGGTCATGTTGAGGCCAAGGTCATGCCAAAGTAGCACAGTGCCATCTACATCCACTGTACTATCCACATGCAAAGTTTCAAAAGTGTAACTTTACTGCTTGCAGAGGAGATCCATTTACAAGAAACCTGACGGACACACAGACACACACACAGACTGACGACCACTCGACTCTGGTACGAATACAATATACCCGATTTTTCTTTGAAAAACGGGTATAATACACTGTATATCCAAATATACGTATTCAAGTCAACACATAACTAAAATACAATGCATTGCCTATCAGCAATAAAATCCAATTTTTAACACATTGATAACCAAACATACATATGCAGGCAAAACAGAACTAAAATATCGCCAATCAGCAATAAAACTCAAATACACCATATAATCATTTATAAATAAGCAAGTCAACACATGACTAAGCAATAAAACACAAATGCACTGTACGTATGCAAGTCAACACATATCAATACTAACAATGAAGGCTTGCAGGTTTTCAATGTACAACCTATTTTTACTATAGCATTCTCTCATATGGACCCGGTGAAAACTAGAAATGTGTCCAAAGGACACGGATGCCTGGCCTGGTAGAGCAATTGAGAAAAGTTAAACGCAAATTGCTAATGCCATCTTGGACATGGACATACAGACAGATAGGTAACACTACATGCCCATTCCACAACTGTAGGGGCATACATTACGAGAACATGCCAATTCAAATTATATTGAAAATTTTGCCTAGACATGCCAGTGTGCGCAGGATAGTGAAGAGTGCGCACACTGCGGAGCAAGATTTGGCCATATGCTTTGCAAGATGACACCTGTAATTCATAATCTGTACAATTTTCCAACCCTGGTCTGGTATGGTTATAAGTATTAGTTACTTTGTTTATATTTTTGGGAGTTTTACAGCCTTTCAAGATTATTTCACTTATATCAAGCTGATCGTTAATCAGAGGTGGGCAAAAACAGGAGTACCCTAAGAAAAACCACCTGACCTTCCGTTGCAGAACTTGGCATCTCACATGTGACCTGAGCCAGGCTTGAACCACAGCGGTGAGAGACCTAATGATTAAGAGTCACAAGGCTACGGAGGCCCGTTACTTTGTTCTTATGTCTTGGAAATGTATATCGAGTACACACAATATACATGTACCTTTATTTTAAAGAACACCGAAAATATATATAGCATATTTACGGAATGTAATCTAACAGATAAGCCTGAGCAAACAGTGTAAAACACAGATGAGAAACCTCAGAACACGGCATTTCAACAGGGACTACACTGTTTGCCAATCATCCAGCTTTTTTCAGACACAACATTGGGTAAATTGTACTGGCCACATTATAGAACAATTACGGTAAGGAGTTCTCTCCGAATATTTAGGGTAAATACTGTGCCAAAATTATTGCCACTACTGCTGTATCCAAAACCATGATATACTGAACAGTGTGACGCAAAAGTTTACATGAACACAACATGTATCTACCGTAATGATCCTAAGTATTGGGACAGACAGGACAGGAAGTCCTCAAGATGTACGAATATTTAGGATTTTTACGGAAATAACAAAATTCATAATATTCAACAAATCAGCTGCTTTAGAAAATTGTACTGGTTCATACCGACATTCGTTGTAACAACAAAACTTGTTTTAACCCTTCTCTTGCTGAATATTCATTTTAGCCACACCTATTTCTGGCTTTGAACCAATCAGATTAATTGATGTAATTTATTCCTCCAAAATCATGAACTGGATGTCAAACAGTGTAGATCCTGATCAGATGGCTTCTTCAGAATCTGGATCTACACTGTTTGCAAAGAAAAGGATTGTCGTGAACAGCAAGATAAAAGTTAGTGTAATGAATCCTTTGCACAATTGTTAGCCTCAGTTTCCGATCAGCACGGGGCATCATTCAGGTTAGAAATGCTGATACTGAATCCATATTCATGAAGGATTCTTATAAACTAATATTCCAAGAAAAACCTGTTGTGGATATTTGTCAGAATTACACCATTGTAATCACAATATGGCAGACGATGGCAACTGGTGACTGCATTATTAACAAGAGGCCCATGGGCCACTATGCTCACCAGAGCTCAGGTGGGCACTGCCCATCCTGCCCAATGGCAGCCATGTATTTTAACATGATATCATTTTAATCTACCAAATGAACCCCAATGTCCAAATGAGCACCCATGTGGACTAAGCATTTGAAAAGTTACGGTAGGCCTTTTATGAAGTAGAGGGGGTGGGGCATGGACCCAATGGAGCCATGGTTGGTATCACTAAATGCGTCTTATCATAAGAAACAAAAATATATATGGTTTAGCAGTGCGGATCTGTAAGGCCTCTTTAACAGTGGAGGGGTTGGGGCATGCCCTGTTGATCCCAGGAAAGCCCAAACTGTTATCCCTAAATGTGTCTTATCATAAGGACCAAGTATATATATGGTTCAGTGCTGGGAATCTGACCGGTTTCAGAGATTTGAGGCCCTTTTATGAAGTGGAAAGGATAGGAATGGCCCCTGTGGACCCCGCTACAGTAGGTGTGCTAATAATAAGGAACAAGAACATATATGATTAAGGGGTGAGGATTTGAATGGTTTCTGAAATATAAAGCCTTTTATGAAATGGAAGGGTGGGGCACATTGCCTCAGCACAAAGAGACCCCCAGGTTGGTGTGATTGAACGAGTCTTATCATAAGGAACAAGTATATGGTTTAGGGGTGGGGATCTGAACTATTTCTGATATATATGGCTTTTAATGAAGTAAAGCGGTGGGGCATGGCCTGGGCGTGCCCCGGGGACTCCCAAGCTGGTGTCACTGAATGCGTCTTATCATAAGAAAGATGAATATATATGGTTTAGGGTGGGGCTAAGAACATTCTCTGAGATGTAAGGCCTTATGTGAAGTGGAGGGGTGGGGCAAGGCCCAGGGAGACTCCTAGGTTGGTGTCAATGAATGTGTCTTATCATAAGGAACAAGAATATATATGGTTTAGGGGTGGCCATCTGTAGGGTTTCCGATATTGTGATATTATGAAATGGAGGGGGTGGGGCATGGCCCCAGCACATCCCTGGGAACCCCCAGGTTGGTGTTACTGAATGCGTCTTATCATAATGAACAAGAATATATATGGTTTAGGGGTGGGGATCTGAACAGTTTCTGAGATATATGGCCTTTTGTGAAGTGGAGGGGTGGGGCAAGGCCCCAGCACGTCTCTGAGGACCCCCAGGTTGGTGTCAATGAATGTGTCTTATCATAAGAAGCAAGCATATATATGGTTTATGGGCGGGGATCTGTAAGGTTTCCAAGATATTGGGCCTTTTATCAAATGGAGGGGGTGGGGCATGGCCCCGGTGCATCCTGGGGACTCCCAGGTTGATGTCACTGAATGGGTCTTATCAAAAGGAACAAGAATATATATGGTTTAGGGGTGGGAATCTGAATGGTTTCCGAGATATTGGGCCTTTTATAAAGTGGAGGGGGTGGGGCATGACCTGTGCGCATCCCTGACGACCCCCAGGTTGGTGTTACTGAATGCGTCTTATCAATAGGAACAAGAAATTATACGGTTTAGGGGTGGGGATCTGAACAGTTTCTGAGATATATGGCCTTTTGTGAAGTGGAGGGGTGGGGCAAGGCCCCAGCGCATCTCTGAGGACCCCCAGGTTGGTGTCAATGAATGTGTCTTATCATAAGAAGCACGCATATATATGGTTTAGGGGCGGGGATCTGTAAGGTTTACGAGATATTGCGCCTTTTATGAAATGGAGGGGGTGGGGCATGGCCCCGGCGCATCCAGGGGACTCCCAGGTTGATGTCACTGAATGGGTCTTATCATAAGGAACAAGAATATATATGGTTTAGGGGTGGGGATCTGAATGGTTTCCGAGATATTGGCCTTTTATTAAGTGGAGGGGGTGGGGCATGACCTCGGCGCATCCCTGAGGACCCCCAGGTTGGTGTTACTGAATGCGTCTTATCAATAGGAACAAGAATATATATGGTTTAGGGGTCGGGATCTGAATGGTTTCTGAGATATATGGCCTTTTATGAAGTGGAGGGGGTGGGGCATGGCCCCGGCACAACCTGGGGGACCCTCAGGTTGGCATAAAAGCATATGGCTAAAAGAATTTTACTCAAGAAACATTTCTATAAAAGTTTTGTCAAAATATCTGCAATGACTTGGCAGTTAATGCCATTTTTCAATTTTCCCCATTATAAGTCTATGGAAACTCTAAGTTGCCATAGCAACCAAACTAATGGGCTGATTTTCATAAAAAACACAAACTTTCAATCCCCCAGCCCAAGGATGCTACAGATAAAATTTGGGCCCAATCGGCCCAGTGGCTTCAGAGGAGATGTTTAAAAGTGTTGACGCCAGACATACGACATACGACGACGGCGGACAACTGCCTATCCTATAAGCTCCCCCGGAGCCTTCGACTCTGGTGAGCTAAAAATCCAGAAATGAAAGATATGAAACAAAAGGAATCTTAAGGTGTGCGGGGTGGATAGAAAATCAGTCCTTCGGGATCAGTCCAGCATCACTTGATGGATGCCGGACTGTGCCCCTCAGAACGGATTTTTCTGTCCACCCCTAACACCCATGTAACATTCTTATATAGGCCCCGTCAAGCCATTTCGGTACTTATTGCCTATGTGAGCTGCGAAGGTTCAGGCGAGCCTGCGCATCAGCGCAGTCTCGCCAGAACCTTCGCTGCTCGCTCATACAAGCAGTGAATCAAGAGGAACCTTCAGACAGAAAGCCATATCCCTGGCCCCTCTGAATGGCTGGGCATGCGCAGTTAAAATGTGTCATGACGGAATGCTCAAAGACACAAATTCGCATGGCGGGGCTCATATTATAAGCTGTCTCATCTAGATCTAGACTGTTTGCTTAGGTATCTGTACCATTCTACAAGGTTGATAGGGTTAACCCTGCAACTGCTTTTTAAGATGTCGTCTGTTTTTGTCTTCCGCTGAATCTTCTTGGAAACTTTTCAAACATATTTTAGCATACAGGCAAACAGTGTGGAGCAGTCTGATCTGAGGCTACATTGTTTGCAAAGTGACTTTTAAAGTAACCAGCAGATGACAAAGTAGACGGCAGTGGTTGTGATTGGCATGTTATGAGTTAATTCAAATACAGAGAGAGAAAATAAAAATAACTAGAAATGTGTGCAAGGGACACACAGATGCCCCCACCTAGTAGTTGTGACACTGATGGAAAACTTAAACACACATTTCCAATCCCATGTAGGAAAAACTTAAATGCGTATTGATAACGTCATCTGAGGCACAGACAGAGGACAGAGGAATGGATGGACAGGGATAACACCATTTGCCTTTTCCACTATTCTTTGAATGGCAGAGGCATAAAAATGTTTTTAAAAACTTTAAAAGCAACGTCACAAACATTCAGAAAAAAGCTATTAAAATAACATACCCAACATGCCTCATAAAACTTAGTCTCCTAACATGGCATAAGCAAACAGTATTGACACACATCGTTTGCATATATCATCTACAATGCTGCAACAGTAATGTAACACTGGTATGTCAGAAAACATTATTTAAGCCTTAACTTGCTTTCTGGCATTATCATCAAATCAATATCACTACAGTGGAATTTCGATGGCTCGAACACCGATGGCGCATTAACCAAGGCTGAGTCAAACCCGTTTTTAAGTTCCTAGGGAACTGCTCTGCATAACAAATAGTGCGGGATAACTTTTATCTTGCAAATGTATGCTGTGTGTACTCATTAGAATCGCCTCGATGAGGCGATTCTAATGAGTACACTCAGCATACAATTTTATTGTAGAACACAGAAAACATGTCCCAAAATTAACCCCTTTATGCCTCCTGGCAGTAACCTTCAGTGGATTGAAGTACCCCTGTCTCGAACACAGGGGTGAGAACAGTCCAAAAATCTCAATCCTCAAAATCTGCTATTTGAATCCTGAAGTGACCCTAATGTTATCTTAAAATAAAAAATTAATTGGGTTTACCCTTCCAATATCAATGGAGATTTGTTGCTCCTTGCTTAGTTGTAGCTAACCATTTAATTAGGACATATTAAAACTTCAAATGGACAATAATAAATGAAAATTTAAATGCATCATTCCAAAGCTCTCAATCCTGAAATCAGGATAGTCCTGAACTTGCTCACCCCTGTGAACAGTTTTTCGTTGTCCCAAAGGTGTTTGAGCCAATGAAGTTTGACTATATTTTTAACTCGGAGTCTGTTTTATGTCAGCTAAGCTCCCTTTTATTTTTCCTTTAGCACATACAGTCAACCGACATTCACGATAGTGACAAAACTCAATGGGACAAATCTTTAAACCCACTTTATCAGGAACCCCCAAAACAGTTCATAAGCAAATAATGCAGGCCCAGATTAGGTGCCACAGGAGCAGTCTGATCTGGGTCCACTGTTTGCGTCAAAGGCCTATCTGTCCCAATACTTAGGATTATTATGGCACACTTTTTCCACTTCACATCCATCCTACTGACAAATATATGTAATTCTTATACAAATTTTATGAAAAAAAATAAAATCACTATATCCTGTCACTGGTCCATAAAGGGAAGCTCTTTTACTGCATCACTGCAGATTTAAACCAAGTAACTGCAATTTATTAGTATGTTCATAAATGCGCAAAAAAGGCTTTACCTCAAACAACAGCAACCTATAATTTGCTGAAAACAAGAGCACTGCATGCGGGTGCCAACGGTCGGCTGCAGTTTCTTTTAGCTAAACAAAATTTCTAAGTCGAAAAAGGGGCATAACTGTGCCAAAAATATTTTAAGGGTTACCTCACCTATTGGTATGAGTTCCCCTTTTCATAATGAACAACTTGTCCGAGTTTCAAGTAAATATGTTCAGAAATGACAGAGATATTACAAAATGTCCAAGTTTTTGCAAAAATTCTAAGTCCAAAAATGGGCATAACTGTGTCAAAAATATTTTGAGAGTTACCTCACCTATTGGTATGAGTTCCCCTTTTCATAATGAACAACTATTCCGAGTTTCAAGTTAATATGTTCAGTAATGACAGAGATATTACAAAATGTCCAAGTTTTTGCACGACGACGACGCAGACGACGACAGAGCTATGACAATACCTGATCGTTTTCTTTTAAAACAGCCGAGCTAAAAATGACCATAACTCTCATCAAGAAAAATGCCTAACGACATTATGAACGGGTTTTTCAAAAGGATTAACCTGTCGCTCCCTGCTTACCCAACCTGGACATCACTGTTTTCAAAGACAGGTTTTAGAAAAACCCATCCAAAAAGCCAACACATATTGACCATCAACATATCTAATCCAGTGCTTCCAAATAGCAATTTGCACACAATTTGCATAAAAAAAGACTAAAACTTCTACAGGACCTGGTCTTACCTTTAAAAGTAGACCCTTTTTCTCTCCCTGCCCCTGATTAAAAAAAAACAGTTGTCAGTGCAGTGTACTGGTTACCTGCTTATATACAAGCCTGTCAAGGAAAAACTGACCAGCTTGATATGACCAAAATAGTGTTGACTGGGCCATAAAACTCCTAAATGAACAAACAAAATGATGACACATTGAGCCATTGAAGTTCGACTGTATTGTTAACCCTTCTCCTGCTGAGCCCCGATATGCCATATTTTCCAAACAATGAAGATCCAGATCAGATGGCTTCTGACGAAACCATCTGATCAGGATCTTAATTGTTTGCCATTCAGATTGTGAATTTGTTGCAATAATCAGCATCAAGTAATCTGATTGGTTGATAATCGGTAGTGGGTGTGGCAGATTAAAATATTCAGCAGGACAAGGGTTAACTCTGACTCTGTTTTGTGTTAATTAAGCTCTCTTTTATAATACAGTCAACATTCTAAGACATACTGTCATTTCATGTGGCTCATATAGGTATAAAATCTGTTACACAAATACTCATTTATTCATTACTTTCAAAACTTGAAAATTGTGCTTTTCAACCATCACTATGTTGTTACACAAATACTCATTTATTCATTACTTTCAAACCTTGAAAATTGTGCTTTTCAACCATCACTATGCAGTTACACAAATACTCATTTATTCATTACTTTCAAAACTTGAAAATTGTGCTTTTCAACAATCACTATGTTGTTACACAAATACTCATTTATTCATTACATGTACTTTCAAAACTTGAAAATTGTGATTTCAACCCTGACCATGCTGAACAGTTCCACACAGTTTTCAGCCATATGTGTTATATGGTTTCAATTTTTACCATGCATCATGTTAACAAATCTGTGAAATGAAACCCGCCTAAACCCCACTTTATATAGAGAAAACTGGGTTTACGGGGGTATACATTATTTTTCTCATTTCCGCTCCAAGACATAGGTTGTAGGTACTCGTTTGAACCACCACAATGAGGTGGCTCTAACGAGTACACACAATCTATGTTTGAAGCATAAATAAGAAAAATATCAGAGGTGATCAACAGAAAAGTAGCCATTTTGAAGCTGTGAAAAATGCACTATGTCACAATGGATTCAGAAGCATAGAAAACAGCATAGCCAGCTGATCTTGGATCTATTCTGTTCTCAAAAAAAATAAATAAAAACATGTTTATATCCAGGTCCAGCATGGTGAGGGTTAGTTCTTGACTAGACTTATGGTACAATAAGTCAAAGTATGAACTTGCAAAGACACCTAGAACATTAAAAGTAAACAATACACCTTCATGGAAGGCATCTCTTTAAAAAAATATTTTGTCTCCCATGTCAACAGGGGTCTACTCTTAAAGGAAAGAATTTGCTCCTGAAGACCAAATTATTTCCTTTAAGAGTGAACCACTCCTTAGGAGCAAATTCTTTCCTTTAAGAGTGGATCGCTCCTGAGGAGCAAATTCTTTCCTTTAAGAGTAGACCACTCCTGAGGAGCAAATTCTTTCCTTTAAAAGTGGACCACTCCTGGGGAACTAATTCTTTCCTTTAAGAGTGGACCACTCCTGAGGAGCAAATTTTTCCTTTAAGAGTTGATCACTCCTGAGGAGCAAATTCTTTCCTTTAAGAGTGAACCACTCCTGAGGAACAAATTCTTTCCTTTAAGGGTGAACCACTCCTGAGGAACAAATATTTCCCTTTAAGAGTGGACCACTCCTGAGGAGCAAATTCTTTCCTTTAAGAGTGGACCCCCTTTTGAGAGGGTCACCATTTACAAAAAATGGCACAAAATATGCCAGGTGCAGCTGTTCCACGCATTTGTTCAAAACAAACGACGTCATTAGTTAACATATCGTTCAAACTTTGATCATTTATCATGGCAAATACAGTAAAACCTGTCTTAGTGGCCACCTCTATTAAGCAAGCAACCTGTCTTAAGCAAGCAGGCATTCAGTTACCAAGAAAGGCAAATGTGTTGAATTTCACCTGCATTAAGCAAGCACTTGTCTTAAGCAAGCACATTTTGGTTATCCCTTGGGTGCTTGTTTAATACATGTTGGACTGTATGCTAATATTTTTGCTGAAAAAAATGTGAGCAGCTTTTTCAGCAAAAATACCAGAATTTCAAATATTAAACTTGCTAGAACAGTTAACAATATGACCACTAACGAGCTCGTTAAACTAATGATGCTTTGAACAACTGATATTTAGATCTTTCTTTACTGTTCTTGATATGTCTTCCTTTCCTAATCTCCACCTCTTAAACAATACCTTTGTTTTCTTAATTTGTTAAGGGAACAAAATACAGTTTGCAAGGAAGATTATTAGAAGAATCATATCAAACACAGTGCAGGGATCCAGATTACTGGGATCCAAGGGTCAGTTGTTTAAAACTAACGAAGTCGTTAGTTAACATATCATTAAAACTTTGATCATTTAATACGGCAAATACGACAATATGATATTTTTGCTGAAAAAATGAGAGCAAAAATACCAAAATTTTAGATATTGCACTTGCTAGAACAGTTAACAATTTGACAACTAACAAGCTCGTTAAGCTAACGATGCTTTGAACAACTGGACCCTGATCATTCCACTGCATATGTCTGGTCTGATCATTCTATTCACTGGTCTAACCATAGTTTTTTGGTGTCCAGGCACAAATAAGAACAAAGGAAAACTATCAAAACCTAATGATAACAGTGATTGGTCTAATGCATGCAGGGAGGTGATCTAAATAACAGAACAGCTACCACAGCCAATGCTAAATCTACTGTCTAATTTATAAGGGGAGGTGATCTGAACAACGGAACAGCCAACATAGTTAATGCTAGAATTACTTCATAATTCATGATTTACAGATGTACTTGCTAACAGAATGTCAAAAATATTGTGTTAGTCTGTATACACTGTATTGACCATGTTATCTTGAAACATCCCTTTTCACTGGCAGCTTTTTGATCTTAGCTGCTAACAAGTTGCTTTTAGTGGAAAACAGTAAAATCTTAAAGGGGATAACTGTATTTAAGAGGAGTAATATGGACAGACCTTCAAGGGAGGCTACTCTTTCAAAGCTAATAATGTGTCCAAGGGGCACAGATGCCCCCACATGGTAGCTGTGACATTGATGAAAAACTTAAACGCAAATTGCTAACGTCATCTCAGAAAAACTTAAATGCCTATAGCTAACGCCATCACGAATGTGGACTGTTTGTTTGTTTGATATGAGGTTCAAGTCCCCGTCAACACAGTAAATGTCATTTTGGAGACGTTGCTTCAAATTTTGTGGGACTTTTACCCGACAATGAGATGAAATGACATCTCAAGCCCTGTGGCCCAATGAAACCGAATAGAGTTTATTAGCATGGACGGTCCGCCTCGCACCGCGGTTCCTGGACATGCTTAGATCCTCTAAGCGGTTTACCAGTACTAGTGCGCGGGCCGGATTCAGCTCTGCGTTGAAGCATCATGCAGCCCATATATTTCTTCAAGCCCCTATGGGCGGGGGCTAGAATGTGGACTGAGATGGATGAACAGGGATAACACTATATGCCCTTTCCACCATTCTGTGAATGGCGGGGGTATAAAAAGTTTGTCTTCCTTATCAACACCAGTCTACTCAGAGAAAAAAAATTGCTCTCTGAGAGCAAATTCTTTCCTTTAGGAGATCCCTTCTTTCAGAGGGATGTAGTTTATAGGCAAACAACTAGGCAGTCCTGGAAGTTGTTGTCTGCTGAATCTTCTGGCAAACTTTTCAGACACATTTTTAGAATACAGGCAAACAGTGTGGACCCTGATCAAACTGCTCCTAGAGGAGCAGTTTGATCTGGGTCCCACTGCTTGCAAAAATGACTTTTAAAGTAACCCACAGATAAGAAACCTGGTTTGGCATCTTGTCAGCTGGGAACATAAGCCATTGGTTCTATCGTTCCAGGATGCATTTCACAGCTCCGCTTAAATGCCTATACTGTAAAACTGATATGAACTTCCAAATTGACAATTCTGAGGAGTTTTCCCCGATAAATGGAATGAAGCAGACAAAATTAAACAACTACATCAATACACCAATATTGAAATTTCTACCTCAGTGCACCAGTATTGAAATAACTACATCAGTGCACCAATATTGAAATAACTACATCAGTGCACCAATCTAAAAATTACAACTGGACCAACAATGTATCAATATTAAAATTATAACATCAATGCACCATTATTAAAATTTACTAAGGTACATCAATGCACCAATATTAAAATTACTACATCAATGCACCAATATTAAAATTGGAAATTTCTGCTCATTCTTTTCACTATGAAAACACGCCTATACAAATGCATTGTTAACTTTATCACCAAAAAAAGGGAAAATTTCAGATGAAAAAAAATGTTTTGTTTTTTTTTTAATTTCTGGTAAAAATATAAATTGTGGGTACTCGTTAGATCCACCTCAATGAGGCAGTTCTAACAAGTACCCCACAATCTATATGTTAGAGCAGAAATGAGAAAAATAAGGTATAACCCCTATAAACCCCAGTTTTACTGTAATAAAGTGGGGTTCAAGGGGTCAAAATTATATAGGCGTGTTTTCATGATGGAGGAAATCAGCATTTATAATAATAAACCAATATACAGAGACATCCAAAATGTACATGTATTTACAAATATAGCTATTAGCATCATCTATATGAATACGAGACTCAACCAATGAAACTGTCTTCAGACTTGTGTAGCCAGCAAAGACCCAGATCAGTCTGCATATCTGCAGGATCTGATCAATGTCTGCTATGTGCATCCTTATTGCTTTAAAAAATTCTTTTCATGAGGATGGAAGGCTGTAATCAACCTAGACAAATTTATTGGGTCAGTTGTTTTACAATTGACCCAGTTACTAACTTCAGAAGCTTTCCACCTGCTAGTGACCATCTGACTATCATTATCCATTACAAAATCCAGGAAACAGTTATTTATAGCATCAACTTTCTTCTCCCTGTGATGTCAGAGCACTTGGTTCTCTGTAAAATCTGGACTGGTCTGGTGTACTGGGTCACTGGGCAAACAGTGATGACCCACATCAGATGCCGCCATAGAATGTGGCGTCTGATCAGGACTACACTGTTTGCTGAAAGTACATGCATTTAAGGGTTTAACAGAACAGTTTAAAATGTCCAGTTCAGGACCATTTTCCTAGCCTACACCGAGAAACTGCTGTCAGTCCTTTGATTTTGGTTTCATGAGCCTACGGATTAATCAGAGGTGGGCTAACAATCGGAGTACCTGGAAAATAACTAGAGCTGTCAGAGGATCGTACTTAAGCCCCGCAGCAGCACCATTAGAAGAGAAAATCCCATAGTGTTGAAATATTTTGAATTCAAGCTTACCAGAAAACATCACTGTTCTATCAAGGGATGTAACTCGAAGAGTTATGAACCCTTGTCCCCTTTTCTTGTATACACAATACATCCAGTCATTGTTCATGTTTATACATACTTTCAGCTTTCTAGCTTTAATATTTGCTGAGAAATGGCAAAATTTGAAAGCCGAACATGGAACATTACTCCAGGAGTTATGGGCCCTTGGTCAATATTCTGCTACTACATTTTCCTTACCTTAGAGATCAAGTGTAGTATAAGTTTTATTGAAGTAAGACCACATATATTAAAGTTATTAAAGCAAAATGCATTCTAAAATTTGAAAACCTACAGTCGAACTTCAATGGCTCAAACACCTTTAGGACCTCGAAAATCTGTTCGAGACAGGGGTAGTTCGAGCCACTGAGGATTACTGCCAGGAGGCATAACGAGATTCTTTTAGACATCTTTTCGGTGTTCTATAATGAAAATGTATGCTGTGTGTACTCATTAGAATTGCCTCATCGAGGCGATTCTAATGAGTACACACAGCATACATTTGCAAGATAAAAGACTAACAAGAGGCCCATGGGCCACTATGCTCACCAGAGCTCAGGTGGGCACTGCCAAATTGCAGCCATGTATTTTAACATGCTATCATTTTAATCTGCCAAATGAACCCCCATATTCAAATGAGCATCCATGTGGACTCAGTATATGAAACATTAGGCCTTTTATGAAGTAGAGGGGGTGGGGCATGGACCCAATGGAGCCCTGGTTGGTATCACTAAATGTGTCTTATCACAAAGAACAAGAATATATATGGTTTAGCAGTGGGGATCTGCATGGCTGGAGATATAAGTGGAGGGGTTGGAGCATGCCCTGTCGTTCCCAGGAAAGCCCAAGCTTGTTGTCCCTAAATGTGTCTCATCATAAGGACCAAGTATATATATGGTTTAGGGGTGGGAATCTGAACGGTTTCAAAGATATCCTTTCATGAAGTGGAAAGGAGAGGACTGGCCCTGCGGACACCCCTGCAGTAGGTGTGCTAATAATAAGGAACAAGAACATATATGAATATGGGGTGGGGATTTAATGGTTTTTGAAATATATGGCCTTTTATGAAGTGGAAGGGCGGGGCACATTGCCTCAGCACAAAGAGACCCCCAAGTTGGTGTGACTGAATGAGTCTTATCATAAGGAACAAGAATATATATGGTTTAGGGGTGGGGATCTGAACTATTTCTGAGATATGTGGCTTTTAATGAAGTCAAGCGGTGGAGCAAGGCCCGGGCATGCCCCGGGGACTCACAAGCTGGTGTCAATGAATGTGCCTTATCATAAGGAAGATGAATATATATGGTTTAGGGGTGGGGCTCTGAACAGTTTCTGAGATATAAGGCCTTTTGTGAAGTGCAGGGGTGGGGCAAGGCCCAGGGAGACCCCCAGGTTGGTGTCAATGAAAGTGTCTTATCATAAGGTACAAGAATATATATGGTTTAGGGGTGGGGATCTGTAAGGTTTCCGAGATATTGTGATATTATGAAATGGAGGGGGTGGGGCATGGCCCCAGCACATCCCTGGGGACCCCCAGGTTGGTGTCACTGAATGTGTCTCATCATAATGAACAAGAACATATATGGTTTAGGGGTGGGGATCTGAACAGTTTCTGAGATATATGGCCTTTTGTGAAGTGAAGGGGTGGGGCATGGCTCCGGCGCACCCCAGATGACCCCCAATTTGGGGTCAATGAATGCGTCTTATCATAACGAGCAAGAATATATATGGTTTAGGGGTGGGGATCTGTAAGGTTTCCGAGATATTGGGCCTTTTATGAAATGGAGGGGCGGGACATGGCCCCGGCGCATCCCGGGGGACCCCCAGTTTGATGTCACTGAATGCGTCTTATCATAAGGAACAAAAGTATATAGGGTTGAGGGGTGGGGATCTGAATGGTTTCCAAGATATTGGGCCTTTTATGAAGTGAAGGGGGTGGGGCATGGCCTCGGCACATCCCGGAGGACCTCCAGGTTGGTGTCACTGAATGCGTCTTATCAATAGGAACAAGAATATATATGGTTTAGAGGTGGGGATCTGTAAGGTTTCTGAGATATAAGTCATTTTATGAAGTACTTGGGGCGGGGCATGGCCCCGGCACAACCTACTGGACCCCCAGGTTGACATAACAGCATATGGCTGAGAGAAGTTTACTAAAGGAACATTTCTATGAAAGTTTTGTCAAAATATCTGCAAAGGCTTTGTAGTTAATGCCATTTTTCAATTTTCCCCATTATAAGTCTATGGAAAATCTAAGTTGCCATAGCAACCAAACTAAAGAGCCGAATTTCATAAAAAACACAAAACCTGTAAAGGCAAATATGGTGAATATTTCCATAAACTTTCAGCCTCATAGAGCATACGGTTTCTGAGGAGATGATTTTTAAGTAATTTTTTTTTCTATTTTTTCATTTTGGTTTCCATGGCAACCAATACAAATGAGCAGTAGGCCTAAAATCATATGGCAGATAGTAGATTGCCTAAGGAATATTTCTATGAAAGTTTTGTCAAAATATCTGCAGTGGCTTGGCAACCAAACCAATGAGCCGAATTTCATAAAAAACACAAACTTTCAATCCCCCAACCCAAGGATGCTACAGATGAAATTTGGGCTGAATCGGCCCAGTGGCTTCAGAGGAGATGTCGTTTGAAAGTGTTGACGACGACGCAGACGCCGACGACGACGACGACGGACAAATGCCTATCCTATAAGCTCCCCCGGAGCCTTCGGCTCTGGTGAGCTAAAAACTCCTTAATTATCCCCAACTATTTCTTATGTAGAGGATTTCGCTAGGGGCTCAAGAACGGGTTCAACTCATCCATGGTAAACGAGCCATTGGTGTTCGAGCCATCGAAGTTCTACTGTATCAAGTTATGTGCCCTTGGTCACTATGCTGCTACTACCCCTTTCTTACCATTGAGACCAAGTGTAGTACAAGTTTCATCAAAGTTAGACCACAAACATAAAAGTTATTAAGCAAAATGCATTTTAACCCTTATCTTGCTGTTCACGACAACCCCTGTCTTTACAACCAGTGTAGATCCTGATCAGATGGCTTCTTCAGAAGCCATCTGATCAGGATCTACACTGTTTGGCATTTAGTTTATGAATTTGTAGCAATAAATTACACCAAGTAATTTGATTGGTTGATAGACAGAAATGGGTGTGGCTTAAATGAATATTCAGCAAGATAAGGGTTAATTTTGCAGTTACAGTATCACGGAAGCATGGAGTCACGGAATGACAGAATAAAGGAAGGACCTGGCAAATCCAGTAAAGCCCTACTTTTTCAAAGCGGGACTACCTGACCTCCACCTGACCTTCTGTTGCAGAAACGGGCATCCCATATGTGACCCGAGTGAAGCTGGAATCCACAGCAGTCAGAGACCTAGGTAATGTTAGTGACAGTCTCTCATGACAATAGGGTTGCGCAAACTCTTGCTATACTGGACAGAGGTGCAGGTTGATCTGAGTCTTTGCTAGCTGCACAGGCCTTATTGCAGGCCTTGTTGTGGTGCGGCTCATCTATAATGAAAACCTAACAGTCATGTGTGACATAACCAGCGATTTTGGGTTGTGCATAAATTTTAAGGGACTCATATAAACATTATCACACTAGCAACTTATCTTTGACACAGATATATGCAGTTGAACACCACACTTCACTCATTTTAGGGGGAGTAATGGGGATAATGAAGGGAAAACTTTTATTTTTCTCCACATTAGGATAACTCCCCTGTACGATATAGAGCATTTTTCACACCTCCAAAATGGCTACTTTTCTGAAGAAAATCCTTTATATTTTTCATATAAAAGCTCATAACATAAGTTGGGTGTGCTCGTTAGAACCGCTTCATTGAGGCGGTTCTAACGAGTACCCACAACCTATGTCTTGGAGCAGAAATAAGGAAAATAATGAATACCCCCATAAACCCCAGTTTTCTCTATATAAACTGGGGTTTTGGGGGGTCTTCATTTCACAGACTTGTTCACATGATGAATAAATCAGCCACCTCCTCAAAGTGGATGCTTAATGGAAGTTACACCCTAATTGTTTTTATCTCAAAATTTGCTTAAAGGGAATAGGAACACCCAGAAGATTTTTTCAGCCATTTTTCAAACTGAAACAAATTTCAGAACTTCCTGTTTTCTTTTCTATCAACTCTGGCCCACAGAAAAAGGGGTCTATTCTTAGGCAAGAATTTGCTCCATGGAAGCAAATTCTTTCCTTTAAGAGTTGACCCCTATTGACATGGAAGACAAAATTGCTCTTGGAGGAGTTGCCTCCCCTGAAGGTATTCCCATCCCCTTAAAGGGAAATGAACAAACCGCCAATGGAGGCCATTCTTTCAAAAATACACCTGACTCATTGATCAATAGGACAAAACACTTAAAGGACAGAATTCGCTCCTGAGAAGCGAATTCTGTCCTTTAAGAGGAGACCCAAAAGTTGGGGGTAGGAATAGGGGTGCGGGGCAGAGTAATGCTGCCTTTGTGAGCATATGAGTTGATGCAGAAGCTGAAGAACTGATCACAAACAGATGAAATAACAGCTGGAAAACCGGACATCTATATCGCGTCGTACTCAAAGCAGGCATGACAAAATACAAAGTTGTCTCCCTTGAAAAATCTGGCATAAAATCTGAGGTATAACCATTCCCCTTAATATACAAGACTTTCACTGTAAATGGCACAGACAATGACATTTTTGTCTATATTCAACACGTCCAGTGAAACTTCAATGGTTAAAATATTGATTTCCGTTTACCATGGCTAATTCTAACTCACTTTAGAGACCTTATGGAATTATTCTCATGGCTCCAGATATGTGTGCCAAGATATTTATAAGTTGGGGAGGTTTTCCTGATTTTATATTAAAAACGGCATGTTGTGTGCCTCACTGAGGCAATTCCATTGAGTACACACAACATACCTTTTTTAAAGGAAGAAATAGGCAATCTTACACCAGTGGTAATTTCATCAGCTTTATGAAAACGAGTAAAAGTCCCACAAAATTGGAAGCAATGTCTCCAAAATGACCTAAATATTGTTGATGGGAATGTTAAACCTCAATTTAAACAAACAAATTAGCAGTATAAGGGTTAACACTCACTGGCTCAAAAACTAACCTAGACTAAAACATTACGAAAACACGCCTATATAAATACATTGTATCCTATATCGCCGAAAAAAATGAATTTTTTCTTATTTCTACTCAAAATATAGATTGTCTAGATCTATATTTTAGAGCGAAATAAGAAAAATAATATTAACCCATGTAAACCCCAGTTTTACAACATAAAAGTAGGGTTCAAGGGGGTCAATATTATATAGGCGTTTTTTTCGTGATGAATTTCAACAGTTTTAAGGGGCTTTGAGCAGGTCGGCATTCCTGCCTGAGATGCAAAACCACAATTTTGACATTTACTACTTAAAATATATTTACAGTTCATGAAATATTTCAAACACCATTTTAATGGCAAGTTCATTACAAAAAAAAAAAACAAAAAAAAACACACCTCTTTATAACACCTTATATCACTGCATGGATTTTTATAGGAATCTAAGAGGATGTAACCCATTCAGTACCAGAAACCCCTAAAGTGGTACCTTGGCAAACAGTGTAGGCCATGATCAGACGCCGCAGAATGCGGCGTCTGATCAGGGCCTACACTGTTTGCAAAAACTTAAGCCATTCTCCAAATCAATTTTGAAGATAACACAACCTGACACCCCTAAATTTTGAAATGAACTCCTGCTATATATAAGGAGGAAGATTCTGTTTGGTACAAAAAAAGGTTAATCCACTTTATACAGGACAACCCAATATGGGTCACTGGCAAACAGTCCACGCCCAGATCAGACTCTATAGAATGCAGTGACTGTTCAGGGCCCACACTGTTTGCATGCAAGTTCAGTCCTTTTCAAATCATTTCTAAAACCAACTCAACCTGGTACCCCTAAAGCAGACGACAGAGGTATTTTGTGTGTGCCCTAAAGCAGACGACAAACAGATCAGATGCATTTGAGGAGTAAAACTAGCATGGTTTTCTTTGAAGCCAGGCAACTGTGTATCAAATCTCAGAGAAAACTGAGCATTCTTGGTTTTTTACAGGTCTTAATTTTTTACAGATACAAGAGGGCCAAGATGGCACATAAGCTGAAAAAGTGTTATAGCTTGTGGAAGTGATAGGGGTGATTGACTATTTTTTTAAACCACTGTATGCTAGTGGACTCTTCCATCGCTATATGTTGGATAAGTCTGATTTGTCATACGAGGGTATGGGGTGTCAGGCCTATTTTTTTCGTTTTTATTCCATTTTTGACAGAAAATTCTGTTAGCAAATAGTGCAGGCCCTGATCAGACGCCGCGTTCTGCGGCGTCTGATCTAGGCCTACACTATTTGCCAAGGTACCCCTTAAAGGCCTTTAGGAGTTTCCCACATACACTGGGTTAACTTTGGCAGCCATCTTGTTCAGTGGAGCAGAATATATTCCGAGGCCCCAGCTGTTTAAAGCATTGCTAGCTTAACAAACTTGTTTGTGACCAAAACTTTTAAACAGTTTAGCTAAACAAATATTTTTGACTGAAAAGATTGCAAAATCTGCTCACATTTTCTCAGCAAAAAATATTAAGGTTTCTTTCCAAATTAAATAATCAAAGTTTTAATATGTTTACTAACGGTTGTTAAGTCTGAACTACTGGGTCCATATTACTCTTCTCTCCTACCCATATCACCAATAGACTTGCTACTCAAAACTTATAATTTTCTGCACTCCTTCCATTTGCTGCTTTCTTGTATATAAATATCTTTTTTCTATCTAACTGTCCCAGACTACTGTAATGATCCTAATTATTGGGACAGAAAGGCCTAAGCAAAAAGTGCAGACCCAGATCAGACTGCTCCTGAAGGAGCAGTCTGATCAGGGTCTTCTCTATTTGCCATTCTGTTTGCACCTTTTGGACTCCTTGCAGGATTGTGAACATCTTTTTAACAATTCTTGGAGCATTTCATCAAGTATTCAAGGTGTCCCAATATTTAGGATTATTACAGTAGCTATCAGCAATGCCAGTTTCTGGTACCAAGTTGACACTGTCATTCGTCCAAGTCGGATCCGACAAGCTGGAGGTTGTAGCTTCCTTTTGCTACCTAGGTGATATGCTCTCTGCAGTGGGTGGTTGCGACCTTTCAACAACATCACGTGTGAAAACAGCCTGGAAGAAATTCAAGGAGTTGCTACCAGTTCTCTCTTCCCGCCACCTCTCGTTCAAGACACGTGGCCGTGTGTATAGCTCTTGTGTGCGGAGCACAATGCTTCATGCCACTGAGACATGGCCATTGACAAAGCCAAACCTCCAACGTCTACAGCGAAATGACAGGGCAATGATCAGACAGATCTGCAATGTCAAGCCCCAGGACACTGTCACCATCAGGTCCAGTGAGTTACTTGAGCGTCTTGGCATTGAGGACCTGGACCTCATCCTAAAAGAGAGATTTGTTTGATTTGAGGTTTAACGTCCCCGTCAACACTGTAAAGGTCATTTTGGAGACGTTGCTTCCAATTTTGTGGGACTTTTACCCGACATTGAGATGATATGACATCTCAAGCCCTGCCGCCCAATGAAACCAATAGGTTTTATAAGCATGGACGGTCTGACCTTCGCACTGCTTTGCCTGGGCAGGCTTAGATCCTCTAAGCAGTTTACCAGTATTCGTGTGCGGGTCAGTTTCAGCTCTGCGTGGAAGCATCATGCAGCCCATCTATTTCTTCAAGCCCCGATGGGCGGGGGCCGACCTGAAAGAGAGAAGGCTTCGTTGGTATGGACATGTGGAACACTCCAACGGTGCAGTCAAGACTGCCTGTGACATACAGGTAGGTGGAAAGCGGGGGCCAGGAAGGCCCAAGATGACCTGGAAGCAGCTAAAAGAAAGTGATTGCAGAGAATGGAAGCTCTCTGCTATCGATCCTCACGATAGACAAGCCTGGAGATCTAGCGTAAGATCTGCCATGCTTGCAGCAAGCCAGCTACCTGGAAGGGGGCTCACTTATGTGGACGTTGCCCCTGTACCTGCACGTTAATCAAAAATCCGTTGATGATGATGATTCCTCTTTTTTTTTTCTTTCTTTTTACGATCTTACTTTCCTTTCAATAGTCTGACAGGCTTGTTCAAAAGTAAATGAACTTATAAATCAATATTATGCTAAAACTTTTCATTCAATGTGGGTCATATTTTGCTGAAAAAGAAAATGGGAGTAGCTTTAAAGCCAGTTAATAGCACTACTTTCAGTTTCTGTCCACTAGCTGTATTGCTTATACACTAATAGTTGTTTATCTCTACTCACTCCAGTTATTGTCCACCAGGTATCCGGTTTTCTGGTATATTATACAATACTGCAGTTTCAAAGCATCGTATAAAGCTTAAAGAGCTTCTTAGTGGTCTAACTATTACTGTTCTAGGAAGTACAATATCTAATATTCTGGTATTTCTGCTGAAAAAAATGTGAGTAGTTTTTGCATTTGCTTGCAAAAGCTACTCACATTTTTTTCAGCAAAAAATATTAGCATAAAATTAATTAAATGATCAAAGTTTGAACAATACATATACAGTCAAACTTCAATGGCTCGAACACCTTTGGGACCTTGAAAATCTGTTCGAGACAGGGGTAGTTCGAGCCTCTGAAGGCTACTGCCAGGAGGTATACGATATACTTTTTGGTATTTTTTCAGTTGTTCTATAATGATAATGTATGCTGTGTGTACTCATTTGAATCGCCTCATCGAGGCGATTCTAATGAGTACACACAACATACATTTGCAAGATAAAGGACGAAGATCTCCTAAATTTTCTCCCACTATTTCTTATGTAGGGGATTTCCCTAGGGGCTCCAGAATGAGTTCGACTCAGCCATGGTAAACGAGCCATCGGTGTTCGAGCGATCGAAGTTCTACTGTATATACTAACAACATCATCATTAGTTCTGAGGAACAGAACCATGGAGTATAATTTCAGATATCTTGTTTTCTTAAAAATGAACACCACTGTTAGTTTTCTGTACTGTTTTCATTTAACCCTTAAAACGCCGAGAAAAACTACATCTGAAAATGTCGTCTGCTTATGTTGTCTGCTGAAATTTCTTTTGCAAACTTCTTCAAAGTATTTTTATACATGCAAAAAATTACTTTAAGGTAACCAGCAGACGGCAAAGCAGGCAACAATAGTCATGATTGGCCTTTTATGGGTTAATGTCAATAAGGTATGTCATTTTACAGAATCAATTTCTTCTTCTGTCCATCTAGGTGTGTTTTTGCACTGTTGGTCTTTTTCTAACTTTTTTTTTCTTTCTGATGTTTTTTCTATTGTTCTTTTTTCCTACTGAAGTTTTTCCTTCTGTTTTTTTTTTCTTCCTCTATACAACTTTACCAAACTGTGTGCTGTTTTCTTGTAAAAATATATCTATTTACATAAGTCAATGAGACATAAAACATCTTTAATAGCAAGGTGGGATTTTTTCATCTTTTAAATGTTTTAACACCTTAAAAAGACATAATTATAATACAAGCATGTTTGTATATCTTTACTTTATAGTCAGGCAATAACAAACATATTTTAAAGATTTTTTTATTTCTCCAAGGAACCGAACTTGAAGGTCCTTATTAGGTCCCACATCACATCACAGGTTTTTATGGAGAATTCAATAAAATCACCCAGTACTTATCACCAAACAATCCTTACTCTTAGATACAATATAAAGGAGCAATAAAAATATTGGAGAATATTTTTTTTTGTTTCTCCTTTAACCTTTACCCACTCTCTAGGCTAATTCGGCAGACGACAAATTGTTGGTATTTTTCTTATTTTTCCTAGAAAACAGGATTTTGCATGAGATGCCAAATCCTGTTTTTCAGGAAAAACAAGAAAATATTTCAAACTGCCGTCTGCTGAAAAAAGTACCCAGCATGCAATGCATTTAAATGTATGTTGCGTGTACTACAGTTAAACTGTGATGGCTTGAACAACACTGGTTACTCATTTACGGAGGCTGTTATTCCTCATTATCCATCCTGATTGGACACTATGAGCACTATAAGTACCCCCCCCCTCCCCCCGGCTCAAACTACCCCTATCTTGAACAAATTTTCATGGTCCCAAAGGTCTATGAACCATTGAAGATCAACTGTAGAATCATCTTAATGAGGGGAATCTGACTTGTACACACAACATTTGTTTCAAACAAAAAATAAGGGAAGCTATTTTCTTTTCTCCTCTTCACTACCCTAATTTGATCTAAGAGCTCTTGGAGCTTCTTTCCTCTCTCTTTGATTTTCAACAATCACTAGTCTTAAAACATAAAAATAAAAATATTACATCAAAAAGCATTTTACCAAAGCAATCATTATTACTATCACCATATAACAATGAAAACACTGAGGACACACTTTCCTTGTCAAAACATACAGTTATCATTCTTTTAACGATTACTACTGAAATCATGACAACACTCACACACGGACTATGTTTATCTATAACTGAAAACTAAATTATTTTACCGGCTAGAAATCATCACGCAAACACACCTATATAATTTAGACTCACTTGAACCCCACTTTTATATATAGTGAAACTGTGGTTTACAGGTTTATATCTTATTTTTCTTATTTCTGCTTCAAAATATAGATTTTGAGTACTCCTTAGAACCAGCTCAATGAGGCCATTCTAACGAGTACCCCAATCTATATTTTGGAGCTGAAATAAGAAAAATATCACAATTTTTCATCTTAAATTTTTTGTTTATTGGCGGTTTTACAATGCATCTGTATATGCATGTTTTCGTAATGATCTCACATTTTGCCAGTGCTGAACAATTTTATGGTAACAAATCACTTTTTCCGTATAGATATTATTTGCAACTGAGTACTTATTAAGGGGAATGGGAATACCAGGCAGATTTTTCTGCCATTTTTCAAAAGGACACAACCATTCAGACTTCCGGTTTGCTTTTCTATAAACTCTGGCCCACGAAAGGGGGTCAACCCTTAAAGGAAAGAGTTTGCTTCTGAGGAGCAAATTCTTTCCTTTAAGAGTTGAGGTCCTGTCTCCTTATGACCTTAGCTGTTGGTGAGATGTAAAACGCAAACACTCAATCATTCCTTTAAGAGTTGACCCCTATGGACATGGGAGATCAAAAACTTTGGCAAGAGTTGCCTCCCTTAAAGGTGCATCCATTCCCCTTAAATCATGAAAATTTCTCGCTTGTGAAATAAAACTGATTTATAGTGTTCAGATGACAGATTAAGATAATTTTCTCCTTATTGCCAAAACGCTCTCTTCTTACACAAACCTAAAATGAACTTACAAACAATATCAAGCAAAGATCTCTGTGAAAATATTAGACAAACATGAATACTCCGATAGCACCAGATACACCACAACCTCATTATAACACGGTTCATTATAACACTGTTCATTATAACACGATTTTGGATAAAACATGGTTTCAAAATGGATCCCAAAAATGTATAAATTAAATAGAAAAATGACCATAAATGGTCATTTTTCTATATAATCTATACATTTTTGTTTGGATACAACACGGTTGTTTAGCTAACTCGGTTTCTACTTTTATAATAGTGTATAAAGAGGTTGTGGTGTACTAAGAATTAACAAGGACAATTATCAGATAATTTTCCTTATTTCTGTTCAGAAACGTATGTTGTGGGTACTTATTAACAATCCCCCGAATGAGGGAATTCTAATAAATTCCCATATTAACATTGTGTTATATTGCGGGTACTCATTAGAATCCCCTCAATGACGTTCTAGTAAGTTGCCATGACAGTGTTGTCGATACTTTCTAGAACTGTCTCAATGAGGTAATTCTAATAAGTTACCATAACATACAATTTTTTTTTCGGAGAAATAAGAAAAATTATCCGAAAATTTATCCTCACCACTCCACATCTTGAACTACATGTATGCAGTCCATTTTCTCACGATTCACCTCCAATTCTCCAATGCCCTTATAATTTTTTGATTCCTAAATCCTGTTAAAAGCACTTTTAAGCAGCATGCAAAATTCTGGGCCTTGTTGTTCAAAGTTAACAAAGTTATTTATTAATGCTATACTAAAACTTCAACCATTTTGCAAGGTGAAATATACATGGCATGAACACCAATGGCTCATTTACCATGGCTATTTCAAACTCTTTCCAAAGGAAAAATTTCCCATAACTGCAGATATTAATACAGAGAAATTCCTATAATAAGACCACCTTCAGTACTGTTCAAAACTGGTCTTTAAGACCACTTTTAAACAGTCCCAAAAGGTGGTATCTTTGTAGAAGACACATAGTGGAAGAATGACCAAACCTTTTAAATATGCTTCCAAAAGGAGAATTAGTCTTAATTTTAGGTGATCTTAATAGCGAAATTTCACTGTATATTTTGAACAAGTTAGAGAGAATTTTCCGATTTTTTTCTTGAAAATGTATGCTCTGTTGTGTGTACTCAATAGAATTACCTCAATGATGTGATTCTAAAGAGTACACACAACATACCTTTTATTTCAAAGACAATAGAAAGACATCCCCAGGTGCTCTGAGTAACCCTCAGTAGCTCAAACTACCCGTGTTTCAAACAAATTTCATGGCTCCAAAGGTGTTTGAGACACTGAAGTTTTACTGTACCATTACTCTTATTTCTGCAGCTGTTAACACTGTGACCACTAATAAGTCTGTTCAGCTAACGAGACTTTACTCTTACTTCTGCAGCTGTTAACATTGTGACCACTAACAAGTTTGTTCTGCTAATGAAACTTTGAACAACTTGGCCCTCATATGGAATAATATGAACTTTGACCCTCTATGTGAAACTGTTACATCCTAACACCATGACAAATGATGCCCTATCTGAATCAAAAGTAACACAAAATATATCAATTCTCAGTTAAAACCAGTGCTCCACACAATGAACAAGGAGCTACGATATTTAGTATTTACCCAAAAAACATGTTGTGGGTACTTGCTAAAATCACATCAAAATAATCTTATGTTGGGGGTACTTGTTAGAATCCACTCAACGGAGGCTTCTAACAAAGACCCACAACACCTAAGGCTATTCTAACAAACACCCAATCAATATGTTTTTTATCGAGTAATACGAAAATAAAACATAAAAATATCCTCAATACTTAGCCCTTAAGATGACGAGAAAAACTGCAATGTCATCTGTTTTATATGTTGTCTGCTGCTTATTATTATATATATTTTATATGTCGTCTGCTGCTTAGTCTTGCAAGCCTTTTAAACATATTTTTGAATACAGGCAAAAAGTGTGGACTCAGATCAGACTGCTCCTATAGCAGCAGTCTGATCTGGATCCACACTGTTTGCAACAACGATCTTTCAAATAGCTTTCAGACAACAAAGCAGACGACAATAACTGCGACTGGCATTTGAAGGGTTAGAGTTTTCTGGAGCTCTGTAAAACTGAGACAACATTTTATCTCCTCTGATACAAGGGTATAATGAATTTGTGACTAAACGGTGACTTGTATGTTATTCCGATATCTTTAAACACTTTCTTTGGTAGTCCGAGATCACAGAGGTAAGCCTGAGCAGAATTTTTCACCATGTCTAATGGCAAGCATGGCCACAAACACCACTTGGGCTGTATTGGGACACTTTCCATTGGTGGGTCGATTGCAAAGACTGGTGCCCTGTTTTCTGTGGCCCACTTGATATGAGCCTGGTACCAGCTCTGCTCCTGAAGGACAGAATTTTCGTGACTGTCCATGCAGTTGATTATCATGTCTACAGAACACGTAGGAATATCTGAAATAGAATATAAGTTGTTGATCAGAGGTGGGCAAAAACCGGAGTTTCCCTAGAAAAACTACCTGACCTTCCATTGCAGTACTTGGCATGTAATATAACCAGAGTGAGGCCTGAACTCACAGCAGTGAGACCTCGTGTATAAAAGTCAGCACTCTTAACCACTTGTGTGACTATGCCACGGTGGCATGGTAATTTGGCATAATTTCTTTTGTTTCTTCATCACAACCACAACCTCATTTTAACACTGTTCATTTCAACACAGTTTTGGATATAACATGGCTTCAAAATGGATCCAAAAATGTATAGAAATTTTATCTGTCTGGCTTTCTATCTGAGAATGACTCTTACCATATGTTGCCCATTACCATATGTATATTTGAACGGACAGGCCTGAGCAAACAGTGTAGACCCAGATGAGACGCAGCAGAATGCGGCGTCTCATCAGGGTCTGCACTGTTTGCCACTCATCCCGCTATTTTAGGCATAACTTTGGGTAGTAAATTGTACCTATCAAGTAATCGATTAAAAGCAAATCAGAAATGATAATCATTTTTATGGAATTTATCCATCGATTAATCGATTATACGATTAATCATGTCAGCCTTACTAATAGTGTTATAAAGAGGTTGTGGTGTATTTCTAACAAGAAATAATGAACATCCCTTGATCCTCCTGGCTATGCTTCCTTATCAGAGGCCTAGTTTTGGCTATTGAATAACCTATCCCTATCAAACTGCTGGAAGCTTAGTTTTGAATTTTTAAAAAATTTGGTTAAAAGTGTAATATCCCAGTCAACAATATTTAGGTCATGTTGAGCTAGTCGGTTTACCTAATCACTCTTTTTTCTGAGCAGGTTTATACAAAAGCAGTTAATCATTACAATGAATATTCTTACAATAGAAACTGACAACTGCCTTTCTTGAATCAGTTGAAGGGAGATAATGACCATAGAAAATATTTCATGGTCAATCTCTATGAAAGAATGTTGCAGACGCAGTGGGGATCCAAACTCCGACCCTATGATCATCAGTCAGAAGAGTATCTGACTCTCAGCCACATAGGCAGGGGTATGTTAAACATATATTCATTTCAAATTTACCTTATTTACCCTAAAGTATTCAGATACCTCAACTCCTTACCATACTTGTTCTAACATTTGAACAAGTACAATTTACTACAAAATGTTGTGTCTAAAATAGTTGGAGGAGTAGCTTAAAGTGTAGACCCTGATGAAATGATGCATTCTGCAGTGCCTCTTCTGGATCTTCAGCATTTGCTCAGGCATATCTGTCCAAATACATATGGTTAATACGGTACCCACTGATGCAATTCTACCGAAAATCTAGTATCTGTCTGAACATGTATTTATGAAGAAATGGGATTATTACCAAACTATCAGTTAGTAACTATACTTAGAGAAATGGTTTAACTTTCACAGGATTTTTTTCTGTCATTATTATTTTTGTCTCTCCTAGTTTACAAACTTTTCCACATTCAATACAGACAAAATCAACAAATCTGGTTGTGAAGAGGTTGTGAAACTCTTCTCACAGCTTAAGTTAGTAAATATTTAGGGATAAATTAGGGAGATTTTTCTTGATATTTTATCGGGGGAAAGGATGGAGAGTGTACTCCTTACAACCATCTGCTCAAGAAAATATACAACATGCTACTAGGGCTGACAAATCAAAGCTGAATAGACAACTGAATATCACTCCTGTCATTGTGATCGATAATTGATTAGTAATCACTGAAAATTTTATCATAATTTTACCTTTGCAGCTTACTGTCCCAGCATGACGCATGACTCTTACCATATGTTACACTTTACCCTACATATTTGGACAGACAGGCCTGAGCAAACAGTACAGACTCAAATGAGATGCTACAGAATGCCTATCTGTCCCAATACATTGTACTTAAGATCATTACGGTAAGCGTACCTTGAGCATTTGAATATCTTTTCCCTCCACACATTTCATACAGCTTCAACTCTTGCTCCACTGACTGCACCATCCTTATGAAATTTGGCAGGAACACAATTGTCTTGACTCCATGGTTGACTAGATGTCGAGCACAGTTCAAACCCTGGGCTCCCTGAATGTGAGGCCCACACAGGACCACAATGGTAGGCAGTTGGTGACCATTTTGTGGGTTCAACCTGTGAAAGATAAAGGACACATGATGATGAAAAGAAAACATACTGCATGACATTTTGTTATACTGCAAAGGAATTTGTAGGCTTTTCACTATATGTATGTTTGAGTTTTTGTCCCTGACTCCGGTTTAACGACTCATCTGAGAGTCTGGAGAAGACCAGGATCTAACCCCCGATCCTATCGGCTTTTCACCAGACAGCACAAGAACAATTATTTTCCATATTCACCATGAGCAAAAAAAAATGGTCTCTTGCGCTCCCCTTTGCCACCATCTTGGATTTACTGCACAGTTGCTGAGAAATAAAAGCAAAATAATTGCATGATCTCAAAAATGTTCAGCAATTTTAAATAAATAACAAAAACAAAACTTTTGATTCTTTTTAATAAATTCGGAATTTTATTTCGTTGTTCTCACTGACATTCTATGACATTAGCATTACCCCACTAATCATTGTATTCAATGTAGTGCATGCAGTCCGCCCCCGCCCATCGGGGCTTGAAGAAATAAATGGGCTGCATGATGCTTCCACGCAGAGCTGAAACTGACCCACACACTAGTACTGGTAAACCGCTTAGAGGATCTTAGCATGCCCAGGCAAAGTGGTGCGAGTCGGCCTGTCCATGCTTATAAACCCTATTGGTTTCATTGGGCGGCAGGGCTTGAGATGTCATTTCATCTCGATGTCAGGTATAAGTCCCACAAAATTGGAAGCAACGTCTCAAAAATGACCTTTACAGTGTTGACGGGGATGTTAAACCTAAAATCAAACAGAAGTGCATGCAGAAGGGCATGTTTGATGTCACAGGTAAGCATTTACTCCTCATGATTTCTTTGTTTGTATTGGAGTTTAACGGCCCAGTCAACACTATTTAGGTCATTTTTGAGCCAGTCAGTTTACTTATCCACACTTTTCCTGGGCAAGCTTATACGTAAGCCATTAACCAGTACAGTGCACATTCTTTCGCCAGAAACTGACAACTGCCCTTCTTGAATCAGCGGAAGGGAGAGAATGACCATAGAAAAGATTTCATGATCAATCTCCACAAAAGAATGTTGCCAACCCCGGTAGGTATCGAACCCGCGTCCTCCTGATCACCAGTCAGACGCGCATCTGACTGAGCTACCGAGGCCGGCTAAACTCCTCATGAAATCTGCTGCAAAAGATTTCTTTGGAAAACATTGCAAAAATGCATAAAATGTTGTGCAAAAGCTCAGTAGTGTAACAAATTTGATATTTAGATTCTTGACAGGGAACTTGTGAATAGATCCCCTATCTGAAAGTGATTGTATCTGTCCTTGACTAAAGGCTAGGCAAATATTGCTCTCAGGCGGGGAGTGTGATCCCATGTTCCCTGTCAAGAATCAAAATAACTAATAATGCACCCAGCAAGGATTTATGGCAGCCATTTTGTTTTGTATGTTTAAGGATTTATAGCAGCCATTTTCTTCGTTTTTTTTTTTTGTTTTGTTTTTTTTTTAGTTTAAGAGCCCACTCAACACTATAAAGGTCATGTCGAGCCATTCATATTATATTTTTCTTGTCTGACAGGCTTAGACTATCTTTAATAGTGGAAAACCATTACAGTGTATATTCTTACAGCAGTAAGTGACAACTGTCCTCCATGAATCAGCAGTAGGGAGAGACTGACCTTGCCTCTGATGCTAGAGGTCCCGGGTTCGATCCCCGGCAGCGGCGATAAAATTTCGGTGTCCGAACACGCTCCATTGGCATCATTTGCAGGGATGAATGTCACTAAGTGCACCGTCCTTCGGATTGGGACGTTAACTGGAGGCCCCCTGTGCAGGGAGAACCATCCCCTGTGCAGGTTAAAGATCCCTAGCGTAATTACATGATTACTGTGTAGGCTTTCATCCTGCAAAACTGGAGTGTATGTAATGTACACCTGCGGTAATGGTCAAATGTGACCGACGCAGTATCATGAGATAGATAGATAAAGAAAAACTTGCAGAGGACAGAGGACCTCATTATGACAGAATAATTAAGCAGAATACTTTCCCTTGCATTCACCATTATAAACAATTTGTTGCTATAAAGAGAAACAATAAGAAGTAGTATAATACTAGGGAACAAAGGTCCTTTACTCCTTAATGCTCTGCATGCGTTTTTTTTTCAGCAGACAACATTTTGTAATATCAACAATTTGTCGTCTGCTGAATTAGCTCAGGGCTAAAGATTAATTACTCCAAGAAACAATGTTGTGGACAGTTGTTAGAATCCATTCAAACAAATATCCACAACATCTGTTTTTTGGACTATTAGATTAATAGAACCTTTCATGAATATGGATTTGATGGAGACATTTCCAACCTAAGGGATGGCCGCTATAATCTGGACCCCAGCTAAACCTTGAGCTTAAGATTCATTTAATTGAATTTGCCGTTATAACGAGTTTTGTCGTTCTAACGAATGCCAGTGTAAAATGGGCTGACTGCATTATGTTAATGCTAAATTACCGGTATTATAGTTCAACATATATTCAGTTGTTTTTTTACTGTACTGAATGATAAAAGATTGAATGTAAATTTAACTATTGCATCATATGTTTTCAGGTGGACAGACCTTAGCAAACAGAGTAGACACAAATGAGATGCCACAGAATGCGGCATCTCATCAGGGTCTACAGTGTTTGCCACCCATTCAGCTATTTTTAAGTACATCACAAGGTAATAAATTGTACTTGTCTAAATTTTTATGTATGGATTAGCAGTTTACTTAGGGTAAATACTGTAATGACTTTGTTAGCTTTGAACAACCTTCTTCTGACACCTACCTACTACTGCCCCCTATTAGCTGCAGCACCATCTCGCTGGAAGAACGACCAATCATCTCCAATCTCCGCTCAGCAGAGAAACCACACTGCTCCCCAGCAGTAAAGAGACGATTCCTAACATCATAATCTATGCTTGGAATAACTAGACCAGAATCTGTAAGCAAACATTACTGTTTAACCCATTGTATACTAGTGGACTCTTCCATTGCTATATGTTGGACATGTTCATTTGTCATAAAAGGGGTGTCAGGCCTATTTTTTTGTTTTTATTCTATTTTGACGGAAATTCTGTTAGCAAATAGTGCATGCCCTGATCAGACGCCGGGTTCTGCGGCGTCTGATCTGGGCCTGCACCTTTTGCCACTGTACCCCTTTAGGGGTTTCCCGCATACAATGGGTTAACCCATTTTGTACTGAATGGAATCTCTCCCCCTTATATACAACAGGAGTCCATTTTGAAATTTAGGGGTATCAGGTTCATTAATCTATAGAAATTTTTATTTAGAACTTTAGACTTTTCTGCAAACAGAAAAAGGCCCTGATCAGAAGCCACATTCTGTGGCATTTGATCTGGGCCTGCACCGTTTGCCAATAACCTGTTTTGGTGTTTTCTGCATAAAATGATCTTCAAGGTCCCACAGCCCCAAGGGCCATGAAGCATAGCTCCAGTTTAACCCTTTTTGTACCAGAAACCCAAAAATCAGGTACCCTGGCAAACAGTGCAGGCCCAGATCAGACGCCGCAGAATGCGGCGTCTGATCAAGGCCTATACTGATCAAGGCCTACACTAGTAGCAAACAGTGCAGGCCCAGATCAGATGCCGCAGAATGCCAAAAAGTTAAGCCATTTTCCAAGTAAATTTTGAAGAAAACACAACCCAACACCCCTTACTTTTGGAATGGACCCCTGGAATATATAAGGAGGAAGATTCCATTTGGTACAAAAAGAGTTAAGTAGAAGTAACAAAGATAATAAAGAGATGATTTTTCCATATGTCTTGTTATAAACACATCATGTTGTGGGTCCTTGTTAGAATTACCAGTCCGCAAGTCTTACAAGTACCCACAATATGTCAGGCAATTATAGCAATTTGGTACTCACAACATATTCCTCACTGAGACAATTCTATTGAGTACCAACAATATATGCCTCATTGAGGCAGTTCTAACAAGTACCCACAACGTATGTCAGAGGATCTAATAAGCACCGCAGCATGCCTGTTAATCAACTAAGTACCCGCATCATAATTCCGGCTATTCTATCAAGCACCCACAACATGTTCTAATGAAGCAATCCCAATATTACGGCCAAATTATTCTCTTCACTACCCCTTAATCATAGATAAGATCAAGCACCCACAACATGTTCTAATGAAGCAATCCCAATATTACAGCCAAATTATTCTCTTCACCACCCCTTAATCATAGATAAGATCAAGCACCCACAACATGTTCTAATGAAGCAATCCCAATATTACAGCCAAATTATTCTCTTCACCACCCCTTAATCATAGATAAGATCAAGCACCCACAACATGTTCTAATGAAGCAATCCCAATATTACGGCCAAATTATCCTCTTCACCACCCCTTAATCATAGATAAGATCAAGCACCCACAACATGTTCTAATGAAGCAATCCCAATAATACAGCCAAATTATTCTCTTCACTACCCCTTAATCATAGATAGGATAAAAGAAAGGTTTTGTTTGTGTTGAAGTTTTACATCCCTGTCATTTTAAGAAAGGTTTTGTTTATGTTGAAGTTTTACATCCCTGTCATTTTTTTTTTTTTTTTTTTTTTTTTGGTTTGGGTTTTACGGCCCTTTCAAGATTATTTCACTCATATCGAGCCAATCGTTAATCAGAGGTGGGCGAAAACCGGAGTACCCGGAGAAAAACCACCTGACCTTCCGTTGCAGAACTTGGCGTCTCACACGTGGCCCGAGCGAGGCTCGAACCTACGGCGGTGAGAGACCTAGTGACTAAGAGTCAGCGCTCTTATCCACTAGGCCACGGAGGCCCGTTTCCCTGTCATTTTCTACATATAAATCTGCAGTATACATTTTTTAAAATGAACATTTTATATATATATATATATCAATTAGTGGGTCCAAGATGCGAGTGATGCGATTTATTCCGTAAATGTCGGGTCCTCCATCGATTGTCGGGTCCTCTGAAGTGGATTGTTGGGTCTTGGACCCAACAATTACTATGGGAGTTTTACATTGAGGACCCAATTTTTATGTATGTTTATGTTTATATATATATATATATATATAAGGTTGGGGTGTGCTTCAGTCTGCTCAATGATTCCAAAGGAAACAAAAATTTACTGACTTACGTAGAGGAATTGCTGTAATTTTCCTAAAATTTTAACAAATTTGTTACACAATCCTGCAAGGAGTCTGAAAGGTGCCGATGGAATGGCAAACAGTGTAGATCCTGATCAGACTGCTTCTTGGAGTCTGATCTGGGTCTGCACTGTTTGCTCTGTCCCAATGCTTAGGATCATTAAGGTACATTTTTATCATACTGTAAAACAACAAGAAGTTCAACTGCCTAAAAACAATAAATTTACCTGTTACATAACTACTCCCAGACTGGTTTGGCACTTTTATCTGCTGTAAAACAACAGGTCCAGAGTGTAACACATTTTCATCACATCTATATTTAGAAACCTTTTTATCAGTGGCTTTAACCACCTCTGGCTGAGCACTTTCTATCTCTTCAAATACTGCTTTCTTATCAAATAATGCTAGATTTTTTTCAAAGTCAAAATCGTCCAAAAAAGAATCAACAGGAGCACTAAAACAGTCTTGTCTTGGCTGTTGTTTCTTATTCCGGAATTCTATTTTCCTAGGAACACTTGTTCTGTGGTGCCTTTCAGATGCTGAAAGAAGGAAACAGTTGTTAATGCTTGGAATGCTTTTTTTTTTTTTTTTTTCAGTAGTCGGAATTTTGAAATATTTTTCTGACAAGACTTGACATTTCATGCAAATTGGAGACAATGTGCATGAGATGTCAAGTTCTGTTATCTGGGATATTAACAATTTGTCGTCTGCTTAATTAACCTAGAGAGTGGCAAAGGTTAATGTGATATTGACACATTCAACCCACAAAATGCCAATCACGAATATTGCCGTCTGCTTTGCCATCTGCCGGTTAACTTAAAAGTAATCTTTTGCAAACTGTGCGGGCCCAGATCAGACTGCTCCTGTAGGAGCTGTCTGATCTGGGCCCACAATTTTTGCCTGTATGCGAAAATATTTTTTAAAAGTTTGCAAAAAAATATCAGCAGATGACATAAGCAGAAAACATTTTCAGATGTAGTTTTTCTTGGTGTCTTAAGGGTTAACATCTTATCTCCTGATAAAGAGGAATAACAAGAATAATTGAGGGGGATAATTTTCTTTATTTCTTAACAGAAACATACGTTGAGGGTACTTGTTAGAATCGCCATGATGAGGCGATTGTAACAAGTACCCCCAGTATGTCTTAATGAGGAAACAAAAAATATACCAAAATTATCCTCATTTCTCCACCTTATATGCAGCTTTGGTATCAAAACAGGAATTTTACTAAACATAGGCTGTGTGCTTTCCTTCCACAAAAGACCCATTCCATTTTCTTAAATTAATTCCTGGACTTCTTTTCATGTGATGGTCAAACTATGCACAGCGCAAACATGAAACAAGAATTCCCGCAAAGGCTATGTCGTGTCTGTGTGGGCACAAAGTCAGTGAACCATGGAATATGGGTCAAAGTCAAATATCGATGCTTGTATTAAAGTTGCCACCCCTAGATGCTAGTTTGCACCAAGTATTATTAAGGAAGCTCTTATAGATCTTGAGAAATGGCCTTGAAGCTAGGGTTGTTGCAAATGCTGACAGATTGACAAACTGACAAGCTGATAAACAAACAGACAGAAAATGGGACTCGTATATAATGTCATGTAGTAGGCAAAGCAGGTACAACAAAAACTTTTGGGCAACAACAATAGTGTTAAATAAAACTAGAATCGCATAGTCGATGGCACGCCATTGCATATCGCCATGCCACTACATAACCTACTCATCATGCCGTTCGCTTTGATATGTTACACGACCATGTTCTGGAAATTTTTATTTTTGACCCCCTCCCCCCCGGGCACCACCCCCTGGGCCTATCCCTAGGGGTGTGATCAAAATTCCGAAAGTGCCATGCACTCCCCAGACCAAAGATCTATCAGTTCCCAAAGTTTCACGTTTTCTATCTATAACCGTCTAGGAGGAGTTATCCGGTAAGACGAACGGACAGACGGACAACAAAGACCATTACAATATCCCCACTTTTTCTTCGAAAAGCATGGGGATAATGAGCTTGAAGTTATTGAGCTGTTGAAGGTGAAATTATATACAGTAGAGGCGACATAGTAAGCACTTCAAAATCACTGAAATTATCATGTAGTTTGAATTATGGTAGATTTGAATTATCAAATTTCAACCATTGCAGACTCATAATTAGAAATGAAAATCACTACCTTAACCTCCCTACTGTCGGTACGGTAGTGAATGGAAAAGATCTTCGCAATGTAGCAGTGAATACGTGATTCACGTATCTACCTGTTGTGATGATCAGTGGTATTTTCCTATGGGAACAATGTCATAGAAAATTAAACTGATATATTTTCTTCACGATCAAACCATTTCAAACTCCAGATTTTATCTTAAAGAGTATTAAAACCGTCCTGAAATGTATATACACTATGCCTGTGTCTCCAGTTATCGTCATGTCTCATGTTTTCGTCAGCATTCATTTTCTGGTAACTATGACTAACTGAGAACTCTGGTAACTAAGAAGCCACTTGATACTGTTATAGCAGTAATTAAAAATCAAGAATCATTGACCTTGAGGGAGCTGGTGATGCTAAATGCGAACAAAACGCCTTATTGTTCTATTTCCTCCCATTTTATACAACCATGTGTAGCAGACAACTGGCCTCCATTTTATTTTCCCATTATTTGGTCACGTGACATTTGTTTCCCAGCATTCAACCAATAAAAAATAGGCTACAGAAAATATGCATCAGTTTTGGTCACTTACTACATGTTTAGGTAGCCCCTGCTTATGCTATGACGTCATGGTAACAACGCGTGACGATAACTTGAGAGACAATCCAAATGTTTTAAGGTCAAGGTAAGCTATGTTTATTTAAAGATTTTGCACAGTAAAATAGTAATGGAAATCGTAAGTCTTGAAAAACTGAATGATTATTAAACGGCCATTATATTAAAATTAGAGACATTTTGAGTGATTTAAGCAGACAGTTGTTACAGTCACTCAAATTCTTAGCATGACGATAACTGGAGAAAACAGCATACTTTCACTTTGTTGTTGACGCCATACTTGTTGCTGGGTTCCGAATTTTTGCTGGTTTCCGTCACCAAATTTAAAGCGCAACACGAACGGCCGAGAAATCTATACATCGCACGATAAGCGTTTCCTCTCCTCTTCATCTCTTCCCTCCTCTTAATTTTTAATCTTTCAACGTTTAATTCAGGGTTCAAGCAGTTTCAAAGAAGATAGTATTCCAAATATTTCCCCGCTGGTACTAAATAACCCCGGCATTTCAAGGCACCTTTATTTCTTTCTCTTTTTTTTTCAAATTTCGCCTTAACAGGCGGTGTATATTAGCAGACACATCAGTTTTGCAGTGTTGATTGCTTTTTTTCCGGCGGGGGGGGGGGGGTGTCACGTGTACCCTTGCGGATCATTTTGTGTCGTCTTCCAGAGAAAGGGAGGAAGAGATAGTATCGGGGAAGATGAGAAAAGAGGAAAATGCATGGAAGTGTAGAAACTAGTTTTGCAGTATGAAAGACTACGAAGAACGGAGCACTTTATGAGATTCATCTCTGCAAATGATGCCAATGTGATTGGACCGGGGTTCTGACAACAAAATTATCACCACCACCGGGGATCGAATTGGGGACCTCTAACATCAGAGGCAAGTGCACCCACGACTGAGCTATCACGCTCCACATTCATCCATATAAGGATTTAAAGAGTGAATATAATTGTTATAACTATGTAATGAGTTAAATTTCTATTTACTTGTAATATATTCAATGGCTATGCCATGCATGTATGGTAAACACCATCGTTCTTGGGCCCTGCTTATTCCTGGCATACATAAACAATCTACCAGACTCTCTAAAAAGTAGAGCTCGCCTATTTGCTGACGACACAATTGCCAATCTCACTATCAACTCACCGTCGGATGCTGAAATTTCGCAAACCATCTCCATAAAATTCGTAAAATCGTGGAGGGCTTTGGTGCAGTGGTAGCGCAACGGATTTGTGAGCGAGAGGTTGCGGGTTCGATCCTCGCGCTGACCAAAGTGTTGTGCCCTTGAGCAAGGCACTTCATCCACATTGCTTAAAAAAGTACTGGTTACCACATAGGAAATCCTGCTCGTTAAGCTTAGCTGTGAGAGAGTAGCAGTAGCAGGAGAAAAAGAAGAAACTGGTCCATGGAGTTCAAACCGAAAAAATGTGGTCATTAGTGTCTCCAAAAAGAAAAAAAAACAGTTCTATTGCCATATAAACTGCATAATGAAGAACTAAAAATGACAGAAAACGCTCAATATTTAGGCATCACAATTAGTCAAGATTTGAGCTGGAAAACATACATCAAAAACATCTCATCAGAGGCAAACAACGCATTAAAGTTTATCAAACGTAATGTTAAGACTCAGAATCAAAAAGTAAAAGAAACTGCTTACAATGCATATGTAAGGCCCCAGCTTGAATTCTGCTCCTCTGTATGACACCCCTGGCAGAAGACACTATCATATAAGATTGAATGAGTGCAGATGGCAGCAGCTAGATACGTAGCAAACGACTATGACTTAACTAGCAGTGTTACCATTTTCTGAAAACCCTTAACTCGCAAACTCTGGAACAGCGCTGAATCCAAAACTCTGTTATCACGCTTTTCAAAATCAAACATAATATAGGTGTTGTCGATCATCATTATTTAACTGAAACCAGAAATTTTAATTTCCTAGTACCCTATTCCAGGACACAGTTCAACTTATACTCTTACTTTCCGAGAACAATAAGATACTCCAATTCACTCCCCTATGGTGTCAAAGCCAGCTCCAGCCTAGTACAGTTTACCGCTGAGCTGACAACCATTCACTTCTGGTTCTTATCCCGTTTTTATTTGGACACATTTATTCTATACTTCAAAAAGTCTCTTCACACACCCTCATGAATCAGAATCGGATTTGTTACTCGTGACAAGTCAAATGACATTCATACAACAGGAGCTGTGACATGGGAAGTTAGTCCCTAGCTCTCACCAAATAGGTAAAGTTAGCTACACTATCCTCTGCGCCCTCAGCCGAGGAACTAATAGAACATTGTAGGGCATTCCAATCTCTAATGGTCCTAGGGAAGAAAGATTCTTGTAAATGTCAGTTCTTGCAGTAGAGGTATGAAAAGTCAACGAATGATGGTTTCTTCAGCCCTTAGCTGGGGGAACAAGGCCAGCTGTTGTAACGCTGGCAGCTCTTTTAGACCTTTGTGTAATAGTATGAGCCTACTGTTTCTTTTCTTGATTTTCCCAGTGTTCCAGTCATACTCTCAGTTTCAAAGCAGTAATTGTTTGTTACAAATCTAGCAGCTCTATTCTGAACATTTTTTTTTTTTTTTCATTTCTTCATTAAGGACCGCTCCATGTGGCCCCCAGGTACAGATACCATATTCCAGGACTGGGTGGACAAGTCCTTTATAAGCTGCCTCTTTTACATTCTGAAAACACCGATGGAAATTTCGCCGCAGGAAAACAAGCGTTCTATTTGCCTTAGTACACATGCTGTTAATATGTATATTCCAACATAAATCGTGCGTGATTGTCACACCAAGATATTTAATGGAATCTACATTCTCGAGGGGCTTTCCCTCTAAGCATCGGCTTTATTGGTTCTTTTCCTTTGTTATCAGCATAATATTGCATTTAACGGGCTGAGATGTAATTCCCATCTTCGCGTCCACCAGCCTGGTCTATCGATACCATTCTCAAGTCTCAGGGAGTCCTCTGTATCTCTAATTTTCCGGAAGCAAATACGGCCGTCTGCGAACAGTCTTATGGCCGAAACCAACTAGTCTGGCCCAGAAAACATGTACACTCCATATTTTCCAGTTCTGTTGTGTATTCCTTGCTTCCAAAGGATAATCCTTTCTAGAACAAATTTATTTCTGAGTCAATGCCAGTGGAAATATCATAAATGTACAGGGAGAAAAAAGTGGACAAAGAACAGTCCCTTGTGGGACCCAAGACAAAATGAGCCCACTCCCAAGATTCACCACTAACAACAACTCGCTGTTTTCTGTAGCAAAGAAATAAATCTATCCATTTGAGGCCTTACCCCCAATGTCATAACTTAATAATTTTGATCCATGACCTTCAGCAGGGGGTGTAAAAAGCCTTCTCGCAGTCCAGAAAAAAATGCCCCCCCCCCCCCCCCCCCCCCGCTTTGTCACAATATTTTTACCCCGTCATTGATAATCCTGCTCATGTGTACCTTTTCCTAAATGATCTATTTACTGCGCTTGAGAAAACAGCGATTTTTTGTTAATGGTGTAACTTCGGAGTGAGTTCCAGTTTAGTCTGGTGTCCCATTAGGGGCTGTTTTTGGTCCATAATTGTTTTCCTTGTATATTAATGACATTTCCAGTGACATTCAAACCAGAAGTAAGACTGTTCGCATTTATTGAAATTGCTCACGAGAAATTAGAGATGTAGTTGAGATGCAGTTGACTCACTTCTCTTAAGAAACATATAGATATATTAGGATGCTCAGCAAGTAAATAAGGTATAAGATTCACCCCGTTACATGCAATATATTATGCAGATAACTAAGAACAAGACCTATATGGAACGATCCTCGAAATGTGGATTCCGTCAAATACTTTGGCATGACAACCACACATAACTTGAGACAGAATGCACATATAAGCAACGTGTACATTGGCTAATAGAACACTTCGTTTTTTGCGACTTTATCAGTGGCTTTAGAATGTAAAAGAGGCAGCTTATAAAGGATTTGTTTGCCCAGTCTTGGGTTATGGTAGTTGTGTTAGGGACTCCACAGATTGGTCCTTCAAAACCAAATCGTAAAAAAAAATCAGCATACAGCTGCTAGATTCCTTACTGGCAATTACCGCTCTTTATAACTTCGGGTATGACTGAAATACTACAAAAATGAAGATTGGAATCTTTTATGAAAAGGAGAAGAGGCAGCAGGCTTATAATTTTAACACAGGTCTAAAGGGTGCAGCCACCGTTGTTCGTAACTAATTACAATATTCCCCAACTTAGGCATTGTAGAAATAATCTCTTATTTTTATTTCTTACCCCTACTGCAAAAACTGACATTAACATAGGATCCTTCTTCCCTCGATCCATTAGAGATTGGAGTATACTTCCAAATTCAGTAATTTCCTCAACTGAAGGTGTAAAAGATGTTGTAGCTAGGTTTACCTCTTTGGTGAGGGCTAGGGACTATACGTAATTTTACATACCTCCTGTCCTGATGAATGAATTTCATTTGACGTGTAGCCAGTAATATATAATGATTCTGAATACAAATATCGCGCGGCAGATAGTAGATAACACCGTGATACCCAAATATACCAAAATATACTGGCGGTGATATATATCTAGCGGAAATAGCAGCAACCATGCAGGAACATTTTTCTTACATAATTCGGTGGCAAGTTCACATAGATATTTATTTTATAGTTACTGACACCTCATTTTCAAAATTAGTTGCTTTTGAATGCACTCCTTGAAGATACTTGGAGAATCTGGAAAAATATTTTATTAAATTCATTAAAAATTACATTTTAAAGATGGACTTGTTCTGATAACTTATTTAAAATCCTGCCCATATCTCACCATTATAAAGGATAATAGAGCCTATAAGTGAATAAAAATATGAAGAACTGCAGATGTTTAAATAGTACTATCAAAATCACTTTGTTTTATTGAAAATAATGCTCTGTTTGCTTATAAGCTTAAAATATTTTCAGCTACCAGATATTGGCCATTTGCGAATTCAGTCACTCTCAAATATGTGTACCGGTCCATACATTCCAAACATGTTTGTTTATTTGAAATCGTTGTCAACATTAATCACAAGACACCAGTTACCTTGACTAAATTAAGTGCTTTGTTATTCAGTTTCTGCTGTTGACAATAATAAGGAATGATTAAACCAACAGAATAATGAAAATGACTACTTTTAGATCCATGTAACTTTGGAACATTGTTTATACCTATAAGTATTCCCTGTATCGTTCATAGCATACGCAGTATTGCTTCTGCTGGCACTGTCATTGTATTTTACATTTAACTCTTGAATGGAAATTCTCATATATAGATTATATAACCTCTGTTCCCTATTCTCTGTATTTTCAGAAAGAAACCTTCATGCAATACTGTATCTATTATATATAAAAACCGTATAGTGTACAAGCTCATGGCCAAAGGAGGATTTGTGAACACATTTATTCTGGATATATCCACTCATGACTACATAAAAGTGAATTATTTTCTTATAGGCAGCCTCTCAAAATGGCTATATTCCATTCTTTGTTACAAAAAACGAGTTGTGGTTAACGGTGAAACTTCAGGATAGTCTTCAGTTTAGTCTGGTGTCACGCAAGGGACAGTTCTTGGTCCATTGTTGTTCTCTTTGTATACTGATAATAGTATCTATCTATCTATCTATCTATCTATCTATCTATCTATCTATCTATCTATCTATCTATCTATCTATCTATCTATCTATCTATCTAGAGAGGCGGAACTTCAGGGGGGATATAGATAGATTAGGGTATTGGGAAAGAACATGGTATTTCTGTCTGTATGATGCAATATACTATGCAGCAATGTGATACAGCTGTTGATCGGAACAATCGTCTGTATTATGCAGAAATGAGATAGAGCTGTTGATCGGAACAATCGCCTGTGTCATGATAGTTGCTTGAACATAATTTGTTGCTCAAATATAATTGCTCACTTGCTTAGTACCATCTTTTGTCAGACACGCAACATGCATTTAGGAAAATGCACATTTGTGAAACTCCGCTGATCACGGTTATAAATGACTGGGTAAAAAATCTTAGATAAAGGACGACAGATGGATACATATATTCCAGGTGTCGAAAGGGCCTTTGACAACGTCTCTCATGAACTGCTTAAATGTAAATTATTTTGTTATGACATTGGCGGGAGGACACAAATGTAGTATAGATTCCTTTCTGTGCTACATCAAACAACGAGTTGTTGTTAACGGTGAAACCCCAGGGTGGCTTCATGTTTTGTCTGGTATACCACAAGGATTCGTTGTTGGTCATATGTTGTTCTCTATCTATCTATCTATCTATCTATCTATCTATCTATCTATCTATCTATCTATCTATCTATCTACCTACCTATCTACCTATCTATCTATCTATCTATCTATCTACTGATACTGCGTCGGTCACTTTTGACCATTACCGCAGGTGTACATTACATACACTCCAGGTTTGCAGGATGACAGCCTACACAATAATCATGTAATTACGGTAGGGATCTTTAACCTGCACAGGGGATGGTTCTCCCTGCACAGCGGGCATCCAGTTAACGTCCCGATCCGAAGGACGGTGCACTTGATGACATTCATCCCTGCAAATGATGCCAATGGAGCGTGTTCGGACACCGAAATTTTATCGCCGCTGCCGGGGATCGAACCCGGGACCTCTAGCATCAGAGGCAAGTGCACTAACCACTGAGCTATTCTCTTTGAACAGTTATGACATTTCCAATGAAAACGACTCCGAAATAAGACTGTTCGCAGATGGCTGTGTTTGCGATCATGAAATTAGAAAGACCGATGACTAACTGAAACTTCGGAGGGATATAGATAAATTAGGGTGTTGGGCAAGAGAATGGGATTTGAGATATCACTTTGTTACGAAAATATTATGCAGATAACTGGGTAAAGAACAAAAGAAAACCTCAGGAAACCAAGCGTTCTATTTGCCTTAGTACACGTGTTGCTAATATGAGTATTCCATCTCAAGTTGTGTGAGATTGTCACTCCAAGGTATTTAATGGAGTCCACTTTCTCGAGGACCGTTCCCTCTAAGGTGTAAGAAGCCTCAACTTTATTAGATCTCTTCCTAGTTATCTGCATAATATTGCATTTAACTGGCTGAAATTTCATGCCCCATTTTCGGGCCCAACATCCTAATCTGTCTATATCAGCCCGAAGTTTCAATGAGTCATCTTTATCTCTAATTTCCCGGTAAAATGCACAGTCATCTGAGAACAGTCTTATTTCTGAGTCAATGTCCGTGGAAATATCATTGATGTACAAGGAGAACAAAAGTGGACCATAAACGGTCCCTTGGCGGACTCCAGACAAAACTGGAGCCCACTCTGAAGATTCACCATTAACGACAACACGCTGTTTTCTGTAGCAAAGAAAGGAATTTATCCATTTGAGGGCCTTTCCAACAATTCCATAACCAAATAACTTAGATTTAAGTAGTTCATGAAGAGGGGTGTCAAAAGCCTTCTCGAAGTCCAGAATAAATGTGTCCACCTGTCTCCCTTTGTCCAAGATTTTTGCCCAGTCATTAATGACTGTGCTTAGCTGAGTTTCACAACTATGAAAGACAAATGCTATGAAGGTGGAACAGGTGCAGAGACGTGCTGCCAGATGTGTCAAGCATGAGTACTCCCCTCTCTCGAGTGTGACAGCCCTGCAGAAGGATCTGGAATGGAGATCTCTTGCATATCGCAGATATGACGCAAGACTCATCATGTTCTATAAAATAGTACACAAAATAGTTGCAGTTGAACTCCTATAGTACATACAAACACCAACACGCTTCACACGACATATGCACCCAATATCCTTTAGGCAACTTCAGGTTAATTCTGATTACCTAAAGTTCTCTTTCTAACCCCCCCCCCCCCCCCCCCCACCTCAGGAACCGGTTTTCTGCTCACATCGCTACTCTTCCTGACTTAGATCAGTTAAGAGAGCAGTGACCGGTATTCAGTCCTAGGCTGACAATCTTTGTTTTAACCCATCTTTTACTCTGCTCTCACCTACTAACATTTTAACCATAAATCTTTATCCTTTTTTCACCCACCTGACACACTGTGCCAGGTCTCTTAGTCTTCTCACTTTAGTCTTTACTAATTCCAACGCGCACCACCTGCCAATAACACTCGAGAGAGGGGTCGGCAGTATTCAAGAGAAAGAGATAGCTAGAAAGAAAGAAGTATAGATCATTTTGAGAGTACGGTCTCGGTACTGGTACCGGGTTCGGTACTGGTACCGTATTTTATAATGAACACATTTGTGTCATTCGTGGCATGCGTTTATCATGTCAATATGGCTGTCAATGGTCAGTTTATGATTCCAAAACACAGAAATCTATGAAACTACGTTGATAGTTCTGACAATCTGTCGAAATTTGTGTCAGGGAATAGTACTTAGGTAACACTTAAGGCAGATCGCTATAACTTTAAAAGAACTGTCAGAAAAATTTTGCTACACTGTCGTAGAATGAATCCCTTCGTTACGTCAAATGGCCAATTTATTGGGGAACCATTTGCGTAACGACATCGTTTCTAACTCATAATATGCTTGACCAAACCCACATAATACCATAAAAATCCAAAAAAATTTTAACACCTTGAGGACTTGCTGTAATTCTCCTAAAATCTTAACAAATTTGTTTCATGACCCAGCAAGGAGTCCAAAAGGTGCAGGCAGAATGACAAACAGTGCTCCTTCAGGAGCAGTCTGATGTTTGCTTATCTGTCCCAATACTTAGGATCATTATGGTAGATAGTATTACACACTTGATATTTTGTGATAATTGAAGGATAGCTTTTGTCAATTCGGAATAAACACCTGTGTTGTGGGTATTCATTAGAACCGCCTCACCAAGGCGGTTCTAATGAATACCCACAACATATGTTTATATGAAGAAACTAGAGCTGTCAGTGAAACTGACTAGGGCCCCGGCAGCGCTATCAGAAATTTGTAGACGGACAGACAGACGGACGGACAGAGTGATTACTATAGGGCACCCACACTTTCAGTGCGGGGCCCTAATAAAGATCAAAGCGCCAAAGGCACTGAAATGACAGATTCTATGAGAAAATCAAAACACTGTGAAAACTTACAGACAGCCTTTCTAAAAAGATCTTAAAATTTAAAAAAAATAGTTCTGCAAATTCCATTGTATATGTTTGCAGATGTCTATACACCGGTGGTATCATGAAATGCCATTCGATGTTTCAAATTTTGGAAAGAAACTATTTACGTTTTCAAAACCAAACATTAAAATTCAAGTTTTAACAATACTACTGTCAATTAAGTACATTTTTGTCTGGTCGGTTGTGGATACCTACCCCCAAAAGATTCTCTATTTTTCACAAAGATATCGAAGGAGAAAGATTGGTCAGTCCAGTACATGAATTCCATTGGCTTGAAGACATTTTTGAGTAAGAACAGCACTATAAACCCGCGCGTAATCCTGCTGGATTAGATATCCCGGATTCTGAGCGTAAACAAATAAATGGAACCACGTGAAGCCGACGCATTTGATTGATGTAACGTCTCGCTGTTCAGTTAACGTCTCAGCCATGATCTTGAATGTTCTTAATGTCGCTAGCTACATGCAATAGCTCGACATACCATTTCGCTTATTCCATCCGATATGTCATGCTCTATTACGCACGCGTCGCCTCGGCATACCTTACACCTATATGTCGAAACATCCCGAAACGACAATCGGCGTGATTCACGCTGAAGTGCGATGTGTCACTGACACGCATATCACGCGAGTCGCTTAGACGCCAATATACATGTACGTATTTCATGCACCAGCGTAAGTGTTCCGTACTGTTTCGACGTCTTAATTTTGGTCACGACAGGGACGTGTAGCTCTCAAAAGTGCATCGCATAAGGGCGACGAACAGTGTCAGTGCTTATTAGTCGGTAGTTGAAACCCTTTGTTTATCTACATATACAGTGTAGCAGTTACCGGCGGAAATCTGCTTCGCATATGCGTCTGTCGGATTTATCGATCTGGACGTACTGACGTGGTTCTTCCGCTACGTCGACGTCCACTAGCGTCTTCTGTTGATAGTAAGATGTCGCTCCAACAGACAAATAGATCACACACATTTGGCACCCAAAATCAGAGTCAACGCCATCCGCTTTCCGACCAGCTTCTAATTGTCCATTAGAAGCCTCCTTGGTGTAGTGGTTATGCTACTCGCCTTGTAAACCAGGGATCGCAGGATCGATCCCGGAATTCTCCAGACTTTCAGATGTGTCTTTAAACCAAGGTATCTTCTTGTGTCTTTAAACCGAGGTATCGTCTCCGTATGACCTTAGCTGTTGGTGGGACGTAAAACTCAAACACTCACTCACTCACTCACTCTAACTGTCCAGGGTTTAATGAAAAATGTTGCAATATGTTCTCACTTGATGATTTTTGAGAACAAAATACAATTTCTTCTTTTCTAGGCACGACCTTACATCACACATCAAAAGTTTGATCCTGAACATGTGGTTTCTATCAGTGCTGGTGTGAAGGTGGTACACAGGATCGTTGGCCCCCGCCCATCGGGGCTTAAAGAAATAGATGGGCTGCATGATGCTTCCACGCAGAGCTGAAACCGACCCGCACACGAGTACTGGTTATCTGCTTAGAGGATCTAAGCCTGCCCAGGCAAAGAGGTTCGAGTCGGACCGTCCATGCATATAAACCCTATTGGTTTCATTGGGCGGCAGGGCTTGAGTTGTCATTTCATCTCAGTGTCGGGTAAACGTCCCATAAAAATTGGAAGCAACGTCTCCAAAATGACCTATACAATGTTGACGGGGACGTTAAACCTCAAATCAAACAAAACAAAACACAGGATCGTGGCCGGACTGGTAACCATACGTCACGGTTGATTGATTTAACCTGTTTAGCTTAAGGGCATGGTGCCTAAGCGTGTTGTAATCATGCAATCGTTTGGTTTCAAAACCAAAGCACCGAAAGTGTTGGTGGGATGTAGGTTGGGGTAAAGGTCCTGGGCTGAGATTAAACTGTTTAATTTAACTCTGAAATTCCAAACAAATAGTGAAGATTTTGATAAGAAGCGCGTTCTGCAGCGTCCGAACTTGGTCTACACTGTTTGCCAAGCTCACCCTATGATTCCAGGATGACCCTCTTCAGTCTTATGGAATACCCTGATCTCACTGCGGCTATTTTCTGCAAGAAAAAGGTTATTCTGAGAAGTCAGTGATAGTCACGTAGACGTTAGCTCTGAATCGCTTTTTTATTAGTAACTTTGGGTCGAATGCCAAACAATCAACCCAAACATAGCCGGGTCGTTTGTCAGTCTTGGGTACATGTAAGTGTTATCTGTAAAATCTGCACTTGAATAAAATGTTCGATTTGGCAAACAATGTAGACTAAGATCAAACGCCACAGAACACGGTGCTGATCTTGTTCTACATTTTTTTGCATCGGTTACTAACATCCGTTAAGTTTAAACGGATCAGTCCAAGTCCTCGTTCATGACCAGCCTGCATTTAGAGACAATCGGCATGAGTGTTGTCAGTGCTTTGATTTATTCACTGCCTTGAGTTTCTGGAGTGTACTCTTCCATCGCTGAATTTGGGCTCGTCCATTCTGCTAAATATGGCACCTAGAATTATATCACAGGACCTACACTGTTTGCATACGTATCTGTACCATATTCCAGGGTTGAAAGGGACAGCCTTTCTCGCAAAGTCTGATATACACCTAGTTGTAACTGACCTAGACTTGACCTCGAATGTCGGAAAACCCATTGATATTCTGGTCTGCAGCTGACCGGCTGGTCTTTAAGTATTAAATATGACAGCACTGTTAGAAAACAGTGTAAAACCTGAGCAGACGTCTGAGCAGGTGCCGCATTGATCTAGGTATACAGTCTCGCATGATGCAGCTTATTCATATGAAATGCTGAATCTACTCTCTGAAAGGTAAGATAAAATCGTCAAGTCGTCTGCTTCAAAAGTTTGTATTGCGATTATAGGATGTACAATTTTGATAACTGTGCCTAACCGGACTACATTTTTGTGCGGACTCATATCTCTTTGGCGGTCAAAGCCGGAAGAAAGTCGTAAGAAAGCCGGAACTACTTTACAACACGCAGGACAGCTAGAAATGACAGAATGAATCTGTCATTAAAAACTATCCTTCATTTATCAAAAAATATCAAGCTGATCTGTTGCTATGATTTCACATGAAGTTTGGATACAATGAACAGAAGCTACCATATTTACCCTAGAATTTGAACACAACTCCTTACCATACTTGTTCTGAAATTTGAACATGTACAATTTACTACCTGATGTTGTGTCTAATCATAGCCGAATGACTGACAAACAGTTTGCTCAGGCCTGACTGTCCAAATACATAGGAGACCCCTGCCAATGGGGTCTTGAAGGAATACATGGGCTGCATGATGCTTCCACGCAGAGCTGAAACTTAGCCCACACGATTACTGGTAATCCGCTTAATCCTCTTAAGCCTGCCCAGGCAAAGCGGTGCGAGTCTGACAGTCCATGCTTATCAACCCTATTGGTTTCATTGGGGGTTTCATTGGGTGACAGGGCTTGATCAATGTTGGATAAAAGTCCCAAAAAATTGGAAGCAATATCTCCAAAATGACCTATACAGTGTTGACGAGGATGTTAAACCTCAAAACAACCAATCAACCAAGCAAATACGGAGGGTAAATACATGTATGGTATCATACCTGAATTTTTTCTCGCTCTAAAATGATCATCTTTAGTAGGAGTATAGCGGGCACCATTTCCATTCTTATTTCCATTACATCCTTCTTCCGATCTGTCACGACTGTAAGAACCTCTGCTTTTGTAGTTACACTCATCACTTCTGTCTTTCGTTGGCGTATGCCTTAACGGGCTTACATGCCCATTACCCTCTGGTATAAGTCTGTCTGTAGTTGGCATATATTTATTACCAGCAAATCCTTGAATATATCCTGAATTATGACTATCACCATTGCTGTATTTTTGTCCATCAGAACTAGTAAAGCTATGGTCACTGTAGTCATTTGAAGTGGTCTCCCTTGTGGCAGTTGGAGTCACCTCCCTTATTCTGCCAGGGGAGGGAACATGGTCCAAATCTTCAATTGTTTCTTTTGAAAGTTTTGAGGGTGTTGCTTGTTTTGGAAGATCTTTTTTAGCATCTACAGCTGTCTTTATTATCTTCAGTTCCTTGATATCTTTAGCACTGAAATATAGCAAGAATATCATTCTTGATATCTTTTGCACTGTAATATAGCAAGAATATCATTCTTGATATCTTTTGCACTGAAATATAACAAGAATATAATTCTTGATATCTTTAGCACTGAAATGTAGCAAGAATATCATTCTTGATATACTTTGTACTGAAATATAGCAAGAATATCATGTTTGATATCTTTAGCACTGAAATGTAGCAAGAATATCATTCTTGATATACTTTGCACTAAAATATAGCAAGAATATCATGTTTGATATCTTTAGCACTGAAATGTAGCAAGAATATCATTCTTGATATACTTTGCACTGAAATATAGCAAGAATATCATTCTTGATATACTTTGCACTGAAATATAGCAAGAATATCATGTTTGATATCTTTTGCACCACAGCAACAGATAAGGTGCATATTTTGTGATAAGTGAAGTTTAGTTTTCCTTATTTCTGCAAACAAACATATGTTGTGGGTATTAATTAGAACTGCCTTGTCGAGGCAGTTCTAATGAATACCAAAACATAGGTTTTTTATGGAGAATTTACAAAACCATCCTTCAGTTATCACAAAATACCAACCTTATCTATTACTATGTGCACTGAAATATAGTAAGAATATCATTCTTAATATCTTTTGTACTGAAATATAGCAAGAATATCATTCTTGATATATTTTGCATTGAAATACCTGTACATGTATATGTCGTAGTCCAAATAGGAACTTAGCCAGATCCGGAATCTGGCTAGACCAAATAGGAATAATTAGCTTAGCCAGATTCCGGATCTGGCTAAACTCTGTTTAGTCCAAATAAAAATTCCTATTTGGCTATGCAGATTCTGGATCTGGCTAATCTGGTCAGACCAAATAGGAATCTTGGTTTAATAATATCAGACATTGTTTGAATATTGATTATTTGGCTTCAGAAACAGTTTTTATTTCTCATAGATTTGTTTTAATAATAAGAAGTATTTACTGGACTCATGTTTGTCTTTAATAATATGTGATTTAGACCACCCTGGTTAATTAGTTACCTGCTAAACTGATCATCTGCCTGATTCAAATAGATGTGAAAAACAATGAAAGACAATTTTACACTTACATTATGTAGTAACAAAAGATGAAAGAACATCTCATAATTGTTTATGTACTAAAGTCTAATCACTACAACTGGATTCTTCTTCATTATTAAGTATCTTAGAGTTCAGTTAACAAGTGTACATGAAAGTGTCTTAGTTAATGAAACATTAAAAAATGTTGGAGTAAAAAGAAAAATTCTATGAGCTTTTGCAGTGTTCAATCTAGGCTGCGCCATTGCCCCCTGGGCCCGCTTTTCACATGAGGGGCGCACTAGAGAACATTCAATGGGCCCGTCGGGCGCAACTGTAGAATTTAGAGACTGTTTCTTCGGGAGTTCATTTTTGCGATTTTCTCGCGGTTTTTCGGCTGCCTGTTGCGTATTGCTGACTTGATCAAAAACCGCATGTTGCCTGAACAAAATAACTTAGAAAAACATTTTGTTTCATATGTTTAACTGGTAACAATTCTTTTTTTTTTTTTATAAACCCAAATCGACGTTTTGTTTACCGGGGATGCGGCCATGTTCGGTATACTTGTGTGCGCCGGGCGGCTTAAGCCAAATTCGTGTGTGCCGTGCGGCTTACGCTAAATACCGGACCGAAATACCGCAATATACCGAGGCGGGCGCTATTTATTATAGAGTTCTTCTCTTCCAGAAATATTTGTAATGGCATTCATTCTAGATAAAACATGCATTTAGCACTTGAGCAAGACACTTTATCCAAATTGTTTTGTACTGGTCAAATGATGTAATGAGCAAATGTGACCAACTCAGTATTAGAAGATGGGTAGATAAACTAAATAGATTTTGTCTGTGCTGTTAAACTTGTTTTGTGTCCATTTTTATCATGCAGCTAAAACCTAAAGATAATCTGGTAACTTTATATAGTATAATTTAAGGGCCCCCTAAATTTTCGAATGGCCCCCTTTTCCAAGGCCTGTGGGCCCAGAGGGCCCCCAAACCCCAAATCCTGGATTGAACACTGCTTTTGGATAAGTACTGTTCCACTCATGTGAGGTTTGGAGAGTGTTCATTACACAGACCTGTTAATATGATGTATGATATTATGATACAATATGTTATCATGATCTGACTACCTGAATTAAGATAAATTTTGCTGTAATGGTACCAATTCTATGCCCTGAGGTCCCAATTAACTACCTCCTTTATACAGAGAAAATACATGTAAGCTGAGGTTCATGATCAGTTTTCTTATTTCTGCTCTAAAAATGAAAACAAAAAAGAAAGAAATATCAAAATTGTGTCTTAAATGAGTAGATAACTAGAGAAAGTGCCCAGTGGGGCACGTATACCCCCGACCAGTGCCATCCCCTTTTAGTGGAAATGAAAATTTGTTTGTAGCATTGAACCTTTCCATATAAACTTTCCATTTAGTCCACTGAGAATAACTATTGCATTTCAACAAATATAGAATAATTTATCATATCCAAAGATGAGACTGCTTGTCTTTGCTGAATAATAAAAATTCAAAGTTTGTTGCAATTTGGAACAATTTCAACTGGAAACAACAAACATAGAATAGGCTGTCATAGAACATTTGCTGAATTAAAGTAGCTGTATAATGACATAACAAAGCAATGCATTTTTTATTATTACTTGCATTTATTATTGTCTGCATTTCAAGAGAAAATATTATGCAAAATTTAACAGTTCTAGTCGCTGTTGTTTCTAAGATCACAAGGACCAATATACATGTATAAACTGACAAATCTGACAAGGGTCACAGCATAAAGAAACAACAAACTAACTAATAATGAACAGATGGAAAGACAAAAACTATAACCTTTGATATACTTTGTATGCAAGGAGTATAATGAAAACAGTTATCAAATCCTGTACCATATACTATTATGCGATGTATATATGTGAATTTATTCTAATAACAAGAGCACCGCAAGCGGGTGCCAACGCTCGTCTGCAGTTTCTTTTAGAAAACAAAAGTTCTAAGTCAAATCAAATTGCAAGATGGAGTTATTAAACTTGTAGGGAATGTAGCTCTTGTGATGGTGAGTATGTGTATGAAGTTTCATGAAGGTAGGCCAAATACTTTTGGAAATATGGTCAAGGTTAAGTTTTTTGGTTAATTTTTCGAAAAATAGGTCAAAGTTCAAAGGTCAAGGTCACAGGTCAAAAAGCGTGGTATGACTGAAAAGGTCTTGTCCCAAGGAACATTCATGTGAAGTTGGAAGGCTCTGTTGTTAATAGTATTGAAATAAGAGAAAAACAATTTAAAAAAAACGGAGAGAAAAGGGGAGATAATTCAATCAAATTGCAAGATGGAGTTATAAAACTTGTAGGGAATGTAGCTCTTGTGATGGTGAGTATGTGTATGAAGTTTCATGAAGGTAGGCCAAATACTTGTGGAAATATGGTCAAGGTTAAGGTTTTCGGTTAAATTTTCGAAAAATAGGTCAAAGTTCAAAGGTCAAGGTCACAGATCAAAAAGTGTGGTATCACTGAAAAGGTCTTGTCCCAAGGAACATTCATGTGAAGTTTGAAGGCTCTGTTGTGAATAGTATTAAAATGAGAGCAAAAAATGTGTTTCAGAAAAAAATTGGAAAAGGGGAGATAATTCAGCCAAAATCAACAATGTTGTTATGGTCCTTGGTCAAAATGTAGCTCTTGTGATGATGAGTGTGTGTATGAAGTTTCATGAGGCTAGGTCTAATACTTTTTAAGTTATAGCCAAGGTTAAGTTTTTTTTGGAACGACGCAGGACGACGCAGGACGACACAGGACGACGCAGGACGACTACGCAGACGCCGGAGTGATGACAATAGCTCGAAAGTTTTTGGCTAGGTCTAATACTTTTTAAGTTATAGCCAAGGTTAAGTTTTTTTTGGAACGACGCAGGACGACGCAGGACGACTACGCAGACGCCGGAGTGATGACAATAGCTCGAAAGTTTTTTTTCAAAAAACAGACGAGCTAAAAATTGTTTAAACCAACACAGTCAACACAAAACTTGGACGTGATCAAAATGTGTAAGTCCTTATTATTGACCCATAGCCCCACCCGGGGGCTTGACACAGGAGCTAAGTAGATATTCCATATGAAAGTTAATACTATAGCTATATTCTGTACCAAATATGAAGAGAATCTAACATGAGGTTACAGAGATATAAGCAATCAAAAAGGTTTAACACAAAACTTCGACTTAAAAGTTGACAAACTGACAGACAGCCCACCCAGGGGCTTGACCCAGGGGCTTAGATATTCCATATGAAAGGTTATGCTATAGAGATATCCTTTACCAAATATGAAAAGAATCTAACATGTAGTTACAGAGATATGAGCAATCAAAAAGGTTTAACACAAAACATTGACGTAAATATTGATGAACGGACTGACGGGTGGACAGCCCACCCAGGGGCTTGACCCGCGAGCTAAGATATTCCAAATGAAAGGTAATGCTATAGAGATATCCTGTACCAAATATGAAGAGAATCAAACATGTGGTGACAGAGATATGAGCAATCAAAAAGGTTTAACACAAAACTTTGACGTAAAAGTTGACAAACGGACAGACACCCCACCCAGGGGCTTGACCCAGGGGCTTGGATATTCCATATGAAAGGAAATGCTATAGAGATATCCTTTACCAAATATGAAGAGAATCTAACATGGGGTTACAGAGATATGAGCAATCAAAAAGGTTTAACACAAAACTTTGACGTAAAAGTAGATGAACAGACAGACAGACAGACAGACAGCCCACACAGGGGCTTGACCCAGGGGCTTAGTTATTCCATATGAAAGGTAATGCTATAGAGATATCCTTTACCAAATATGAAGAGAATTTAACATGTGGTTACAGAGATATGAGCTATCAAAAAGGTTTAACGCAAAACTTTGACGTAAAGGTTGACGAACGGCGGGACGGACGGAAGTACGAACGAACGAACTAACTAACTAACGAACGAACGAACGAACTAACGAACGGACGAACGGACGGAAAGACGAAAACTATATACCCCCTGACATACTTCGTATGTCGGGGGTATAATAACAATAGTTGATGACAAAAGACAACTTTGTTCAATGACTTTGCTCTTAGAAATATAAAAATGATAAATCATATCTTATTTGGCTTTTAAAAATGAGACCAACCTTAAAATATTTTGTTTGCTATCACCCTACCGACCCAGTTAAATATGACTATCTGCCCAAACAATTTTATGACTGTTCATGAAAAAGAATTTATAAAATTTCTTTCTTTTTTTTCTCAAAATGAAATTTTATATTCCTCTTGCTTCCTACAACACCCAACAAATTATTTTTAAGGATGGCCACAGGGCTATCAACATCTTAGGAGATGTATCCAGTCATACATTATCCATAGGACAACAAGATTCCTATTTGGCTTAACCAGCTTAGCCAGATCCAGAATCTACCCAGCCAAATAGGAATTCTTATTTGGACTAAACAGAGTTTAGCCAGATCCGGAATCTGGCTAAACTCAGAGCTCTCACTAGGATTTTGAAAACAGGATTCCAGGAATCCTTCCTTGTAAAAAGTTGGATTCACAGGTAAAAAGTTGGATTCCCATATAAAATGTTGGAGTTCTGATCTTGATTGCGCATAGAACATAGACAAAAAATTCTTATTATCAGGCTACACATCCATATGAATAACTAATGTGTAGATTGTGGGTATTATTTAGAACTATTTCACTGATATGTGTAAGAAGCAGCCACAATCTGATGCTTTGTAGAAATATTAGGAAAATAATGTAAACCCCAGTAAAACCCCCTCTCACCACCCCCTCCCTCCCCCGCCCCCCACCAAAAAAAAAACAAACTAGAAATGGTGTTTGTAAAACACAATGCCCCCAACCTTTGCTTGTCCTTAGATGGCAAAATATTCAACAAATATTGTTAAAGACTCAAAAACATTCAACAAGAATTCCCCCGAAGGCTATGTCGTGCCTGTGGGGGCGCAAAGTCACCAAACCATGAAATCTAGGTCAAGGTCAAACATGGATACCTGCATAAAAAATTCACTCCCAGTTGCAAGCATGTACCAAGTATCATCAATGAAACTCTTAAAAACAGACTCTTACATCGGGGTGAAAGTTAGGGTTGTCACACTATTTTACAAAGTTAGTGAACCATAAAATGTAGGTCAAGGTCAGAAATGGATACTTGCATTGAAGTTTCAATTCCTAAATGTAGTGATTTGCGGTATTATCGGTATACCGGTATATCGTGATACAGTTCAGAAAAAAATCGTATCACAATACGGCCCGCCATTACCGATTTTTTCGATATTTTCTTTGCTTTCATCCATTTTTCATATTTTCTTTTGTAACTGATCGGTAAATACAGCTCCGAGAAACAGAATCATTCCCGCGGCTAAATTAAGTTATTTAATCCATTCCCACCCTTTATGTATAAGCCGGACCTCTAGTGAACACCTGCTATTACTCAAGAAAGAAATGCGGAACTATCTTTGAAAGTATTGTCACACTTTGCATCGCTTATGATAATCCTACTACCAAACACCTAGATTACGACCCTCTTTAATTTAAACAGTAACAAGTTTACAAGCTTAAAAATGCACTTAGGTATCATCAATGAGATAATTAGTTTATCCTCAACTGCTAATCCGTTTAATTATATCCAAACACCGATCAATCACCTCGACACCTTTTTCACACACCGATGACGATCAAAGGCCATGTGCCGCCGCACATGATTTTGGCTGTCAATATAATACCGCGCAAGGGGAAAATGGGACGTCCTCTAGTACTCAATAAACAGAGATTCAAGCGGTTTTAGATAAGATTAACATATACAATTTAGCGTAATCGAGGAAAACCATAACAAACTGTAAATGGTAGTTGGAAGTCGTTTAAAATCAATAAGGAAAAGCCAATGACTAGCAACATTTCAGGTCGCAAAAGTTGACAATCATAAATAAAGTGACTGGGGCCATCAATCTAATACAATTTATAGCATTTTCAGATATTATCTTTATTTCCCCTCATAACATTGGGACAATTCTAGAAAGTACCTTGGAGTTGGTTTTGTAAGTGCGTGAGCAGAAATAGGTTAAATGATATATACCCATGAAAACTCCATTCTTTTTCCAAAATATAGTTGGGTTTTCCAATTACCAGTGTGTTTCAGATTGCTACATAATATATCGTGATATGTATCGTGATACGTAGTAACCGTATCGCAATATATCGTGATACGAAAATTCTGACAATACCCATCCCTACCTAAATGCAAGCTTGTACCAAATACAATTAATGAAGCTCTAATAGATCTTGAGAAATGGACTCTTACATTAGATAGAAAGTAAGGGTGGTTGCAATAATTCACAAAGTCAGTGAACCATGAAATATGGATAAAAGTCAAATATGGATGCTTGCGTTGCAGTTGCAATTCCTAGATGCAAGTTTGTACCAATTATAATTTAAAAAGCTTTAATAGTTTTCGAGAAATGGTGAAAGTCAGGGTGGTCGCAATAATTCACGAAGTCAGTGAACCATGAAATATAGGTCAAGGTCAGATATGAATGCTTGCGTTGAAGTTGCAATGCCTGGATGCAAGTTTGTACCAAGAATGATTAATGAAGCTCTAATAGTTCTCAAGATATGGACTTGCTGACAAGATTTTATTAAAAAAAACAAGGCATCGCATGCGATACAAATCCCCTAGCACAAGACAACTTCGTGTGTGGAAAACACTGAAATGGCAAAAGTCCAACTTGCTTGAGATATTATCATATGCAACATTTGTGTAAAGTTTGTTTAAAAATCCATCCATAAATGTAGGTTCTAGAGTGATGACAATATTTCTCTAAAAATAGTCATTGGGACCTTGACTTGAGGCCATGGCCGCGAAGTAGATCTTGCTCAAGATATTATAATAAGCATCTTTTGTGTGAAGTTAGATTAAAATCATAAATGTAGGCGGTAGAGCAATGACAGTTTTTCTAAAAATAGCCATAGTGACCTTGACCTTGAGGTCATGACCTTGAAAGTCAAAGCAACTCAAGATATTACCATAAGAAACATTTGTGTGAAGTTCTATTAACATCCATCAATAAATGTAGGCACTAGAGCGATGACAAAGATTTTCTAAAAATAGCCACAGTGACCTTGACCTTGAAAGTCGAAATAGTTCGAGATATTGTCATAAGGAACATTTGTGTGAAGTTATACTGAAATCGGTGAAGAAATGTAAGCGCTAGAGCCATGTCAAAGTTTTTCTAAAAATAGCCACAGTGACCTTGACCTTGAAAGTCAAACTCACTCGAGGTATTGTCATAAGGAACATTTGTGTGAAGTTATATTGAAATCAGTGAAGAAATGTAGTCGCTAGGGCGATGACAAAGTTTTTCTAAAAATAGCCACAGTGACCTTGACCTTGAAAGTCAAAATCGCTCGAGATATTGTCTTAAGGAACATTTGTGTGAAGTTATATTGAAATTGGTGAAGAAATGTAGGCGCTAGAGCGATGACAAAGTTTTTCTAAAAATAGCCACAGTGACCTTGACCTTGAGGTCATGACCTTGAAGTCGAACTCACTCGAGATTTTTTTAATAAGGAACATTTGTGTGAAGTTATATTGAAATTGGTGAAGAAATGTAGGCGCTAGAGCGATGACAAAGTTTTTCTAAAAATAGCCACAGTGACCTTGACCTTGAGGTCATGACCTTGAAAGTCGAACTCGCTCGAGATTTTTTTATAAGGAACATTTGTGTGAAGTTAAATTGAAATTCGTGAAGAAATGTAGGCGCTAGAGCAATGACAAAGTTTTTCTAAAAATAGCCACAGTGACCTTGACCTTGAGGTCATGACCTTGAAAGTCAAACTCGCTCGAGATTTTTTTTATAAGGAACATTTGTGTGAAGTTATATTGAAATTGGTGAAGAAATGTAGGCGCTAGAACGATGACAAAGTTTTTCACAAATTACCAAAATGACAAAGGGCCATAACTCACAAAGTATTTTTTCGAATTTTGTCATAAGTTAATCAGTTCATCTACTCATCACCACCAATCTATTCACCAACTTTCAAGGCTCTAGCTCCAATAGTTTTTGAGATATCTTGCTGACAAGATTTTATTAAAAAAACATTCAAAGGGCAATAACTCTTAAAAGGGGCATAATCCGGAGGAGAAAAAAAATACGCGTCAGCTAATTTTCCATGAGGAATCCATATATGAAATTTCAAAACCCTAGCATACACGGTTCTAAAGATATGCTATGCATCACTTTTAGCATACATTTCAATGGGCACAAATTACCAAAATGACAAAGGGCCATAACTCACAAAGTATTTTTCGGAATTTTGTCAAAAGTTAATCAGTTCATCTACTCATCACCACCAATATAATCACCAACTTTCAAGGCTCTAGCTCCAATAGTTTTTGAGATATCTTGCTGACAAGATTTTATTAAAAAAAATTCAAAGGGCAATAACTCTTAAAAGGGGCATAATCAGGACGAGAAAAAAAATACGCGTCAGCTAATTTTCCATGAGGAATCCATATATGAAATTTCAAAATCCTAGCATACACGGTTCTAAAGATATGCTATGCATCACTTTTAGCATACATTACAATGGGCACAAATTACCAAAATGACAAAGGGCCATAACTCCGGAGTATTTTTCGGAATTTTGTCAAAAGTTAATCAGTTCATCTACTCATCACCACCAATATATTCCCCAACTTTCAAGGCTCTAGCTCCAATAGTTTTTGAGATATCTTGCTGACAAAATTTTATTAAAAAAAATTCAAAGGGCAATAACTCTTAAAAGGGGCATAATCCGGACAAGGAAAAAAATACGCGTCAGCTAATTTTCCATGAGGAGTCCATATATGAAATTTCAAAACCCTAGAATACACGGTTGTAAAGTTGTGCTATGCATCACTTTTAGCATACATTACAATGGGCACAAATTACCAAAATGACAAAGGGCCATAACTCACAAAGTATTTTTCGGAATTTTGTCAAAAGTTAATCAGTTCATCTACTCATCACCACCAATATAATCACCAACTTTCAAGGCTCTAGCTCCAATAGTTTTTGAGATATCTTGCTGACAAGATTTTATTAAAAACAAGAGGCCCATGGGCCACTATGCTCACCAGAGCTCAGGTGGGCACTGCCCATTCTGCCCAATGGCAGCCATGTATTTTAACATGATATCATTTTAATCCACCAAATGAACCCCCATGTCCAAATGAGCACCCATGTGGACTCAGCATCTGAAAAGTTAGGCCTTTTATGAAGTAGAGGGGGTGGGGCATGGACCCAATGGAGCCCTGGTTGGTATCACTAAATGCGTCTTATCATAAGAAACAAAAATATATATGGTTTAGCAGTGGGGAACTGTAAGGCCTCTTTAACAGTTGAGGGGTTGGGGCATGCCCTGTTGATCCCAGGAAAGCCCAAACTGTTGTCCCTAAATGTGTCTTATCATAAGGACCAAGTATATATATGGTTCAGTGCTGGGAATCTGACCGGTTTCAGAGATTTGAGGCCCTTTTATGAAATAGAAATGGCCCCTGCGGACCCCGCTACAGTAGGTGTGCTAATAATAAGGAACAAGAACATAATATGATTATGGGGTGGGGATTTGAATGGTTTCTGAAATATAAAGCCTTTTATGAAATGGAAGGGCGGGGCACATTGCCTCAGCACAAAGAGACCTCCAGGTTGGTGTGATTGAACGAGTCTTATCATAAGGAACAAGTATATGGTTTAGGGGTGGGGATCTGAACTATTTCTGATATATATGGCTTTTAATGAAGTAAAGCGGTGTGGCATGGCCTGGGCGTGCCCAGGGGACTCCCAAGCTGGTGTCACTGAATGCGTCTTATCATAAGAAAGATGAATATATATGGTTTAGGGTGGGGCTAAGAACATTCTTTGAGATATAAGGCCTTATGTGAAGTGGAGGGGCAAGGCCCAGGGAGACTCCCAGGTTGGTGTCAATGAATGTGTCTTATCATAAGGAACAAGACTATATATGGGGTGGCCATCTGTAGGGTTTCCGAGATATTGTGATATTATGAAATGGAGGGGGTGGGGCATGGCCCCAGCATATCCCTGGGAACCCCCAGGTTGGTGTTACTGAATGCGTCTTATCATAATGAACAAGAATATATATGGTTTAGGGGTGGGGATCTGAACAGTTTCTGAAATATATGGCCTTTTTTGAAGTGGAGGGGTGGGGCAAGGCCCCAGCGCGTCTCTGAGGACCCCCAGGTTGGTGTCAATGAATGTGTCTTATCATAAGAAGCAAGCATATATATGGTTTATGGGCGGAGATCTGTAAGGTTTCCGAGATATTGGGCCTTTTATCAAATGGAGGGGGTGGGGCATGGCCCCGGTGCATCCAGGGGACTCCCAGGTTGATGTCACTGAATGGGTCTTATCAAAAGGAACAAGAATATATATGGTTTAGGGGTGGGAATCTGAATGGTTTCAGAGATATTGGGCCTTTTATAAAGTTGAGGGGGTGGGGCCTGACCTGTGCGCATCCCTGACGACCCCCAGGTTGGTGTTACTGAATGCGTCTTATCAATAGGAACAAGAATATATATGGTTTAGGGGTGGGGATCTGAACAGTTTCTGAGATATATGGCCTTTTGTGAAGTGGAGGGGTGGGGCAAGGCCCCAGCGCATCTCTGAGGACCCCCAGGTTGGTGTCAAAGAATGTATCTTATCATAAGAAGCACGCATATATATGGTTTAGGGGCGGGGATCTGTAAGGTTTACGAGATATTGGGCCTTTTATGAAATGGTGGGGGTTGGGCATGGCCCCAGCGCATCCAGGGGACTCCCAGGTTGATGTCACTGAATGGGTCTTATCATAAGGAACAAGAATATATATGGTTTAGGGGTGGGGATCTGAACGGTTTCCGAGATATTGGGCCTTTTATTAAGTGGAGGGGGTGGGGCATGACCTCGGCGCATCCCTGAGGACCCCAAGGTTGGTGTTACTAAATGCGTCTTATCAATAGGAACAAGAATATATATGGTTTAGGGGTCGGGATCTGAATGGTTTCTGAGATATATGGCCTTTTATGAAGTGGAGGGGGTGGGGCATGGCCCCGGCACAACCTGGGGGACCCTCAGGTTGGCATAAAAGCATATGGCTGAAAGAATTTTACTCAAGAAACATTTCTATAAAAGTTTTGTCCAAATATCTGCAATGACTTGGCAGTAAATGCCATTTTTCAATTTTCCCCATTATAAGTCTATGGAAACTCTAAGTTGCCATAGCAACCAAACTAATGGGCCGATTGTCATAAAAAACACAAACTTTCAATCCCCCAGCCCAAGGATGCTACAGATAAAATTTGGGCTGAATCGGTCCAGTGGCTTCAGAGAAGAAGATGTTTGAAAGTGTTGACGTCAGACGACGACAACGACGACGACAACGCCGGACAACTGCCTATCCTATAAGCTCCCCCGGAGCCTTCGGCTCTGGTGAGCTAAAAATTCAAAGGGCAATAACTCTTGAAGGGGGCATAATCCGGACAAGAAAAAAAATACGCGTCAGCTAATTTTCCATGAGGAATCCATATATGAAATTTCAAAACCCTAGCATACACGGTTCTTTAGTTATGCTATGCATCAAAAGCGTAACGGACGGACGAACGGACGAACAGACGAACGGACGAACGGACGAACGGACGAACGAACCAGAAGCAATATGCCCCTCCAACTTTTTCAAAGTTGGGGGCATAAAAAACATGCAGTTGCTCCGATTATTCTCACACTTCTAGCCAAATAATGCCATATATCATAAAAATCATGTTTTGTTAGGATAACAACAGATATAATATAAACCCAAATTCGATCTATACAGCCATGTTTATGCTTTCATGTACGTGACACTAGCTCATAATTTTGTGAACAAATACGTAGGGCAAGCATCCTAACTAAGTCTGACTTCCTGTAAATGTTAAAATGATTGCATTTTGAAGAATTACAGACATTTGCGTCACCAGTAAACATCGAAACACTCTTTGACCGAGCGATAAAAAGTACGATCGTGTGGTCGCGAAAATACATGACATGGAAGGTGATAGCTCAGTGGTTAGTGCACTTGCCTTTGATGCTAGAGGTCCCGGGTTCGATCCCCGGCAGCGGCGATAAAATGTTGGTGTCCGAACACGCTCCATTGGCATCATTTGCAGGGATGAATGTCATAAAGTGCACCGTCCTTTGGATCGGGACGTTAACTGGAGGCCCCCTGTGCAGGGAGAACCATCCCCTGTGCAGGTTAAAGATCCCTACCGTAATTACATGATTACTGTGTAGGCTTTCATCCTGCAAAACCGGGAGTGTATGTAATATACACCTGCGGTAATGGTCAAATATGACCAACGCAGTATCAGAAGATAGATAGATTGATCAGAAGATAGATAGACATTGGCAATTTGTCAATTATATTGTCTTTGCCGTAACTCTGGTTTAACTAAATGTGATATTTTACCGACTAATATTAATCCGTTGATGGTTCATGCTCACATCAATCAGTAAACTAATTAATTGTAATCCGTTATAACACTGGGATTAGCGCGGCGAGATTAAAAAGATACAATCAGTTTTAACACATGCCGCAAACCTCCCACTTGCAAAAATACCTGTCAATATGTGGCACGTGTGCTTTAAACACAAAAAGCGGCACCGCATTTGATCTTTTACTGGTATTGCGTAAGCGGCCTAAATTAGCTTCTGATATTACCGCTTCTGTAATTTTGGACCCGTGTCGCAATAAAAACATGCGTACATAAGAATCGGCAGTAGTAAATTTTACGCATACAACGGCAAAAAGTTGGCGTAAAATACGCAGAATCCTGCGTTTCCCAGTGCTCTGATTAACTAAATATTAATTTAGCCAGATCCAGAATCTGCCTAGGCCAAATAGGAATTCCTATTTGGCCTAGCCAGATTCCGGATCTGGCTAAATTCCTATTTGGACTACGACATATACATTGTAGTAAGAGTATCATTCTTGGTATCTTTGCACTGAAATATAGCTAGAATGTCATTCTTAATATCTTTAGCAAAAATATAGCAAGAATATCATTCTGAATATCATTTGTACTGAAATATGTCAAAAATACCATTCTTGGTATCTTTTGTACTGATATATTAATGAGTACAGAATTAATAATTTCTGCACACAAGTTTCTAAACCCAAAGTTCTAAGACACGTTAGTCTGTGTAGCTGAGCACAAAGTCATCGAGCCATGATATGTAGGTCAAGGTCAAACATAGATGCTTGCACAAAAGATTCCATTCTCAAATGCAAGTTTGCACCAAATATCATTAATGAAGCTCTTATAGTTCTTGAGAAATAAACTTGACCATTAGGGTGAACCCTAGGATGGTCGCAATATTTTACAAAGTCAGTGAACCATGAAATGTAGGTGAAGGTCAAATATGGATGCTTGCATAAAAATTGCCATCCACAGATACAAGTTTGTACCACATATCATTAATGAAGCTCTTATAGTTCTTGAGAAATAAACTTGACCATTCTTGACTGTGGAAGCATCATGCAGCCCATCTATTTCTTCAAGCCCCCATGGGCGGGGGTTCTCAGGAACTGAAAGAGGTTGTAATGTATATGTACTCACCTGACAGTGACCTCAAGAACTATTGAAAACTTATAGTGTATACATGTAGGTACCCACCTGATAGTGATCTCAGTTATAATAAAGAGGTTGCAGTGTGCATGTAGCCATCTCTCAGTGATCTCAGGCCGCCCCCGCCCATAGGGGCTTGAAGAAATATATGGGCTGCATGATGCTTCCACGCAGAGCTGAATCAGGCCCGCACACTAGTACTGGTAAACCGCTTAGAGGATCTAAGCCTGTCCAGGAACCGCGGTGCGAGGCAGACCGTCCATGCTAATAAACCCTATTGGTTTCATTGGGCGACAGGGCTTGAGATGTCATTTCATCTCAATGTCGGGCAAAAGTCCCACAAAATTGGAAGCAACGTCTCCAAAAATGACCTTTACAGTGTTGACGGGGACGTTGAAGAGGCTGTAGTGTATATGTAACCACTTGAGAGTGATAACAGGAACTACAAATGTACCAACCTGATAGTGATCTCAGGAACTTCACATTTGATTCCATTCCTAAATGCCTTACAAATCGTCAATAACTGGCTGGAGTTATCAATATTCTTAACTTGACCCTGGTATGTCCCCAGGACCTCCCCGCAATCCAGGGAGACAAGACTTCCCACATAACTCATCTCTTCTTCCTAAAAGAAAAATAATAAAGTATCACATTCAGACAGTGCAGATATACATGTTCCTTAACCTTAACCCTTATCCCGCTGCATAAATTAATTTAACCCTTGTCCTGCTGAATATTCATATATGCCACACCCACTACCGATTATCAACTAATCAGATTACTTGATGCAAATTATTGCAACAAATTCACAATCTGAATGGCAAACAATGTAGATCCTGATCAGATGGCTTCGTCAGAAGCCATCTGATCTGGATCTACATTGTTTCAAAGATAAGGCATATCCGGGATTAGCAGGACAAGGGTTAACCATACCCATTACGTTTCAACAAATCAAATTACTTGATGTAGTTTAATCATTCAAATTTGCAAACTGAATGACAGTGTAGATCCTGATCAAGCCATCTGATCTGGATCTACACTGTTTGCAAAGGTAGTTACTGTTTGTTTGATTTGAGGTTTAATGACCCTGTCAACACTATTTAGGTCATTTTGGAGATGTTGCTTCATTTTGTGGCACTTTAACCCAACATTGAGATGAAATTACATATTAATCCCTGCCGCCCAATGAAACCAATAGGGTTTATATGCATGGACGGGCTGACTTGCACCATTTTGCCTGGGCAGGCTTGGCCTTCTAAGTAGTTTACCAGTACTCATGTGCACTCAGTAGTTTCAGCACTGCCTGGAAGCATGATGCAGCCCAATCTATTTCTCCTAGCCCTGGTAGGCGGGGGAGGGACAGTGTTATTATATATGTGTATGGTTGTCTGCCCCGCAGGAGAAGCCCTCTGAATGGTTGTTGTTCATACATGGATTTTGTCACAATTTTCAATCTGATCCATGCCTTTAGGAGGTTTTATAACTATTTTTGTTTCTGACAAATTTTGAACTTTATATATGACCTTTTTATGTCATAGTAAAAGTACTGCAAGCATTGCACCATGCCCACCTGACCACTATGCTTGCATGTACCTTAGCCCTTTTTGTACCAAATGGAATCTTCATCCTTTTAGATAGCAGGAGTCCATTTCAAAATTTAGGGGTGTCAGGTTGTGGTTTCTTCAAAATTTGTTCGGAAAATGGCTGAACTTTTTGCAAACAGTGTAGGCACTGATCAGACACCGCGTTATGCGACGTCCGATCTGGGCCTGCACTGTTTGCCAAGTACCTGTTTAGGGGTTTCTGGTACTGAATGGGTTAAGCAAGTCCAAATGAAATCAAAGGGAAGGTGCCATAGTCTTTCCTTAATAAAGTTGACATGAATATATGACCGGGATGACTTTCAAGTATTTTCAATGTTCAAAGAACCATAACACCAAAAGTAAGTAAACTGGAATAACAGATCTTGTTTCATGGTGTATAATTATATTCGTGTAAAATGTACTGAAAATATCAAATACCTCAGAACTTTTTTTTCAATTTAGAGAGTGCATACATACAAGTATATCATAGAAAATGTTATTTTTAATATTCAGAGAGCCATATTAAAGGTGCATTATTGAGCTACCGGGTCTCAATTTTTTTTCTGGTTTTTATCTTCAATGCATACTCCTTTGTCATGTGTACACTTTTGGAGCCAAATACAGCTTCAGAACTTTGTGAAAATGGTCGTTTTCATTTGTGTTTACCCTTCGCTCTGAACATGTGTTCGGAATTTCTGTTCTAAAAATAAAATCTGTCACTTTACACATACATGGCGGCAGTATCGTCTCTGAGTGTCGTTACTTATGGCATGGTATTCAGCGTCATATTTTTCAGATTCAGGCATGGCCTAAGCAAACAAGGCCAAAAATGAACGTCGCATAACGTCATATATGGGGATTCTATTTTTGTCACGAACTAAAAATAGATCTAACTAGTGTTCGAAACCTAGTTAGGGAATCCCTCTCAAACTTGTTTACCTGGCATCATAATTGTTCGCATTTTTGCATAAAATGCATTCATTTGTATTGTTTTAAAGAAAAAATACCGGCTATATGTGTTTTATTTTTGGAAGCATTTTTCCCGGATAGCTCAATAATGCACCTTTAAAGTCAGGAAGTACATGCAATTAAGCCAAAGTTATGATTCTTGTGTTCTACATTTCATCTCATGTTGCTTTATATTTTTGCAAGGCTTCAAGAAAATCTCTGGAACCATCTTCAAATTATAGAAGGGGCACAAAAATATGACTGGACTCATTCAATGTTCAAAGGGTGGCAACTTCCAAATGTGATAATAAGTCCCCAATCATAAAATTTAATCCTCAATCAATGTGAAAATGATTTAATCGCGCCTCAAACAATTAGCTACATCTAACGGTAGATGTATGCATAATAAAAACCAACTATTCTACTATCTCGTGAATGGTTATGCTTTGGCGCCAAATAGCAGACGTTTGGCGGGAAAAATTGAACGCTGTTGGTTATTGACACGCAGCTTCTGCAGATAATTTGGGAGCTGTGCAAAGTGCTGTTTTCTATCCACCTCTATTCACAACTGTTAAGATATCGAGAAAATATTTTTTACCGGATCCAAACAATTTTTTATGAGAGATACACCCCATTTAAATAAAACAGTGACATTAAACATGTGTGGGGATGCTGGTGTCGGATGACGTCATTTACCGATCGCGTGCAGAAAAATGGTAGCGGCGGTTTGTGGGTGGCGATCTGGATGGTGGAAAACTTTAATGTTCGCATTGAACTTGCTTGTGTGAAAGTTTGTGCTCATTTTGGATAGAGGGGGTCCCCGCCTTGTGGTTGGATCATTAAATTGTAAACTAAATATCGACTGCAGCTCATGTTAATGATGCATGTCAAGGTAAACTAGAACTGTCAGAGGATCTGACTATAGCCCTGTCAGAGGAGAAAGACTCATGAATTAAAGGTAAAGACTTGTGAGAGGGTTAAATCCCTAACAAGGTACCTACGCCTTATAGACTTTTTGCGTTATTAGATCTGAAAAACAGTCTAAATTAAAAAATAGGTTTTGGATAATGAAAAAAGCACATGCACATCTTCAGACCTATATGAAAACACCTGTTAAATTTCAAAAGGATTGACTAGAACTGTAAGAGGAGTTGCGATCACAAGGTAGCAACTCCCTATACATTTTAACATTAGTAGATCTCAAAAATTGTCTAAGTTAAAAAAGGTGAAATAAGTGAAAAAAATTATTTAAGGATGATGAAAAAAGAATATGCACATCTTCAGACCTATATGAAAACACCTGTAAAGTTTCAAAAGGATTAACCTAGAACTGTAAGAGGAGTTGTGGTCACAAGGTAGCTACTCCCTATACATTTTAACATTAGTAGATCTCAAAAATAGTCCAAGTTAAAAAAGGTGAAATAAGTGAAAAAAATTATTTAAGGATAATGAAAAAAGAATATGCACATCTTCAGACCTATATGAAAACACCTGTAAAGTTTCAAAAGGATTGACCTAGAACTGTAAGAGGAGTTGCGGTAACAAGGTAGCTACTCCCTATACATTTTAACATTAGTAGATCTCAAAAATTGTCTAAGTTAAAAAAGGTGAAATAAGTAAAAAAAAATATTTAAGGATAATGAAAAAAGAATATGCATATCTTCAGACCTATATGAAAACACCTGTAAAGTTTCAAAAGGATTGACCTAGAACTGTAAGAGGAGTTGCGGTAACAAGGTAGCTACTCCCTATACATTTTAACATTAGTAGATCTCAAAAATAGTCCAAGTTAAAAAAGGTGAAATAAGTAAAAAAAAATTATTTAAGGATAATGAAAAAAGAATATGCACATCTTCAGACCTACATGAAAACACCTGTAAAGTTTCAAAAGGATTGACCTAGAACTGTAAGAGGAGTTGCGGTAACAAGGTACCCACTATCAAATATTACAGACAGACAGACGGAATTCCGGACAAATTACAGACAGACAGAATTCCGGACAAGCCAAATCCAATATAGCCCCCCACTTTTTCAAAGCGGGGCTATAATTAGTTTATATAACCGTATCTGAAATTGCTAATTCCTAAGGTCATGTAGCAGAATACCTTTGTTTACACCTCCGAAAATGCCGGACCTCAGCAGAAGTGATGTCCTTATACACCTGTACAAAGGTCTAAAGGGTGCTGCCCGCTTTCCAACAGATGACCTTATCCCCCCAGTTCAGAATCAGAATCAGAATTGTTACTGGTGACACGTCAAATGACATTCATACACCAGGACCTGTGATGTGGGAAGTTAGTCCCTAGCTCTAACCGAAGAGGTAAATTTAGCTACACAATCATCAGCACCTTCAGCTGTCGAAATAATCGAATCGGGAAGGGCATTCCAATCTCTAATGGTTCTGGGGAAGAACGACTCTTTATAAATGACAGTTCTTGCACTAAGGGTCTGAAACGCCAACGAATGGTGATTTCTACAGTGTCTAGCTGGGGGAACAAGGTCATCTGTTGGAATGCTGGCAGCACCCTTTAGGCCTTTGTATAAAAGGATTAGCCTACTGTCTTTTCTCCTTTTCTTGAGAGACTCCCATTTTAATTTTCCAAGTATTCCAGTCATGCTCCCAGTTTCAAAGCAGTAATTGCCTGTTACAAATCTAGCAGCTCTATTCTGAACTTTCTCAATTTCATCGTTAAGGACCACTCCACTGGGGTCCCAGATACAACTACCATATTCCAAGATTGGGCGAACAAGACCTCTATATGCTGCCTCTTTTACATCCTGAGGGCACTGATGAAGATTTCGCCTCAGGAAACCAAGCGTTCTATTTGCCTTAGTACACATGTTGCTAATATGAGCTAATATGAGTTGTGTGAGATTGTCACTCCAAGGTATTTAATGGAGTCCACATTCTCGAGGACCGTTCCCTCTAAGGTGTAAGAAGCCTCAACTTTATTAGATCTCTTCCTAGTTATCTGCATAATTATACCCCAGCAAACGAAGTTTGAAGGGGGTATATAGGAGTCAGTCTGTCGTCGTCTGTCGTTGTCGGTCCGTTACAAAAAACTTTAACATTGCTCATAACTTCCTTATTCTTTGACCGATTTCTTTAATATTCACACACCACACACCTTGCCACTAGTACTTAAGATTGATATACACAAACCTGACCTTGACCTTTACGTTGACCTTCCTCAAGGTCAAATACTTGTAAAAATTTGTCTGACAACGCATGCGGGGGTATAATTGGTGCCCGTTAGGCGGCAGCTCTAGTATTGCATTTAACTGGCTGAAATCTCATGCCCCATTTACGTGCCCAACATCCTAATCTATCTATGTCAGCCTGAAGTTTCAATGAGTCATCTGAATCTCTAATTTCCCGGTAACAAACACAGTCATCTGCGAACAGTCTTATTTCTGAGTCAATGTCAGTGGAAATATCATTGATGTGCAGGGAGAACAAAAGTGGACCAAGAACGGTCCCTTGCGGGACTCCAGACAAAACTGGAGCCCACTCCGAAGATTCACCATTAACAACAACCCGCTGTTTTCTGTAGCAAAGAAAGGAATCTATCCATTTGAGGGTCTTTCCCCCAATTCCATAACCAAATAACTTAGATTTAAGTAGTTCATGAGGAGGGGTGTCAAAAGCCTTCTCGAAGTCCAGAATAAATGTGTCCACCTGCCCCACTTTGTCCAAGATTTTTGCCCAGTCATTAATAACTGTGCTTAGCTGAGTTTCACAACTGTGCCTTTTCCTAAATGCATGTTGTCTGTCTGACAAAAGTTTATGTTTGTCCAAGTGGGCCATGATGTTCGAGCAGACTATATGTTCCAGTAATTTACACAGAACACAAGTCAGAGACACAGGGCGATAATTACGGGCAAGAGCCCTATCTCCTTTTTTAAAGAGTGGACAGATGTTTGCTAAGAGCCATTCTTTGGGGATTTCACCCGTATCAAGAGACTGTTGAAACAAGTGTGCAAAAACTGGACCCAACTCATTTGCTAGTTCCTTCAGGACTCTAGGATGAAGCTCATCAGGTCCTAAGGCCTTACTGGGGTTTAAGCCTTGAAGTAATTTGATCACTCCTGCAGCTGTCACAACAATATTATTCATGAATGGGGCCGATCTTCCAGTCAATGGAACCTCCGTGAACTCAGTTTTATTAAACGCATCATTGAATTGACCAACTAGTTCCTCTGCCCTTTCAGAGTCTGATTCAGCAACCCCCTCCCCTCCCCTTTTATTAAGGGGCGGGATACCTTGCCTGTCTTTCTTCTGGCTATTAATATATCTGTAGAAGTCTCTAGGATTTGCCTTTACATCACCTACCAAGTTATTCACATACAAATCATGCTGATTTTTTATATCAAACTTGATTTCACGTCTCAAGTTTTCAAATTTTGTCCGGAGTTTACCACTTCCCGTCTTTTTTGCCTTTGCATGAATCTTATTCCTTCTGCGAATTTTCCTTCTTATCTCTGGAGTGATCCAGGGAATAGAAGATACAGTCCTACTAGTTTTTGAGGGGATATGATTTTCGGCCGAAGTATGAATGAAAGAAGTTATCAAATCAAAATTCTCCTGTACAGACCGAGCATCTGAATGACCATTAAAGTAATTCTCCTTTGCAAATCTGAGTGCATCCTTCCTCATAGTTTCATAGTCACCTTTCTGATATGAGTACACCTTCCTCCGAGGTTTCTTTATTGGTGGGATGTGAATTTTTAAATATCCGGAGACAACATCGTGGTCACTTAGTTTATCTGGGGAATGAATGTCTTCGAATTGTCCTGGCAAAGTCGTAAGGATCAGATCCAATGTGTTCTTATCACGAGTTGGGAAGTTAACAATTTGTTCAAGACCATGATCGTTCATAATGTCAATTAGGAGTGGCAGAAAGCATCACTCTTAGGCATTTTAGGTGCCCTCTGGAAGAACTGACATCTACAACTGCTCCTTCTTCCCTCAGACAATTAGCGTTTGGAATGCCCTCCCAGAGCCGGTTATTTCATGATTTTCATCCGTGGAAGGTGCTAAGGATGGTGAAGCATAGTTTACTTCTTTGGTGAGAGCTAGGGACTAACTCCCCTTTTCACAGGCCCTGGTGAATGAATGTCATCTGACGTGTTACCAGTAATGATTCGGATCAGGCAGGCTTAGCCCCCTATTCGTTTCAGCTCTGCTCAAGACAATCTATTTTGACAAGACCCGATGCATTTTATACAGGTAAAAAGATTGTCCTGAGCCATGAGAGTGTCTGAGCGAGAATCGGAATACTTCTGAAGCCACCCCGGACATCAGCCTGATGATCAGGTACTGTCGACAATTGGTTCGCCTTTGACCTAGAAAGCGTCATCATAAAACATGACAACATTTTTAAAGAATGATATTTTCTATATATATGACAAAATATAATTAATACATATTATTCGTAGATTACTTACAGAGCAAAATAGTAGCTGTAATTGAAGAAAAACTGGGATTATTAAGTAAATATGTGAAAACAATTTCTGGGCAATTTCCCAATTTATTTTAGTCGCTCACAACAATGAAAAGGTAACAAAACGTTTCGCCCCCAAGACGTTTCCCCCTGGTCGTTTCCCCCCTTTTTTTTAGCCCCTTGTCGCTCCGCCCCCTAACCCCAGTTTGTTTGTTTTTGTTTGTATTGGAGTTTTACGGCCATTTAGGTCATTTTTGAGCCGGTCAGTTTACCTATCAACACTTTCCTGGGCAGGCTTATACGTAAGCGGTTAACCAGTACAGTGCACATTCTTTCGCCAGAAACTGACAACTGCCCTTCTTGAATCAGCGAGAGAACGACCGTAGAAAAGATTTCATGATCAATCTCCACTAAAGAATGTTGCCGACCCCGGCGGGAGTCGAACCCGCGTCCTCCTGATCACCAGTCAGACGCGCTCATCCGACTGAGCCACTGAGGCCGGCTACCCTAACCCTAGTCGTTTCTCCCCATTAACACATTAATCACGCAATTATCTATCTATCCTCTTATACTGCGTCGGTCATATTTGGCCATTACCTCAGGTAGGTGGGTGGCTAAATTTAGCATAAAAAATCATCACTGGATGAGCCCTTAAAACTATTTACAATCCGATCACAGAGGTATCCTTAAATGCGTATACCTCCGAGTCTCAATCTTATACTGTGCGGGCTTTGAACTCCTCTGCGGTCTTGGCATTCACCGCAGAAGATGGAAGACTATTCCACTGAGGAATAGTTCTAGGGAAGAAAGAGTTTTTCAGGGCATCACTATAGGACTGGTGCCTACGATACTGTGAGTTATTTAATCTTGATGCCATTGTCCGGGTTGACACTGTTGCAGGGGTCAAGTACCTATCCTTGTTAATTGATACTGTACCATGATGTATCTTGTAGAAAAAACGTTAAGGAGGACTGCTCACGACGGGTCTCCAGTGATGACCACTCTAGCTCATCAAGCATGTCACCGACGCTACTTCTATTTCGCCATCGTCTGCAGGTCAATCGAGCAGCTGTCCTCTGCACCTTTTCCACCTGCTGAGTCTGAGTTTTAACATAGGAGTGCCAAATGGGTGCGATTAATGATGAGGTGTGAAAACACGCGCTCCTTACAAAGTTAAACGTATTTAATTATCGAATTATGATAAGAATTACCTGTTGTGATCAATACCGTTAATCAAATTGTTTATTTGATTTGACCCATTAATCACGCAATTAATGCGATTAATGATGAGGTGTGAAAACACGCGCTCTTTACAAAGTTAAACGTCTTTAATTATCGCTTAAGCACCTTTACCATTTTTGTTTTAAATTGGTCGGTTGGTTCATTAACAGAGTCGGCCGACAAAGATTAATGGTGAGTTGTTAAAAAATCAATTGTCTTTAATTATCTCTTTTTTTTCACATTTAAATTGGTCGGCTGTTTCTTTAACAGTGTCGGCAAGCAACGGTTGAAAAAGGTGAACAGTCATGATGAAGTATGAAATATGTAACAAAAGTAAAACTAATGAAAAAAAAAAAAAAATGAATAAATGAAAGAAAGTAAAACTAATAAAAAAATAAATGAATAAATGGAAGAAAGAAAAAAGAAAAGATACTAAGCAAAATGTAAAAAAGACAATAAAACAAAAATACAAAGATTAAAAAAATAAGAATTAAGAAAAAAAAAGAAGAATTAAGAAAAAAAAATAATAATAAAATAATAAAAAAGATGGCCGGTAAATGGTTACACTAAACTTTTGAAGAAAAAAAAAGCCTCAATAATTTAAGTCCTAGTCACACCTCCCAGAGTAGCCAATTTTAAGGCCCGGTGCCGGCCGGTAACTAAGGATAAGTTATCCTTAGGCTGATGTGACAGGGCGATGATGCTACTTAAATATTTGCCTCTAATCACCGCTAATAAAAGTGAAAATTAGTGTTACATTGAGAAGTGGGCGAAACGACTAGGGGGACGAAACGACTAGGGGCGAAACGACTAGGGGGAAACGACCAGGGTATAATTGCGCTACTGGTGACACTTATACACCAGGACCTGTGGTATGGGAAGTTAGTCCCTAAAGCTCTCAACAAACCTTAGTTTACCTCTTTGGTGAGAGATTGGGACTAACTTCTCATATTACAGGTCCTGGTGTATGAATGCCATTTGACGTGTCACCAGTAACAAAATTGATTCTGATTCTGAAAGAGGTAAACTTAGGTACACAATCCTCAGCACCTCAGCTGTCGAAATGATCGAATCGGGAAGGGCATTCCAGCATTTACTGGTTCAAGGGAATAACGATTCTTAATAAATGTCAGTTCTTGCAGTGAGGGTCTGAAACGCCAATGAATGATGGTTTTCTACAGTGCCTAGATTGGGGGGGGGGGGGGGGGGGGGGGGGACAAGGTCACCTGCTGGAATCAATGCTGGCAGCACCCTATAGAACTTTGTATAAAAGTATGAGCCTACTGTCTCCTCTCCTTTTCTTGAGAGACCCCCATCTTATTTTTGCAAGTATTCCAGTCATGCTTCCACTTTCAAAGCAGTAATTGCTCGTTACAAATCTAGCAGCTCTATTCTGAAGTTGTTTATTTTTATTTTTATTTTTTTATTTATTTATTTATTTATTTATTTATTTATTTATTTATTTATTTATTTATTTATTTATTTATTTATTTATTTATTTCATTTTCTTCATTCCACTGGGGTCCCAGATACAACTGCCATATTCCAAGATTGAGCGAATAAGTCCTGTGCTGAAATCCAAAAGGACTATAATACTCAGTTTGTTTGCCTGGTTCAGCTAAACTACCATCACTTGAACAAGTCCGTGAAATGAAGACCCCCCTAAACCCCACTTTATATAGAGAAAACTGGGGTTTACGGGGGTAAACATTATTTTCCTTATTTCTGCTCCAAGACATAGGTTGTGGGTACTCGTTAGAACCGCCTCATTGAGGCGGTTCTAACGAGCACCCACAACCTATGTTTTGAGCGTTTATAAGAAAAATATCACGAATTTTCATCAGATAAATAGCCATTTTGGAGATGTGAAAAAATGCACTATGTCGCACGGGTGTGTTATCGTAATGACTGGCTAAACAGGCTGAATAAGTTACTTAACAGCAGCGGTTTTCACGAAACCCATGCTGCAGCTCATAAAGAACATTGTTTTTCTGTATTTTGTTGTAATTGGTGCACTTACCGTCATCGTATGTTCCGAAACTTCTAGACAGTGTTTAAAAAACGTCTTTTTACTATCAAGGCTCAAATCTCTTAATTACTTTCGTGTGTAGATAAATAGCAGTAAAAACAATGAAGATAAGTGTGTAGGTAAATAGATCTAAGATCCATGTTACTAAATAAATCCAATATCAACGTTACTAAATAGCCTCACTAGCTTAATTGGCCGAAACTAGCTAGTCTGGCCCAGAAAACATGTACACTCCATATTTTTCCAGTTCTGTGGTGTATTCCTTGCTTCCAAAGGATAACCCTTTTATAGAACATATTTTACATCACGAAAACACGCCTATATAATTTTGACCCTCTTGAACACCTATTTGATATGTAAAACTGTGGTTTACAGGGGTAAACCTTAATATTTCTTATTTCTGCTCTAAAATATAGCTTGTGGGTTCTCGTTAGAACCGCATCAATGAGGCGGTTCTAACGAGCACCCGCAATCTATATTTTGAGAACCGCCTCAATCTACGTGTACCCACAATCTATATTTTGAGCAGAAATAAAAAAAAAATATTACACAGTTTTTGTCTTAAACATTTACAATGTATTTGTAAAGGCGTGTTTCCGTAATGTTTCGTTCTGTTTTCCTCATGCTGTATACTAACATTTCTGATGGCTATTTATACTGCAATGTAATATGTTCTAGAGGGATTAACTGTTCTGGTTTTGTCTTTGCTTACATGCGTAAGGTTGTAAGGCCTTGACCTTTTTAAATAGATTGTGTTGGAATAATAGCTTACCCACTCCCCGTGGAGCCTGCAACATATTATATAATTCCTGGGGAATGTTGAAGCACATACCCATGAAATAAATTAGTTAGGGTCCTGTTTACAAGCGAAATCACGTATCACTGTATATTGTGTTCACTATAAACAAAGTGGCATACAGACTCCTAAAAGTCAAACGACTAAAAGTCAAACGACTTTCTTCTGAATCCCATTTGTACATCATTGTGATTTTGTAGCTTTTATGTGCTTGAATGTGTTAATAATCTTTTAGTTGTCTCAGAATAAGGGTAAAAAGGGTAAGGGTAATATACTATATACTATACTAACATTTATACATTTTATAGGGTAAAAAAAAAACTTCCCGTAGTACCTGTTTTAGATGACTTCAACTTCAGAGGCATCGTTTGGCCCGATAGGCTCAGCAAACCAGGCACGATTCTGAGTCCGTCCGAATGACAAATATTGGTTGACATTATGAATGATCATGGCTTAGATCAAATTGTTAACTTCCCTACTCATGATAAGAACACTTTGGATTTGATTCTTACAACTTTAACAGGACAATATGAAGATATTAAGTCTCTAGACAAACTAAGTGATCATGATATTGTTTCCGGTTTTTAAGAATCTTCATACCACCTATAAAGAAACCTCGTAGAAAGGTGTACTTCTGTTTCTTCTGTAACACTCTTGAAGACGAATGTCATTTTGTTCTAGAATGTCCGATTTATAGCGAACTAAGAAGGAAATATATTTCTAAATATTATTGGAGAAATCCAAGTATGTTTAAATTTACTGAATTAATTAATTCCACAAATGAAGCACGTATTCGCAAACTTAGTACTTTCGTCTTTAATGCTTTTAAATACCGATCAGACATGATGTATAGAGGTTAAAACATACCCTCAGAATTCATTTGACATACATACATACATACATACATACATACATACATACATACATACATACATACATACATACATACATACATACATACATACATACATACATACATACATACATACATACATACATACATACATACATACATACATACATACATACATACATACATACATACATACATACATACATACATACATACATACATACATACATACATACATACATACATACATACATACATACATACATACATACATACATACATACATACATACATACATACATACATACATACATACATACATACATACATACATACATACATACATACATACATACATACATACATACATACATACATACATACATACATACATACATACATACATACATACATACATACATACATACATACATACATACATACATACATACATACATACATACATACATACATACATACATACATACATACATACATACATACATACATACATACATACATACATACATACATACATACATACATACATACATACATACATACATACATACATACATACATACATACATACATACATACATACATACATACATACATACATACATACATACATACATACATACATACATACATACATACATACATACATACATACATACATACATACATACATACATACATACATACATACATACATACATACATACATACATACATACATACATACATACATACATACATACATACATACATACATACATACATACATACATACATACATACATACATACATACATACATACATACATACATACATACATACATACATACATACATACATACATACATACATACATACATACATACATACATACATACATACATACATACATACATACATACATACATACATACATACATACATACATACATACATACATACATACATACATACATACATACATACATACATACATTTAAGATTTTTAACATTTCGGTCTGTATATTGTTTAAATTTCGAGATCTTACATTCTGTATATTGATTGTTTGATAACCCTTGTCCTGCTGAATATATTATGAAATGCCCATTTACAGCTATCAGCCAAATGAATTGCTTAATATATAATACTCATTCGGTTCGCAAATTACATGATAGTGTGGACCCTGATCAGAGAAGTCAACTGATCTGAGTCAACACTGTTTGTAAAATGTAGAGGTTATTTTCAGCAGCACGATAGGGTTAAGAGAACATAAAATGAATGAAATAACTATCATGGAACGACGCCGTTATCTATTGAGTTTCTGGATATATGTTTCTTTGCCGCCAGATAACGCCCAGCAGGCACATGACGTAATTGTGACGTCATATAAACGTCATTTCAACGTCACGACGTTTATGCAACGTCGGACCAACGTCGGTGCAACGTCAGGACGTTGCACCGACGTTGACCTGACGTTGCCCTAGCGACGTGTGCCTACTGGGCGCCATGGAGCAGTACATGATAATCTTATGTTCTCACTTAAAATTCTTTTGAACCTTCATATGTAATGTTTGTTCATGTGGGATGTTATCTGTACAAGAGAGATAATGAAATTTTGGCTGGAGACATGAACTGGTTACACACTACGTGGGAATCAGGCCGTAGCCAGTGCATGATTCTAGCCTTTTTTTTCATTTGAATCATCCCAACAACATATTATACATTTTTCCTAAACTCTGGTATTGTGTTTCGTTTCGGCAAACCAGAGTGTTGGAGCCATGAATGGTTTATGGTTGGTTATACGGATAAACCATTCTGTCCTCATGATATATCTTTCACAGAAAGATAAATCTTTCAAACAAAAAAGAAGAAGAAAAAAAAAAGACTTAGACACCTTCTCCGTAACATTTTTTTTTTCTGTCTCTCTATACATATTATGAATCAGTCAGACGCTCGACCTGTCCAGGAGAACTTTGATTTGATAACTCCTTTCATTCAAGCCATTACGAAAACACACCTATATAATTTTGATCCCCTTTAACCCCAATTTTATATAGTAAAACTGGGGTTTACAGGGGTAAACATTATTTTTATTATTTCTGCTCTAAAATATAGATTGTGGGTATTCGTTAGAACCGCCTCAACGAGACTGTTCTAACGTGTACCGACAATCTATATTTTGAGCAGAAATAAGAAAAAAATTACAACTTTTAGTCTTAAAATTTGCATTTTTTTCGGCGGTAAAATTTATAATGTATTTGTATAGGCGTATTTTCCTAATGTTCGTCCGAAAATCATATAGCGCCAAAACAAGCAGGTCTGCATATTCGATTCCTTGGATCACACCAGAGATAAGAAGAAGGATTCGGAGAAGAAATAAGATTCATGCTAAGGCAAAAAAAGTTGTGAAGTGGTAAACTCCGGGCAAAATTTGAAAACTTGAGACGAGAAATTAAGAATGACATCAAAAATCGGCATGATTTGTATGTGAATAACTTGGTAGGTGATGTAAAGGCAAATCCCAGAGACTATTTCAGATATATCAATAGCCAGAAGAAAGACAGGCAAGGTATCCCGCCCCTTAATAAAAGAGGAGGGAACGGGGTTGCTGAATCGGACTCTGGCTTTCTTTGCCGGATCATTACAGGGTCACTGATGAGGCTTTATTAGCCGAAACTACGTAGTATGACCCATCTTCTTTCTTATGAATGTTTTCATTGCTCTTAAAGGAACTCAATTTTGATTTTTATTTTCCTTCACTGCAGCTGGTGTTGTGCCGTGTGGCGGCCGTAAAACGTCTCCCCGTACATCAACCATAGTGCAGTTTATATTTTACTTTTGGTCCTTTGAGATCAGCGTGAATATTCTGAGAAATCAGAAATAAATTATTGGTTTAGACTCACATTCTAGACAGGTTTTTAATTATTTGGACCCCATTTCGATTTATATCAGATTTTGAATCGACTGCCTATTCGAAATTCGTAAAATTGCAGTATGTTTCCTCTGGCTTTCTTTGCCGGATCATTACAGGGTCACTGATGAGGCTTTATTAGCCGAAACTACGTAGTATGACCCATCTTCTTTCTTATGAATGTTTTCATTGCTCTTAAAGGAACTCAATTTTGATTTTTATCTGAAAGGACAGAGGGACTAGTTGGTTAATTCAATGATGCGTTTAATAAAACTGAGTTCAACGAGGTTCCATTGAGTGGAAGATCGGCCATATTCATGGGTTATATTGTTGTGTCATCGGAGGGAGTGAACAAGTTACTTAAAGGTTTGAACCCGTCTAAAGCTTTAGGACCTGATGAGCTTCATACTAGAGTCCTGAAGGAACTACCAAATGAGTTAGGTCCAGTTTTTGCTCATATTTTCCAATAATCTCTCGATACTGTTGAAACACCCAATAAATAGCTCCTAGCGAACATTTGACTACTCTTCAAGAAAGGACACAGGGCTCTTGCTCGTTATTATCGCCCGATGTCCTTGATCTGTGTTCTGTGCGTAAAGTAGAAGTAAAACAAAGATCAGGAATTGAGACAATTAACTTACTCCACCCATAAAAGACACCAAAGGGAAAGAAATACAAACATTAAGCGACCAGACCATAATGGAAACCTAAACAAAGGAAGGCCATAAGGACAGTTACTTTCCCACAAAATGGCCATATGGCCATCCAAAATTAAAAGACACAAGTGATACACACAGTAAGTAACAAACAACAACATAAATAAATCGCCACAGAAGAGCCGCCTTGGAACGGTCAGTGGAAGATTTCCACTGGGGGGCTTAAATCGATTTTACGTGGCCACAATCCTCGCCCTTACTTCCGTCGCGATTTAGACAAATAATTTGTTCAGTCCGCATGAAGGCCTCCTAACTCATCAGTGTAACATCTCCGTGAACACAAAAATCAAAGAACCACAGAGGTGAGACAACGGTGAGGACTCGACAGCAAGAAACCACTGAAATGCTGGAGCAAAAGAAAACCAACAGTTAGACTCCGATGAGCCCGACCAGAGACAGGGCATCAGGCACCAACCAGCATTATCTCTATAATTCTCAATAAGCCTTTACGTTGGAGCCGTCATAGAATCTGAGGCCTGACCCACCGGCGTGCAATTAAAGAGGGAAGCAAAGTTGCCAACCGTGATTGGGTTAACTACCATGCATGCAGTCTGTCGTATAATATCCATGTTGTACCCAATCTTTTTATATCGAAGAATGATTTTACGAAATTGGGTGCTGAAGTCATTGCGGTTATATATTTTCCTGAATTTATATACTAAGTCACCATAAAATTCGGGTTCCGATAGACCTTGTTGCAGAAGAGATTTAAGTCCAATATTGAATTTTGAAATTAAATCAGAATGGCGTCTATAAAATTTTGAAAAGGCTTTGCGTAGTTTATGGTACCGATAACCCTGATTAAGGAGTTTAGCCGTTAATAATTTATTACGAGTGTTGAAGTCAGTTACATGACTACACACTCTAGCAAATCGAATTAATTGCGAAATATAAACGCCATAGGATGGCGCACGAGGAACATCACAATCCAAAAAAGGAAAATTTACAATCTCAAAATCAAAGTCATCGCGTTTATCATAAATTTTGCACGAAACAAATCCATCTACAATAGATAGATGTAAATCCGAAAACGGGGCCTCGGTATCAGAAGAATTTGCTTTATTTAACTGAAGTTCTAGGGGGTAAATCTGACTCATCAAACCATCGAAATAGGTATTATCAATATTTAATAAATCATCTAAATATCTAGAAGTATAGCTAAAAGCTTCAATAATTTCAGATTGGTTATCAATGGAAAGCGACAAAATGAAGTCTCTTTCATAACAATACAAGAACAGATCAGCCACAAGAGGTGCGCAATTAGTACCCATCGGAATACCCACAATTTGTCTAAATAACTTAGTACCGAATCTAATATAAATACTGTCAAGTAGAAAGGTGAGGGCATCACACACTTTCTGACATGACCAAAGTGTATAATTCTTATGCTCTTTAGAAGTGAAAAATGCATTTTTGACATTACATGCAAGATAGAGAGAATCTTCTCTGTGAAAAGCCCATTCAATTAAATCATTAAGCTTTTCTTTTATAAGATTATGAGGAAGTGTAGTGTAAAGAGTGGAAAAATCGTAGGTAGACAGACTAGAAGCACGAAAATGTCTAGATTTCAATTTATTTAAAACCTCGTTCGAATTTTTTATAGACCAAAACAGATTTCTTCCTGATCTTTCAAAGACTTTATCACAATATTGCTTGAACACATAGTCTGCTCAAATATCATGACCCACTTGGATGATCATAAACTTTTTTTTTCAGACAGACAACATGCTTTTAGAAAAAGGCATAGTTGTGAAACTCAGTTGAGCACGGTTATGAATGATTGGATAAAATATTATACAAAGTGGGGCGGTGGACACATTTATTCTGGACTTCGAGAAGGCTTTTGACACCCACCTCATGAACTACTTAAATCCAAATTATTTCGTTATGGAATTTGGGGTAGGGGTGGGGAGAGCTCTCAAATAGATAGATTCCTTCCTTTGCTTCAGAAAACAGCGTGTTGTTGTAAATGGTGAATCTTCAGTATGGGCTCCAGTTTTATCGGGGTCCCACAGGGGACTGTTTTTGGTTCTCCCTGTACTTTAATGATAGATCCACTTACATTGACTCAGAAATAAGACTGTTCGCAGGCGACTGTGTTCGCTACTGGGAAATTAGAGATACAGAGGCTCAATGAAACTTCAGAAGGATATAGATTAATCAGGGTATTGGGCACGAAAATTGGACATGAGATTCAGCCCGATAAATGCAATATTATGCAGATATTAAACTAGGAAGAGAACAAATAAAATTGAGGCTTCTTACACTTCAGAGGGAACGGTTCTCGAGAATGTAGATTCCATTAACTACCTTGGTGTAACAATCACACACGATTTGAGAAGGAATACATACATTTTAGCAACATGTGTACTAAGGCAAATAGAACGCTTTGTTTCCTGAGGCGAACTCTTCACCAGTGTCCCCAGGATGTGAAAGCGGCAGCAGACAAAAGACTTGTTCACGCACTCTTGGAATATGGTAGTTGTATCTGGGACCACAGTACAGTGGTCCTTAATGAAAAGCTGACTGTGGCCTATGCAGCGATACATAAGGCAGTTCACTGTGACCAATGTGAAATGTGGAGTCACACAGATTGTGCATTCCTTTCAGATGCCGTGTATGGCAAATTTCATGGTAAATTCCAGCTATTCATGGATATGCCTGAAGTGTGAGGTTTTCATTCTTCATTGAACCTATAGAACTAGATTAGAGAAACAAATTTGAACCTCTGTCAAAGGAAAAGGAAGTTAAATCTCCGACTATGACACAAATAAGCCGAATTTTGTAAAGGTAGGTAGATGTGTTGCAATGGGGAATAGTTTTTACAAATAATAAGCTCACCTGAGTACGAAGTGCTCATGGTGAGCTATTGCAATCAGTGAATGTCCGTCGTCTGTGGTGCACCGTGCGGCGTCAACAATTTGATTTAAATGCGAACTCCTCCTAAACCCTTGGGCCAATTTGATTCCAGCTTCACAGGAATGTTGCCAATGTGGCTCCCTGCCAAAAGAGCTAAATTCGTTCCGCTCCGATGAACAAGATGGCAGCAAGAGCTTAAAAAAATCTTTAAAGGCATTTATTCTTGTAACAGTAGGACTCGCCGTGTGTTCGTAATTGTTTTATTGCCCCTGTGATATACTGTCTATAGCAGATCAAGGGCGGTCCTTAATAGGGTGATTAGTAGCTCTTGTCGAATCTCCTGACTGAGGCTCTTAAGGGGAAAATCAATAATGTACACTATAGTCAACAGTATGTAAACTATTGATTTTCCCAAGGAGGTCCCATACCTGTTTAAGACAGGGGACTTCTCTTCAGTCAACAATGTGGGCTACATAAAATTATGTAATGAAATGATAAACCTCAATAATCAAGAATAAATGCCTTTAAATGCCAACTCCTTCTGTACTCTTGCGCTAATTTCATTCAAACTTCATAGGAATGTTGCTTAGGTGACTCTACCAAAATAGCTAAAATGGTTCGATGAGCAAAATGGCCACCAGAGCTAAAATAGAAACAAAAAACATCGTAAATTTGCTTCAAACGCAAACTCCTCCTAAACGCTTGAGCCAATTTCATTCAAACCTCTTAGGAATGTTGCTTTGATGACCCTCTACCAAAGTAGCAAAAACAATCCCGCTCCGATAAACAAAATGGCCGCCAGAGATAAAAATAGAAAAAAAAAACATAGTAAATTTGTTTTAAAAGCGAACTCCTCCTTAACCCTTAGGTAAATTTGATTCAAACTTTACAGGAGTGTTGCCTAGGTGACTCCCTACCAAAATAGCTAACATCGTTCCGCTCTCACTAACAAGATGGCCGCAAGAGCTAAAAATAGTCTTCAAACGACAACTCCTGTACCCTTTGGTCAATTTCATTCAAACCACATTGGAATATTGTTTAGGCGACTCTCTACCAAAATAGTTAAAACGGTTCCACTGTGATGGGCAAAATAGCCACCAGAGCTAAAAATAAAATAAAAAATAAACATCGTAAATTTGCTTCAAACGCTAACTCCTCCTTAACCCTTGGGCCAATTTTATACAAACTTCACTGGAGTGTTGCCTAGGTGACCCCTAGCAAAATATCTAAAATCGTTCCGCTCTCACGAACAAGCTTGCCTCCAGAGTTACAAATAGAAAAAAATCTTCAAACGACACTCCTCCTGTACCATTCGGCCAAGCTCATTCAAACTTCATTGGTGACTCTTTACCAAAATAGCAAAACGGTTCCACTCTGATCAGCAAAATGGCCACCAGAAGTAAAAATAGAAAAACATCGTAAATTTGCTTCAAACGCGAACTCCTCTTAAACCCTTGGGTCAATTGGATTCAAATTTCACAGGAATGTTGCCTAGGTGACTCCCTAACAAAAAGCTAAATTGTTCGGCTCTGACGAACAAGATGGCCGCCAGAGCTAAAAAAAAAATCGACAGGCAACTCCTCCTGTACCATTGGGCCAATTTCATTCAAACTTCATATGGATGTTGCTTAGATGTTGCTTAGATGATCCTCTACCAAAATGGCTAAAACGATCCCGCTCCGGTGAACAAAATGGCCACCAGAGCTACAAATAGAAGATCATCATATATTTGCTTCAAACACTAACTCCTCTTAAACCCTTGGGCCAATTTGATTCAAACTTTACAGGAATGTTGCCTAGGTGACTCCCTAACAAAATGGCTAAAATCGTTCCGCTCTGACGAACAAGATGGCCACCAGAGCCAAAAATAGAAACAATCTTCAAACGACAACTCCTCCCGTATCCTTTGGCAAATTTCATTCATACTTCATAGGAATGTTGCTTAGATGACCCTCTACCAAAATAGCTAAAACGGCTCAGCTCTAATGAATAAATGGCAGCCAGAGCTAAAAAAGATAAACATTGTAAGTTTGCTTCAATCGCGAACTTCTCCTAAACCGTTCTGTTCTGACGAACAAGATGGCTGCCAGAGCTAAAAATAGATTCATTCAAACTCCATAGGAATGTAAGTGCAACATTTATGCTTCATGGAATGGCTGTCACCCACATGACTTTCAGAAGCTATGTGACCACTTGATATCAGGTGAGCGATTTAGGGCCATCTTGGCCCTCTTGTTTCTCAGGTGTTAGGAACCGATCTTCACCGATAAATGATTATACCACAGCCGGGTAGATTTGTTACAATGGGGAATGAACTTTACCGACTGATCCTGATGTTACAATGGGGAATGATTTTTGCCTTAAATCTATTAAGGTGGATATACAGCAAAAATCATTGCTCACAGTTACATAACTACCTAGTGAAGATCCATCCCCATTGCATTCTCAATCATTGCTCACAGTTACATAACTACCTAGCGAAGATCCATCCCCATTGCAACAAAAACTATAGTTTATCAACGACATTTGAGAGATCAACGTTCAAGCGTGGCAAGACTATTTCATGTTTTAGGGGAAGCAGGTCTCGCATTTCTTTTTTCACGGGATTTTAAAATTATAAATAAGTTTTTTGATAATGCCAGTATGTAGATGTCGTGGCCAAGTGGTTGGTATGATGCAGTATGAATCTCAGTTAAACTATATCTCCCAATGTAAAATCCCAACTGAAGGCGACTTACCCTAAAACACGGACTAACCCAAATTAAAAGTGTAGTCACGTCTCACTGCGTTTTGAAAGACTATACCTGGATTTATCGACAAAAAAAAACAAAAAAACAAAAAAACATTCACCAATGGTGAATTCAATGCATCTACCAGCTGTGGTTGAAGGATTTGTAGGTGAAGATCCATCCCCATTGTAACATTAATCTCCTGTGGATTTATTTGCAAAAACACTCCCCATCGAAACATAACTACATAACTTGATTTACAACAAAAAATATTCCCCATTGTAACGAATCTACCTAGCTGTTGTAGCTGCAAAATGCTAACTACCTACTGGGGATTTATTTGCAAAAACCTCCCCATTGCAACATTCTTCCTAGCTATGGATTTATCTTCAAAAAAAAATCCTTCCCCATTGTATTCCAAGCTGTGGTAGAAGCATTTATGTACGAAGATCCATCCTCATTGTAACATATATACCTACTGTGGATTTATCAGCGAAAATCATTCCCCATTGTCACATAGCAACCTCACTGGATTGACCCCAAAATCAGTACAGATATGGATCTTTGCCAAAGGCATCAGGGGACAGTTAATCGCAGCACTTTTTTGTCCGCGTCACACCAAGTTTTTGAATCGTTATCGACAACTCCTGGAGAAAGCGATAACTTCTGTTTTGGTTTCAAATTGCTCCACACATGCATGAAATGAAAACAGAATACCTAAGAAACACTTCTCTGTTTGCATAGGCTGACAGCAGCAGCATTTCACTTACCCCACCCACTAATTTTTACATACAAAAAATCATGACTCCACCTCACTTTGACAGATCCTGTGAATTTACTCCCAAAACACCAGTACTTGGCACCTGTTGAAATGTCATGTACACTCAGTCACATGCAAAGAAATAGACAGAAAAGTATACCATAACCAGTAAACTTTTTCAGGAATCCTCTTTGAAAAACAGCTACTTTTTAGTGCCAAAGCTACCTTCGTGAATTCAGATATGCCGCTGCACCTTGAACTTGCACAGCATCCAGACAGCCGGGGTTTTAGTTTCGTATTCCATTTCATAAAAGTACAGATACTCAGCAAATAAGCCCACATTGGCAAAAAATATCCACATATCACAATTTCTATGAGCAACCATGCCATTATTGGCCCTCCTACTATATTATTTTGAAAAACGTCCACCCTCAAATGCGAAACTGTCCCCTGATGCCTTAAGTTTGGAAGTTTTCTTTGATTTTCAGCTATTGGTGATCCCACATTGTAATTTGGCTTATTTGTAATAAAAACAAATAAAAAAGTGTTGACTAAAATACATGTTGTTGCTTTCATAGCCCTTTTGGAATTTCATTAATACTGAAGAGCGGCCAGATTCAATTCGGAGAATTGCGCACTAAGTCCATGATGGATGATGCTTTCTGGAGATGTCATTTGATGATACACAGCAATGTGGTGAATAGGGATGTAAACAGTGATGTTTGATGTAAAACATGTAACTGATAGCACTGGCCCTAAATGACTGAATTGGTGGACATGGGCCGTAAACTTAAGAACTCACCCCAAATCCCCAAATTTTCCTAAAATGACTGGGCCTTTGAGATATTCATTATCTCCCCTTTGCTACTGATCAGAGTCTAAAGTGGACACCCTCTGCAGGTAAGAAAAAGGGAGAGAACAAACCAATTAAGTCAGTTGTGTCATTTCTTATCAGATAACTGGCTTAGATAAAGATACTGACAGGCTCTAAAACAATCAAAATCATAAGGTTTCTACTGAAGCTGAATTTCAACCAAAACAGAGTCTACAGGTTATGATAAAACAGCAACTATGCATACCAGAAACTGCAAAAAAAGGGTATTTCATTTCTGAATGTGTTTGAGAAAGGTTCTACTGTGTTTTTGTTACAGTCAAAGCACTATTTTCTGAGTCTGGGGCATACTACAAGGTAAGAACTGAGCCCCAGACTAAAAAACCTCTTTAAAAGAATCATGGAGGAGTGTAACATTGCACTGGCCTTGTCATGCTCCACTATATAAAATGAAGTCAGCACAAGAAAACACTTTCTGGCTGCAAGAAACTACACTTACTTGGATAAGAAGAACTTCTTAACTTGCACATGTGCTGTCATCAGCAACTAGCAGCTAGACCTGGTGAGTATTCTGAAGATACCAGCTACAGACTGGAAAAGAGAAAGAACCTATCAGAATAATGTGTCCAAAGTACATTCTTGGACACACAGAAGGTCTTACAGTGCTGAAAAGGACATTGTTGTTAATATTAAGGACCTGGATAGGCTTTTTGGACATTTGCACAGCACAAATTAGAGATCTGTTTATGAGGCAACCTTTGCATCTATAGTGGTCATGGCACTGTCCATCATTTTTACTGAATTACCTATTATTTTTTCACAGAGTGTGGCTCATGAGACAGGTCATAACATTTACACAGAGGTGGTTAGGGCAAAAATGGGCAAAATATCATATCAAGTACTCCTGTGATAAATATTTAAATGGTCTGGTGCAAAATCAATGCGGTGTAATTTCAGACAAGCGCACACATTGCGATGCCATACAAGCTTTTCACCAAAACCAATATCATCTGTGCGCCCTTGCCAAGCTCGACAACTGTTTTTGTTCAAAATATTCCTGTTGAACTGTCTTGGAATGCTGTTAATTGCTTTTTCTGGTAGATTTTAATGCTTGATAGAATGCCTGTGCCACTGTGGTGTGGACTAGAGCCAAATTTTTGACTTCAGTAAAATTTTGCCCATTTCCCCAATGGAAAATTCATTCAAAATTGGGAAAAATGACCAAAAACAAAGCCAAACTAGCTTAAATTATACTTTTTAAGGCCATATATAGATGTAAAAATATTCAAATCCTTGAAAATAAACAATATTTCCATCCCCAGTATGTGAAATAGATGTTTAAGGGCACAGGCTGCAGTCTGGTGTAAGAAAACTGTTTGTCGGCTTTAAATCGGACAATCATACGGTACCTATAGCGTATCATTTCCTGCGTAAATATGGACTGCACGATGCACAAAAACATTGCGGGTACTCATTCGACAAATAATAAGCTTTTCAAATTGCAGTGAATAAGACCCCAAAAGATGACTTGAATTTTTTGCGTTTTCCCTTAAGGCATCAGGGGACAGTTAATCGCAGCACTTTTTTGTCCGCGTCACACCAAGTTTTTGAATCGTTATCGACAACTCCTGGAGAAAGCGATAACTTCTGTTTTGGTTTCAAATTGCTCCACACATGCATGAAATGAAAACAGAATACCTAAGAAACACTTCTCTGTTTGCATAGGCTGACAGCAGCAGCATTTCACTTACCCCACCCACTAATTTTTACATACAAAAAATCATGACTCCACCTCACTTTGACAGATCCTGTGAATTTACTCCCAAAACACCAGTACTTGGCACCTGTTGAAATGTCATGTACACTCAGTCACATGCAAAGAAATAGACAGAAAAGTATACCATAACCAGTAAACTTTTTCAGGAATCCTCTTTGAAAAACAGCTACTTTTTAGTGCCAAAGCTACCTTCGTGAATTCAGATATGCCGCTGCACCTTGAACTTGCACAGCATCCAGACAGCCGGGGTTTTAGTTTCGTATTCCATTTCATAAAAGTACAGATACTCAGCAAATAAGCCCACATTGGCAAAAAATATCCACATATCACAATTTCTATGAGCAACCATGCCATTATTGGCCCTCCTACTATATTATTTTGAAAAACGTCCACCCTCAAATGCGAAACTGTCCCCTGATGCCAAAAACTCATTTAGACAGATATTTTAATATGGTGATTGATCTTTGGTAGATATGTTACCATAGGGATTGATCTTTGCCAATGTGGTTATGTTACAGTGGGGAATGAGTTTTGCCGCTTTAATCCACAGCAGGTAGTTGTGTTACTTTGAGGCGGAATCTTTGCCAATCAATCCACAGTAACGTAGTCATGTTGCCATTTGATAGGTAGAAATCATCAAAATATCCTCATTCTAGAATTTGTTGCATGTATATGTAATTACAATCTGTGACCTAGTGGGTAAGAGTGTTTTCTTAATCAAAAGGCCTCAAGGTTCAAGACTCCAAGTTCTGCAATGGAAGGTCAGGTGTTTTTTTTTCTGGGTACTCCAGTACCTCTGATTAACGACTGGCTAAAAAATAAGTTTGTAACTAGAATTTGTTTTTCTACAAAATGCAGAGGTCTCCACCCTTTTTGACCTCTAAGTATGACCTTGACACTGGAGATATTGACCTGTGTCTTGTATGCGACACATCATCTAATGAAGGTGAACATTTCTGCAAAGTAACTTTAAAAAGTCCATCCAGAAATAAGAAAGTTATTGACTAGACACGAAAAAAGTCCTTTTTTTACATTTGATCTCAAAGTATGACCGGCCTGTGTCTTGTACGCAACACGTCATCTCATGATGGTTAACATTTCTGCCAAATAATTTCAAAATCCATCATGGAATAAGAAAGTTACTGAAAGCACACGAAAAAAGACCCCTTTTTTTACATTTGACCTTTAAGTATGATCTTGACCTTTGAGGTACGGGTCTGACACATCATCTCATGATGGTTAATATTTCTGCCAAGTAATTTCATGATCCATCAAAGAATAAACAAGTTATTGACCGTACATGAAAAAGGCCCCCTTTTGACCTCTAAGTATTACCTTGGCATTCGAGGTACGGACCTGGGTCATGCGGGCGACACATCGTCTCACGGTGGTTAACATTTCTGCCCAGTAATTTCAAAATCCATATAAAAACAAGAAAAACAAAGTTAATTAGGTCATCTACCTATCATCCCATTTTGAAGTTACAGGACAATAGCTCACACAGTTTTAGAGATATTTTGAATGCCCATATTTTCAAAGGGACAAAATGCCTATGTCCACAAAGGGGCATAATCTGGTAAATTTTTAATAAAATTATACCAAAATTAAATCGGAAGTTACAAACAGCATGCAAAATATCAAGAGACTAGCATAAGTGGCTCTTGAGATATTTTGCTTACAAGCTTTTCCTTTGCAAAAATGCATGGGTCTACAAAGGGGCATAATTAAGTCAATTGTTAATAAAATTACACCAAAATTTAATCAGACCATCTTCACATAAGTTCCCGGCAAACAGCTTGCAAAATTTTATAAGCCTATCCTTAGCGGTTCTTGAGATATTTTGATTACAAGCTTTTTCTATGCCAAAGGGCCTATGTCCAGTGAGTCAAAGGGGCATAATCTGATCAATTTTTAATAAAATTATACCAAAGTTTGATCAGATCATCTTCAGATTGGTTCCAAACAGCCTGTAAAATTTCAAGAGACTAGCTGAAGCAGCTCTTGATATATTTTGCTTACAAGCTTTTCGTTTGCCAAAATGCCTCGGTCTACAAAGGGACATAATTTAATCAATTGCTAATAAAATAACACCAAAATTTAATCAGACCATCTTCACATTAGTTCCAAACAGTTTGCAAAGTTTTATAAGCCTAGCCTTAGCACTCCTCATACCTTGCTTACAAGTTTCAAAGGGCCATAACTCAAGTAAAAAATTCAGATTTTTTTCAAAAGTTAATCAGTTCATCTTCTCATCGCCCCTAATCAGTCGTAAAGTTTTAGGACAATAGCTGTAATGGTTTTTGAGATATCTTGTATACAAGCTTAAAATGCCCAAAGTTCCAAAGGGCCATAACTCAAGAAAACAATTTCGGATTTTTTTTTTCAAAAGTTAATCAGTTCATATACTCATCATCCCGAATCAGTCTGTAAAGGGTCAGTGCAAACGCTCCAATCGTTTTTAGATATCTTGCTTACACGCTTAAAATGCCCAAAGTTTCAAACGGCCATAAATCTAGTAATAAAATTCTTTTTTTTTTTCAAAAGTTAATCAGTTCATCTTCTCATCATCCCTAATCAGTTTATAAAGGGTCAGCGCAATGGCTCTAATGGATTTTGAGATATCTTGCTTACAGATTTCATAGAATTTTTTTGCAAAGGGGCATAACTCCAGAAAGGGACATAATCCAGATGAGAAAAAAAACACGGGTCAATTATTTTTATGCCCCCGGAATCTAGATTCGGGGGGGGGGATATAGTTTTTGGTCTGTCTGTCTGTCTGTTTGTCCGCTTGTTTGTCCATTTGTCCGTTTGTATGTTCGTCCGTTTGTCTGTCTACAAAAACCTTAACATTGGGCATAACTTTTGAATGGTAATAGACAGAGCTTTCATATTCCACATGTGTATACCTTATCACAAGACCTTTCCAGTGGTACCATAATTTTTGATCTCATGTTCTTGACCTTTGTCCTACTATTTTCATTTTTTTTAAAACATTAACATTGGCCATAACTTTCGATTGGTAAGTGAAAGGGGCTTTCATATTTCACATGTGCATTCCTTGTCACAAGACCTTTCTAGAGGTACCATAATTTTGACCTTGTGACCTTGATGTTTGACCTACTTTTTCAAAACTTTAACATTGGCCATAACTTTTGATTGGTAAGTGGTAGGGCTTTCATATTTCACATGCACTCCTTGTCACAATACCTTTCTAGTGGTACCATAATTTTTGACCTCGTGACCTTGTCCTTGATGTTTGGCCTACTTTTTAAAAACTTTAACATTGGCCATAACTTTCGATTGGTAAGTGGTGGGGCTTTCATATTTCGCATGTGCATTTCTTGTCACAATACCTTTCTAGTGGTACCATAATTTTTGACCTCGTGACCTTGACCTTGGACCTACTTTTTAAAACCTTCAACATAGTCCATAACTTTTGATTGGTAAGTGATTAGGCTTTCACATTTCACATGTGCATTCTTTTTCACATGACCTTTCCAGTGGTACCATATTTTTTGACCTCGTGACCTACTTTTTAAAAACTTTAACATTGGCCATAACTTTCAATTGGTAAGTGATAGGGCTTTCATATTTCACATGTACATATTATGTCACAAGATCTTTCAACAATCCCATAATTTTTTACCTTGTGACCTTGACCTACTTTTTTTAAGACTTGAACATTGGCCATACCTTTCAATTGCTTACTGATACTGCTTTCATATTTAACATGCGCTATCCGGGGGCATCAGTGTTTCACAAACACATCTTGTTTCATAATGAATCCATATATGAAATTTAAAAAAAGTAAAATCGATTTTTTATCTTTTTTGTCAAGTTTTTCGGTAATAACTTTTTATTTTTGATTTTTATCATATGACGTCGCGTAATAACGCCATGTAATATTTTCGATAATCCACTAGTGAATTAAATATGCAAATTAGCTAGATACGTCCCGTAACGTTACATGTACGGCGTTCTTAACGACGTCGCGTTTACTAACGGCGGAATATTGACATTTTTGTAAACAATCGTGAATAAAATGCGCTTAAAATGTCATATGATAAATAGAATCTTGCATTCGTGCTCATGCATTATTGAATTTATTAAACTCGTTGAGGAAAAGGAATAAAACGCTCGGCGAAGCCTCGCATTTTATCCCTTTTCCTCAACTCGTTTAATAAATTCATTAATACATGAGCACTCATGTAAGATCCTTTATTTATCAATACATCTAGTGAGAAAGTTGTGAAGGAAAAGCTCTGCCAACTTCTTGCTAAGGAGTTAGCCTCCTGAATGGCGTACATTTTGCTCTAATCAGAGGGACTTTTTACAATTTTTCAATTTTTCGATAAAAACCAAGTCCAATTCTGTCACTCACACTATCGAAATGTAAGCAAATGACTAGCCTAGTTGAAACGATGTCTATATATGGATAAATCCCGTGCACCCAACGAAGCATCCAATTGAAGGGAGGTAAACTCCGTTCAGAAAATCTGAATCATCGATGTTTTCGTTTCTTCCTTTTAATACTCATTTTAGCCCATACATCACTATGGGAAAGTTTTAGACCTGACCCTCCGCCGATTTCTCCAGCAAGTCGTATGCCTCTGCGACAGTCAGGAAAGGCTGTGATTATTTGGAGAAAATTGCAAAACAAAGAAATGAGACCACAGACTAAGTCCATTTGATGATGATTGTCAGGTAAAATAATACATATTCAAATACATGTGATGCACTTTATAAATAGATATGCAATTACGACATACCTTGCATTCGAATGGCCAGATAGAAGCTCACTAGGCACGGGGAGCCACTAGCGCGATGTGCTGTCAACAGTGGTCAAAATGAATTATACCGATGTCAGATGTGGAGTCACAGCTAATGATTTTCCATGAAATGATCGTGCAAATAAAATACAGACGCCCTTGTAATTTACAAGAGCAGTGACCACTTCTATATATGGTTTAAAAGGGTGTGTAGAACCTGTCAGAATGTCTTAGTCTGTGAACGAAAATTTAGATTTTGCAATTTTCTCCAAATAATCACAGCCTTTCCTGGCTGTCGCTAAGGCATACGACTTGCTGGAGAAATCGGCGGAGGGTGAGGTTTACAACTTTCCCATAGTGATGTATGGGCTAAAATGAGTATTAAAAGGAAGAAACGAAAAAATCGATGATTCAGATTTTCTGAACGGAGTTTAGTACAAATCACTTGGGTATAGTACGTGGTTTTAGCCAGCAAACCTGTTGTGGAGACAAAACAGATTTTAAGCATTTGAGCTACGAGTATGTTGTTCAAATACTAACAGAAACTACCCCAGTAATTGCGACTTTCTGGTTCACTACTGAATTTGCACTTTGTAAACCTGCAGTATATTTGTATGACCCTCACAATTTCCCATGAGTCAAGCACTGAACAGATGACAAATCGACAAACCACACCATCAAGGCGGGACTTGTGGAAACAGAAAATTTAGCACAAAGTTGAAATCGCAGAAATCTCCATCTGATTACAGCTTTACTCAAATAACTTAGGGGTATGAAACCTTTTTGAGAAGTTGGCAGAGCTTGCCCTCCACAACTTTCTCGCTGGATGTGTTGATCAAAAGTAAAAAGTAAAGTTATCACCGAAAAACACGGCAAAAAAGATAAAAATTCGACTTAAGCATGCACGGTTCAAAAGTTATGCTATGCAGTAAAAAGCGGGATGGATGGAAGGATAGAATGAAGGACAGAAAGATGAAGTTGGGGGCAAAATAAGAAAGTAATTGGTCTTGCGCATGACACGTCTAATGAAGGTGAACATTATTGCAAGGTTACTTTATAACGTCCATCCAGAAATATAAAAAAAAAAATATTGACCGGACACGAAAAAAGGACCCTTTTTTGACCTCTAAGTATGACCTTGACCTTGGTCTTGTGCACAACACATCGTCTCATGATGGTTAACATTTCAGCCAAGTAATTTCACAATCAATCCCGGAATAATAAAGTTATTGACCAAACACGAAAAAGATCCTTTTTTGATATTTGACCTCTAAGTATGACCTTGACCCTTGAGGTACCGACCTTGGTCATGCGGGCAACACATTGTCTCATGGTGGTTAACATTTCTGCCAAGTAATTTCAAAATCCATCTAAAAATAAGAAAGTTATTGACCAGACACAATTTGCCCATACACACATAAATGATTTTGTGATGGAAAATAACTAAAAAAATATAATGCAAGAGTTATAGTTCTTGCCCTCTGCATGTCGTCTAATGTTGATTAATATTTACATGAAGTTTCGTGAAGATAGCTTGAATGGTTTTCAAGTTATAGAGTGGACATGATTTTGTGACAGATGGACAGACAGACACCCAGGGTCTCCCCGAAATGGGGGAGACATAATATTGAAAAAAAAACTCTACCACATTAGGAGCAGTCTGATCAGGGTCTATACTGTTTGCCATTCCATTTGCACCCTGGATGATGAGGCAGATTTTGTAAAAATTTTGGAGAATTAGATCAAGTTCTCAAGGTGTTCAAACTTCTAAGGATTTCATGGATTGTGTCTACAGTGCTTTTAGCTTCATGGGAGATAACTAAATCCAATACCCAAACACTTGCTCCAACTAGGGCCTAAATATTTGGACATCTCAACTCCAAACAAGTGCAATTTACAACCAGATGTTTCTACCTAAAAAAGCTGGATGAGTAGCAAACAGTGTAGACCGTGATGAGACTGCAGAATGTCTCATCTGGGTTTACACTGTTTGCTCAGGCCTATCTGTATGAATACAATACACACGGTATACAACTTTTTTGCCCTAATGCTCTTGAATATTAAAATACACCACAATCTCTTTATAACACTATTAATCCTTTTTGTACCAAATGGAATCTTCCACCTTATATATAGCATGAGTCCATTTCAAAATTTTGGGGTGTCAGGTTGTGTTTTCTTCCAATTTTATTTGGAAAATGGCTGGACTTTTTGCAAACAGTGTTGGCCCTGATCAAACATTCTGCGGCGTCTGATCTGGGCCTGCACTATTTGCCCTGGTATCCGTTTTGGGGTTTCCGGTACTAAATGGGTTAATGGGGTCCAAAATGGAAGTAAAGGTGAAGAATCGATCCAATTAACCCACAGCTCCAATCAGAGACACCAAAGGGAAAGAAACACTAACAAGAAATCACTAAACTTTAATGGAAATATCCAAAGCAGAAACCGTGTTACTTAATATACCATGTTATATCCAAACAAAAATGTGTAGATTATATAGAAAAATGACCATTTATGGTCATTTTTCTATATAATCTACACATTTTTTGGATCCAACTTAAAACCGTGTTATATCCAAACCATGTTATAATGAACCGTGTTATAATGAGGTTGTGGTGTACATATGAAACATTGACTTTCTGTTCCGATCAGCAGAAAATGTTATTTTTTCTCTTTGGCATTTAAAAATTTATAAACAGGACAAATTTCAAGCTCGCATGGGTTGAGCATGAAAAGTTTTATAAACCCCAGGCTCTGGTTCTTGGGCTGAAGGAAGAACAAGAGGGCCATGATGGCCCTGGATCGCTCACCTGATCCATATTGTACAAACAGAATTGTGGGTAATATATGGTGGTGTGGAGGGTTTGAGCAATTTTGGTTGGACCCAAAGACCATTTCTGTGAAATTAATTCAAAATCAGTCTGCCTGTTTAGGAGCAGAAGTCATTTTGAGAAGTACATGTAGAAGTCATTTTTTGATGAAATGACATCTCAATCCCTGCCGCCCAATGAAACCAATGGGGTTTAAATGCACAGATGGTTCCACTCGCACCACTTTGCCTGGACAGGCTAAGACCTTCAAAGTGGTTTACCAATACTCCTGTAGAAGCACCTTGCAGCCAAGATGGGTGGGGGCCAAAAGTTTCAAAAGCCATCTGTCTCTAAAAGGAAGCAATTTTATAGGAATGTTCCATGAGTGACCCTCTAACAAAATTGCTCAAAATATTTTGCTTAACTGAGCATGATGGCCACCACAGCTAAAAACCTCAAACCTCATTCCTGGCACATAATTTCATAATCCATCCACTGGTTAAGGAGAAGAAGTCGTTTAAAGGTTTTTTTCTATTTTTAGCTCTGGCAGCCTATCTTGTTCACCAGAGCGGAACGGTTTGAGCAATTTTGGAAGAGGGTCACCCAAGGAACATTCCTGTGAAGTAATTTCAAAATCCATCCACTGGTTAAGGAGAAAAAGTCGTTTAAAGGTTATTCTATTTTTAGCTCTGGCGGCCATCTTGTTCACCCGACTGGAACGGTTTGAGCAATTTTGGTAGAGGGTCACCCAAGGAACATTCCTGTGAAGTAATTTCAAAATCCATCCACTAGTTAAGGAGAAGAAGTCGTTTAAAGGTTTTTCTGTTTTTTAGCTCTGGCAGCCATCTTGTTCACCAGAGCGGAACATTTTGAGCAATTTTGGTAAAGGGTCACCCAAGGAACATTCCAGTGAAATAATTTCAAAATCCATCCACTGGTTAAGGAGTAAAAGTCGTTTAAAGGTTATTCTATTTTTAGCTCTGTCGGCCATCTTGTTCACCCGAGCAGAACGGTTTGAGCAATTTTGGTAGAGGGTCACCCAAGGAACATTCCTGTGAAGTAATTTAAAAATCCATCCACTAGTTAAAGAGAAGAAGTCGTTTAAAGGTTTTTCTATTTTTAGCTCTGGCGGCCATCTTGTTCATCCGGATCAGAACATTTTGAGCAATTTTTGTAGAGGGGTACCCAAGGAACATTCCTGTGCAATAATTTCAAAATCCATCCACTGGTTAATGAGAAGAAGTCATTTAAAGGGTTTTCTATTTTTAGCTCTGGCGGCCATCTTGTTCACCTGAGTGGAACAATTTGAGCAATTTTGGTAGAGGGTCACCCAAGGAACCTTCCTGTGAAATTATATCAAAATCCTTGCACTGGTTAAGGAGGAGAAGTCGTTTATAGGTTTTTCTATTTTTAGCTCTGGCGGCCATCTTGTTCACACGAGCGTAACGATTTGAGCAATTTTGGTAGAGGGTCACCCAAGGAATATTCCTGTGAAATTATTTCAAAATTTGTCTAGCAGTTTTGGAGAAGAAGTTGTTTAAAGCAAAAGTTGACGACGGACGCACGCACGCACGCACGGACGACGGAGGACGGACAAAGACTGATCACAAAAGCTCTACTTGAGCACTTCGTGCTCAGGTGAGCTAAAAAGGCAATATAAATCATAGTCATTATTTAAGTCATTTATTGTTTTTCTTCTTTACTATTGTAACAGGTATTATTTTGCATTTTTATAAAAACAAATGTCGGAATAAAAACAATAACAAATTTTACATGCAGTTCTAGCACTGAATAATATAATGCTTATGTACAGATAGCAAATGCAAAATTCTACAAAAGAATTTCTAAATACACATACAGCATCACATTACAGATCAAGTTTTCTTTACTGTTGTGAGAACAGCTGCACAAAATCACCAAAACTATTATCATACCATTACGAAAACACGCCTATTCAAATATATTGTTAATTTTACCGCCGAAAAAACGAAAATTTTTAGAGGAAAAATTGCAATATTTTTCTCATTTCTGCTCAAAATATAGATTGTGGGTAATCGTTAGAACCACCTCATCAGTCGGTTCTAACGAGTACTCACAATCTATATCTTAGAGCAGAAATAAGGTGTACCCCCGTAAACCCCCGTTTCACTGTATAAAAGTGGGGTTCAAGGGGGTCAGAATTATATAGGTGCGATTTCGTGATGCTCTGGTACCTCTGTGAAGCTGATATTATGTTTTTTACCCTCAATATTGAAAGAAGACATGTATATTTTTTCTTATTTTTGCCTGAAAACAGATTTTGATATTTGATGCCAATTGTCTGGAGACAAATGGCATGAAATTTTGACATCTGTTTTCTGGGAAAATTAAAAGAAAATTAAGAAAATGTTGTCTGCTGAAATCTTTAACCAGAGTGCTAAGCATTCATGAAGATTCTTGTGAGCGCGAAAATCTAATTTTAAAGTAAATCAAAAAGATATCCCTGTTATACCTCCTGACCTTGCACTCTGATTAAACCTAAAAAGCTTACATAACAATAACACACCCATGCAATATAGTGCATTTTTTCACATCCACACCCATGCGATATAGTGCATTTTTTCACATCTCCAAAATGGCCACTTTCTGATGAAAATCCGTAATATTATCGATACTGCAAACATAGGTTGTGGGTGCACATTAGAACTGTCTCATTGAGGCAGTTCTAACAAGTACCCACAAACCATGTCGTGGAGAAGAAATAAGAAAAATAATGCATACCCCCATAAAAAACAGTTTTCTCTATATGAAGTGGGGTTTAGTGGGGTGTTCATTTCACGGACTTATTAACGTGATGCAAAACTATCCCTGTCTTGAACAAATTTTCATGGTCAAAAGTTGTTCAAAGCACTGCAGTTAGACTAAGCAATTGTGCTATATCCAAAGAACATTGTATAGATAAAACAGAAAACAAAAATTTCACCGAAGGCAATGTTGTGCCTGTTGGGTCAAATCTTCTTTCTTATGAATGTTTTCATTGCTCTTAAAGGAACTCATTTTTGATTTTTATTTGCCTTCACTGCAGCTGGTGTTGTGCCGTGTGGCGGCCGTAAAACGTCTCCCCGTACATCAACCATAGTGCAGTTTATATTTTACTTTTGGTCCTTTGAGATCATCGTGAATATTCGAGAAATATCAGAAATAAATTATTGGTTTAGACTCATTCTAGACAGGTTTTTAATTATTTGGACCCCATTTTGATTTATATCAGTCTTTGAATCGACTGCCTTTTAAAAATTCACCAGATCATTACAGGGTTACTGATGAGGCTTTATTAGCCGAAACTACGTAGTATGGCCCATCTTCTTTCTTATGAATGTTTTCATTGCTCTTGAAGGAACTCATTTTTGATTTTTAATTGAACATAAGGGTGGATGCAACTGTCAACATATTAACCCTTTTTGTAGCAAATGGAATCTTCCTCTTTATGTATACCAGGAGTCCATTTCAAAATTTAGGGGTGTCAGGTTCTGCAGCGTCTGATCTGGGCCTGCACTGTTTGCCCGGTACCCATTTTGGGGTTTGTGGTACTAAATGGGTTAATGAACAAACAGATGGAAAACTTAATCCCTACACTGAGTCATTCTAAAAGCAGCCATGACAAAAATGACAACTAAATAATTTTTCTGTATAATCTATATAATGCATGTTTGTTTGTTGGAATATTTTTTAAAAAATCAAGGTCAGAATGATTAACATTTATGTGTCACAATTGTCCTTCAGTAAACATCACTATATTGCTACATTTCCTTTATGTATCATGTCAGAATCAAAATAATTTTTTACCCTTATTTAATTCAAATTCAAGTCCGACTCAAAGCTAGAAATAACTAGAGCTGTCAGAGGATCTGACTATAGCCCCGCTTCAGCGCTGTCAGAGAAGAAAGTTATTTAAGCTGCAGAGAAAACAGTTATGAACAAGAAATAACTGTTGAAAATTTTACATTATCTGGAAAAACTCTAAGAGTTGTGAGCCCTTGTCCCTCATTTCAATGAGCATGATACATTACCAGAATGTCCATGTTTATACTAAATTTCATCTTCCATTTTTCAATGTTCAAAGGGTAATAACTCCTAAAGTAGGCAAATCAGAGTCAGGGTTCCTGCGCTCTGCACATTGTCTCATGGTGCTTTACACTTGTGTGAAGTGTCATGAAAATATCTCAAATGGTTTGTGAGTTATGGAGCCGACACAGTCAAAATTGCCTTTTTAAATGTTCAAAGGGCAATAACTCCTAAAGTAGGCAAACCAGAGTTATGGTTCCTGCACTCTGCACATCATCTCAAGGTGCTTTTCATTTATTTGAAGTTTCATGAAAATATCAGAAACGGTTATGGAGCGGACATAGTTAAAATTGCCATTTTTTAATATTCAAAAGCCTATAACTGAAAAAGTAGACAATCCAGAGTTTGGGTTCCTGCGCTCTGCACACGTAATATGGTGCTTTACATTTGTGTGAAGTTTCATAAAATTATCTCAAACGTTTTTTGAGTTATCGAGCAAAGACGGCTAAAATTGATATTTTTCAATATTCAAAGGGAAATAACTCAAAAATTAGGCAATCCAGAGTTATGGTTCCTGCACTCTGCACACCATCTCATGGTGTTTAATGTTTGTGTGAAGTTTCATGAAAATATGTGAATGGGTTTTAAAGTTATGGAGCGGACACGAAAATTGTTAACAGACACAGACAGACACACAGAAAATACGAAAACCAGAGTTATGGTTCTTGCGCTCTGCACATTGTCTCATAGTGCTTAACATTTGTGTGAAGTTTCATGAAATTATCTCAAACAGTTTTCGAGTTATGAAGCGGACACTGTTAAAATTGCCATTTTTCAATGTTCAAAGGGCAATAACTCCAAAAATAAGCAATGCAGAGTTATGGTTCCTGCGCTCTGCACATCGTCTCATAGTGCTTAACATTTGTATGAAGTTTCCTAAAAATATCTCAAACGGTTTTCGAGTTATGAAGCGGACACAATTAAAATTGCCATTTTTCAATGTTCAAAGGGCAATAACTCCAAAAGTAGGCAATCCACAGTTATAATTCCTTCGCTCTGCACATTGTCTTATGGTGTTTAACATTTGTGTGAAGTTTCATGAAAATATGTTAAGCAGATACAAAGTTATGGAGCCAACACAAATTAACGGAATCACGGAATTACGGAATTACGGAAAATGTTCAAAGGGCAATAACTCCAAAAGTAGGCAATCCACAGTTATAATTCCTTCGCTCTGCACATTGTCTTATGGTGTTTAACATTTGTGTGAAGTTTCATGAAAATATGTTAAGCAGATACAAAGTTATGGAGCCAACACAAATTAACGGAATCACGGAATGACAGAAGGACATGGCAAATCCAATATAGCCCCACTTTTTCAAAGCGGGGCTATAAAAATACTGTAACTTTATTTCATAAGAAAATCATTTTTGGCACAATAGTCTAACATGGCTCCTAAAATCAGTTAAGAAAATAAGCTAAAATGTGTCAAAGGTATGTAAAAAATTTCCATGCATATCTTATTGCCACAGTGAACACAGTGTTTAGTGTTAGTCAGCACCAGTGTTGCGGGTCCAATATATGGGAAGTGACAGGTGATCTTGTGTGCTCAATCATTTTTACTTCACTCTTAAGATGCCATGAAAAACTGCATGTGAAAATGTCATCTGTTTATGTCATCTTCTAAATCTTGCAAACTTTTTAACATATTTTTGCACACAGACAAACAGTCCTAGAGGAGCAGTCTGATCTGGGTCCACACTGTTTGCAAACATGACTTATAAAGTTACCAGCAGATGACAAAACAGACAACAATTGTTGTGATTGGCATCTTACTGGTTAATTACTTATTTGTTTTAGGCAAATGAGTACATGATTGATCATGGTTTTTGATGATCGATCATATATAACAAGCTCTTTTATCATATGATGTCTCGTCTGAGAGTGTAATAACGCGGTGTAATATTTTCGATAATCCACTAGTGGATTAAATACGCAAATTAGCTAGATACGTCCCGTAACGTTACATGTATGACGTCCTTAACGCATCGCATTTACTAACGGCGGAATATTGACATTATTGTAAACAATCGTGGATAAAATGCACTATAAATGTCATATGATAAATAGAATCGTGCATTCGTGTTCATGAATTATTGAATTTATTAAACTCGTTCAGGAAAAAGGATAAAATGCTCGGCAGGGCCTCGCATTTTATCCCTTATCCTCAACTCGTTTAATAAATTCAATAATACATGAACCCTCATGTAAGATGCTCTATATAATACAAAGCTTATGTCAGGATCCAAAGAAGTAAACTACACCACCTCTTTTAGCACTTTCATAGTGTTCATAGCAGAAGAAACTATGTAAGTTAAACAACTGTGTGCCGGCCTCGGTAGCTCAGTCGGATACACATCTGACTGGTGATCAGGAGGATGCGGGTTCGATTCCTGCCGGGGTCAACGAGATTCTTTCGTGGTGATTGATCATGAAATCTTGTCTACGGTCATTCTCTCCCTTCCAACGTTTCTGGTGAAAGAATATGCACTGAACTGGTTATATGCCCACCACCCCCCAGAAATCTATGTATGGTGATTTTTCTATATGATCTATATATTTTTTATATTTTAAGAGATCCAACTTTAAGCCATGTTATATCCAAAACCAAATTGTTACAAGACCTGTCGCCGGACAGGATAGCTCACCGGAAGTCGCGCTTAGACTAGTCGTGCAAAGTCAAATTTTCAGACTCATAATAGAAACAAAGTCACTAGGAAAGAAACCAGTGCTATATCAATATTTGGGGCTCACGTATGATTCAAGTTTGACTCATTATTATCACTTTTAATTCCATTTAACCCTTAGACATGAATCAACGAATCAAAACTTGCCAAATATAAAGGCTCTATTTCAAATGGTCAAGAAGTTATCAAAAAAGAAGATCACAGGACCAGGATCAAGGTTACAGGTCAAAATTTTATAAAAGAATGGGAAGGCAATGTGACATGGAACCTACATATCAAGTAAGAAAGCTAGTGTTAAGGCAAAGTCACAAGGAACCTACATGGCAAATATGAAGGCTCTACCTCAAAAGATTAGAAAATAATGATAAGTAGGTCAAAAGGTCAAAGGTCAAGGTCACAGGTAAAAACAATTTGTATAAGTGGTAAGGCAATGACACTAGGAACATTCATGCTCTGGAGCGATAACAAAGTTTTTCTAAAAATAGCCACAGTGACCTTGACCTTGAGGCCATGACCTGCTCGAGATATTATCATGAGCAACATTTGTGTGAAGTTCTATTAAAATCTGTTGAAAATATAGGAATTTATATACCAAGTATGAAGGTACTACCTCAAATGGTTACGAAGTTATGATAAAGTAGGTCAAAGATAAAAAAAATTGTATGAGTGGAAAGGTGATATCACAAGGAACTTATAAGCCAAATATGAAGGCTCTATCTCAAATGGTTATGAAGTTATGACAAAGTAGGTCAAAGGTCAAGGTCACAGATATTTTTTTGTATGAGTGCTAAGGCAATGTCACAAGGAACCTACATGCCAAATATGAAGTCTCTATCTCAAATAGTTAAAAAATTATGACAAAGTAGGTCAAAGGTCCAGGGTCAAGGTCACGAGTTATAATAAAGTAGGTCACAGGTATTTTTTTTGCATGAGCGGTAAGGCAATGTCACAAGGAACCTACATGCCAAATATGAAGTAGGTCAAAAGTCTATGGTCAAGGTCACAGGTCAAATTTTTTTGTATGAGTGAAAAGTGAATGTCACAAGGAACCTACATGCCAAATATGAAGGCTCTATCTCAAACCGTAAGAAATTTATAATAAAGAAGGTCAAAGGTCACAGGTCAAGGTCACAGGTCAAAATTTTTTGTATGAGTGTTAAGGCAATGTCACAAGGAACCTACATGCCAAATATGAAGGCTCTATCTCAAATGGTTACAAAGTTATGATCAAGTAGGTCAAAGGTCAAGGTCATCGGTATTTTTTTTTGTATGAGTGCTAAGGCAATGTCACAAGTACCTACATGCCAAATATGAAGTCTCTATCTCAAATAGTTAAAAAATTATGACAAAGTAGGTCAAAGGTCCAGTGTCAAGGTCACAGGTCAAAATTTTTTGTATGAGTGGAAAGGGAATGCCTAAAGGAACATACATGCCAAATATGAAGGCTCTATCTCAAATGGTTAAAAAGTTATGATAAGTAGGTCAAATGGTCAAGGGTCAAGGTGACAGGTCAATTTTTTTTGTGCGAGTGGGAAGACAATGTGACAAGGAACATACATGCCAAATATAAAGGCTATATCTCTAACGGTTCTAAAGTTATGATAAAACAAAAAAAATACCATAATTACCATAATAATTCAAAGTATGTGGCCTTGAACCCATGGTTACTGTCAAGGTTACAGGTCAAAATTGTTTGTATGTGTGGGAAGGCAATGTCACAAGGAACCCACATGCCAAATATGAAGGCTCTATCTCAAACGGCTCCATAGTTATGTTAAAACAAAGAAATTACCATAATTACCATAAAATTCAAAGTATGTGACCTTGACCCAAGGTTACGGTCATGAAAGCTGATGCTGCTGCTTAATAATTGAGATTAAGTATAAACTAAATCCATCAGAAGGTAAAGTAGTAATGAACTCCTAAAACCTTTAACACAAAAACTTGAAAATTAGAATTCTAAGTCTGTGACCTTGACCCAAGGTCACGGATATGGCTACTGATATTGCAAATAAAAACTATACACCAGTATCTATCATGATACCAAATATAAACTCAATCCATGTAGGCATAAAAAAGAAATGAGCTTCTAAAAAACTTTAACACAAAACTTTAACATTTGTGGACGCCGACGCCGACGCCGACGCCGGGGGTAGTAGAATAGCTTACCTGACCTATCGGTCCGGTGAGCTAATAATGAATAATGTTATAGAGGTTGTGGTGTAATATACAACTCGTTCTTGGATCATACTACTAACCTTTAAGGGGTATGGGAACACCTTCATGGGAGGCAACTCCTGCAAAAGTATTTTTGTCTCCCATGTCAACAGGGGTCAACCTTTAAAGAGAAGAATTTGCTCCTGAGGAGCAAATTCTTTCTTTTAAGAGTAGAGCCCTTTTCAGTGGGACAGTTCTTATAGAAAAGCAAACAGGAAGTCCCAAAAGTTGTCTCCATTTGAAAAAAATGGCCGAAAAATCTGCCAGGTGTTCCCATTCCCCTTAAATGCCAATCATGACCATAGCAGCTGATATTTTTCATATGAAAAAGCACCAATAAAAATTTTAACACTGTCAAAAATGGGGTCATAATGTTTCAAAATATAACTTAGTAACATGAAAGGTATGACCATGTAAGCAAGCTCATGAATAATGGTGTACATATGTGATCACATAACCCAGCAGGCACACAACTTGTTTGCAACACTGTTGTCGTTGATGCGACATTGCATAGATGTCATGTGCCTGCTGGGTAGTGACGAGCAAAGGCTTCTGACGGGATTGAGTAACATTAAGTACATGTAAGTGACCATATGAGCAAACTCATTCATTACGAAAACACATCCATACAAATACATTGTCAACTTGACCGTCGGTGGAACGAAAATTTTAAGATGAAAAATTGTCATATTTTTCTTATTTCTGCTCAAAATATAGATTGTGGGTACTTGTTAGAACCGCCTCATTGAGGGGTTCTAACAAGTACCGGGTATCCATAATCTATATTTTAGAGCAGAAATAAGAAAAATAAGGTATATCTCTGTAAACCCCAGTTTTACTATATAAAAATGCGTTTCAAGGGGGTCAAAATTATATAGGCATGTTTTCGTGATGAAAAAGGGGATTTGTCACACAGGTGAAAAGCAAAGGCTATGGAAAGCCTGTGCGTAAGTGCTGCCTCTTCTTAGACCTTTGCAGCTTGCAGACATGTATTGGAGACATTCAATTATTATGAAAGAAATTCGTCTAGCCCTATGAGGGCCTTTTTCACATGAGTAAGCTCATATATAAGATTAAATGTGTGATCTGAGGCTTAACAAGCTTGACAGTGGTCAAAATATGAACTTTTCTTGTAAGAACTGTAATGTAACACAGTGGTATTTTTGCTGATGAAATGTGAGCAGCTTTTGCATTTGCAAAAGCTGCTCACATTTTTCTGCAAAAATATTAGTATATACCATAGTAACGGACCCTGCCCATCGGGGCTTGAAGAAATAGATGGGCTGCATGATGCTTCCACGCAGAGCTGACATTGACTGCACACGAGTACTGGTAAACCACTTAGAGGATTTAAGCCTGCCCAAGCAATTCGGTGTGAGTCAGACCGTCCATGCTTATAAACCCTATTGGTTTCCTTGGTCGACAGGGCTTGAGATGTCATTTCATTTCAATGTCGGGTAAAAGTCCCACAAAACTGGAAGCAACGTCTCCAAAATGACCTATACAGTGTTGACAGGGACATTAAACCACAAATCAAACAAACAAAATATGTCATTGTAAATGGTAAATTTCAACAATACCTTAACCCTTTTTGTACCGAATGGAATCTTCCTGCTTATATATTGCAGGATTCCATTTCAAAATTTGGGGGTGCCAGGTTGTGTTTTCTTCAAATTTAATTAGGAAAATGGCCTATCATTTTGCAAATAGTGTAGGCCCTGATCAGATGCCGCGTTCTGCGGCATCTGATCTGGGCCTACACTGTTTGCGAACAACCGTTTTGGGGTTTCCGGTACAAAATGGGTTAACAATGTAAGTTTTGAACCACTGGCCCCAGAAGTTTATATGTATATGTATATGTAATGAAATACTGGAAATATGTGCACAATGAAAATCATATTTACAATACAGTAAACCCTCAACAGCTCAAACACTGACAACCCTTTAAAGGGGAATGGGAACACATGGCAGATTTTTCCGCCATTTTTCCAAGGGAGACAACTTTTGGGACTTTCTGTTTGCTTTTATTTAAGCCTTGTCCCACTGAAAAAGGGGTCTACTCTTAAAGGAAAGAATTTGCTCCTTAGGAGCAAATTCTTTCCTTTAAGAGTTGACCCCTATTGACATGGGAGACAAAAGTATTTTTGCAGGAGTTACCTCCCCTGAAGGTGTTCCCATTCCTTAACATGATTGTTTTGAACTCTTTTTTGAGTCCCTAGGAAATTCTACCCAGAGCTCCAGATTAGGGATATTAGGGATAATTTCGGTCATTTCATTTTCTTTGATCTGGCATCACCTCGATGAGGTGATTCTAATGAGTGCACACAATATACAAAAGGTACACCGAGTGCACTCATTAGAATTGCTGTGCTGAGTGCACTCATTAGAATCCCCTCAATGAGGGGATTCCAATAACTACAAACGACATGGAAATAATTATATCTAACTCGAAACGGTATACTGAGTGCACTCATTAGAATCACCTTGATGAGGTGATTCTAATGAGTACACACAACATACAAAAGGTACACTGAGTGCACTCATTAGAATCGCTGTGCTGAGTGCACTCATTAGAATCCACTGAATGAGGGGATTCCAATTACTACAAACTACATGGATATACATGTAATTATATCTAACTCGAAAGGGTATGTTGAGTGCACGCATTAGAATCACCTTGATTCTAATGAGTGCACACAACATACAAAAAGTACACTGAATGCACACATTAGAATCGCTGTGCTGAGTGCACTCATTAGAATCACCTCAATGAGGGGAATTTAATAAGTTCTCACTACATGGGTATATCTTATTCATTCTGACCTGGTGCTCTGAATAACCCTCAGTCTATCATGAACAAATATTTATGGTCTCAAAGGTGTCTGAGTCATTGCAGTTCTCCTGTATATGTTAACAATGTTAACGTGTAAATCTTTAAAGATGGGTAAAATCACAACACAAGTAACTCACCAAACCCCAAATATTGGGGCATTTAGGACAAACATGTATTGAAAAACTGCTTTCTAGTCTACCAGAACTTTAACCCTTAAAGCACCATGCAATAGCATAGCAGACAGCTCACATGAAATGTCAAGCTCAATTCTCCAAAGGACAATGACAAAAACAGCCTACTCTTAAAGGAAAGAATTTGCACACATGAGCACATATATGAATAATCCAAACACAATCACTTTATATGCATCTGGCACACTGCCAAAGACACTCTGGCACCCTGCCAAAGAAAATGGCATAAGAACAGTAACATACAGTCTAGTGAAGTCTGTCTCTATTAAAAGCACCTGAAGTGGAAAGTGAAGCCTCAGATCAGCTTGCGCAGCTTACACTGATCAGAGCCTTCACTGACCACACATTATACAGTATGTATTCTAACAACACTGCTTATTCAAGCATTGTCATGTGACCAACAATAATATAATGTTATTAATCAAGTAATTTCGTATTCGCCCAGTTACAGGTCCGAGGTCTGCTGTATTGGGCCGCGGCCGAAGGCCGAGGCCAATACAGCTGACCGAGGATCTGCAACTGGGCAATACGGAATTACTTGATTAATGACAATTTTGTTAATTGACATCATCAAAAACATGAATAATGATTTTTGACCTTCGTGTTAATACAGATGACCTCAGAACAGTACAGGATAGTCAATTAATAATGCTGAATACAAAAATTAACCCTTATCCGGCTGAACACGATAAAAATTACCTTTGCAAACAGTGTAGATCCAGATCAGATGGCTTCTGATGAAGCCATCTGATCAGGATCTACACTATTTGCCATTCAGTTTGTGAACTGAAAGAACACATTGTATCAAGAAATTTGATTGACTGACAGTCAGAAATGGGTGTGGCTAAATCAATTCATTTAGCAGGACAAAATTAAACCAATCACAAACAATATTTATTGGCAAGAATGTCAGGTCTCTGGGGTACAAATTGATTAAGAAAAATGGGTGCACAGATGGAAAGCTGCACACCTATACTGCACAAGGCTTCATCACGAAAACACGTCTATATCATTTTGACCCCCTCGAACCCCACTTTTATATAGTAAAGGGGTAAAACATATTTTTCTTATTTCTGCTCTAAAATATAGATTGTGGGTACTCGTTAGAACCGCCTCGATGAGGCGGTTCTAACGAGTACCCACAGTCTATATTTTGAGCAGAAATAAGAAAAAAATTGTAATTTTTCATCCTAAAATCTTAATTTTTTCTGCTCTAAAGGTGGCAATGTATTTGTATTGGCGTGTTTGCCTAATTTAAAGCAGGCACAACAAAAATGGCTAATACACCCCAACCTCTGTGTAACTGTTGTTGAGGGAGGTCCAATACTGTTTCTTCAACAACCATGTTATATCCAAACTAAAATGTACGTATAGATTATTCGAAAAAATTATCATTTATGGGAATTTTTCAATGATTATAATCTATGGATTTTTTGGATTCGTCTTTATACTGTGCTAAACCCAAAAACCATTTTATAATAAACAGTGTTACAAAGAGGTTTTAAGTTTACTGAAGATCCTGACCAGATGGCCATAATGAGCCACCAGGGCCCAGTTGTTCAAAGCAGCATTAGCTTAACGAGCTCGTTAGTGGTCATATTGTTAACTGTTCTAGCAAGTACAATATCTAAAATTTTGGTAATTTTGCTGCTCACATTTTTTTTAGCAAAAATATTAGTATATTTGCGATATTACATGATCAAAGTTTTAACGATAGGTTAACTAATGATGTTGTTAGTTTTTAACAACTGGGCCCAGTTGTTCAATGCATCATTAGCTTAACGAGCTCGTTAGTGGTCAAATTGTTAAGTGTTCTAGCAAGTAAAATTTCTAATATAGTGTTACTTTTGCTGATAAAATGAGAGCAGCTTTTGCATTTGCAAAAGCTGCTCTCATTTTATCAGCAAAAATATTAGTATATTTGCCATATTACATGATCAAAGTTTTAACGATCTGTTAACTAATGACGTCGTTAGTTTTGAACAACTGGCCCCTGGCCCCAGGATGTCAGCAGGCATAGGTACAGTCAACCCTCTTAATACCGACATTCGATATAATGTTAAAACTTGTTATAATGACATTTTTCAATGGAACGAATCCATAGCTCAGGACGAGACAGATTAATTGCTCACTCATTTTTTACTTGGAAGCCATAGAACACGAGTGGATTATTTCTCTGTAACCAATCAAAACAACAAAATAAACCGTTTATTACATTTCCATTCACGTTTTACCTTTGAATTTTTGTATTCAACCATTCTGATTTCCAACCAAAATAATTCCAGTCATGGCATGAATTTCCACAGGTATGGTTTAATTTGAAAATCAGTCGCCATCTTGTTTTCATTTCAACGCAAAAATCAGCATGTGCTTAATATTGAGATGCAACAATGTCATGAAAGTAGAACTGTGTTAGCAAGAAAATCATACTGAATCTTCGTGTTGCAGGTCTTTCCTCAAAAACATCAAATGGAAGCGAAAATTGAAGTCTGATTTCTATGATTTTATCAGATTTTCCGTCAAATGTCAACTATTGTTGTTGTTGTTATAAACGATGTCAGCAACGTCGCCTAACATTTATGACGTCAAAATGTTTGAAATGAAATAATTCATTCAGTGATAATTCACTGAGAAAACTCAGTAAAATCACAACTGAAAATGTAATAAATGGGAATAATCAGGAATATTGTAATAATTCAATACTCCAAGAAAAAAATGTTGTTGTTGATATTTGTTACAATTGCTTCGGTCTTAAGGGTTTATAATGGGCAGACTGCTTCACACTCTACTGGCCATGTATATACAACCTCATTTTCAGTTTGACTGGTCCAATAAATATATTTAACTATAACTACACCTTGGATATATTATACATTTTGACAATGTTTTCACAACACAATCCCAGTCTTCCGCAAGATGATAAAAATGATGTTCTAAACAACATTTATGCTTCAATTCTATTATTTGTTATTTTCATGCATCTTTAATAGTGATTCCTAATACACTATTTATTAAAAGATAATACTCTTTTGTAGTGGATTTTAAAGATCACATAATTATTAACCCTTATCCCGCTGTTCCCGCTATCTTTGCAAACAGTGTAGATCCAATTCAGATGGCTTCTGAAGAATAGGATACAGTAGAACTTCGATGGCTCTAACACCGATGGCTCGTTTACCACTGATGTGTCGAACCCATTCTTGAGCCCCTTGCGAATACTCTACATTAGAAATAGTGGCGGATAATTAATGAGATTTTAGTATTTTATCTTGCAAATGTATGCTGTGTGTACTCATTAGAATCGCCTCGATGAGGCGATTCTAATGAGTACACACAGCATACATTTTCATTATAGAACACCGAAAAGATGTCTAAAAGTATCTTGTTATGCCTCCTGACAGTAACCTCAGTGGCTCGAACTACCACTGTCTCGAAAGGTGTTTGAGCCATTGAAGTTCGACTGTAATGAGAAAACCAGTTTTTGCCCTATGCAAACAACAAAGGAGCAGATCGCCCTGTGCATCTGAGCAGTCTGATCAGCACCTTTTGCATTTGCTGCTCAGAAAATAAATACCTCTTGTTTCTGTATTTAAACTTCTAAGACTCTAGCTAGCCAGAGCTGCTAATCAGGTCGTTTTGTGTCTTACCAGGGGCCAGTTGTTCAAAAGCATTGTTGACCGCCCCTGCCCATCGGGGCTTGAAGAAATAGATGGGCTGCATGATGCTTTCATGCACAGCTGAAACCGACACGCACACGAGTACTGGTAAACCGCTTAGGGGATCTAAGCCTGCCCAGGTAAAGCTGTGCGAGTCGGACCATCCATGCTTATAAACCCTATTGGTTTCATTGGGTGGCAGGGCTTGAGATGTCATTTCATCTCAATGTCGGGTAAAAATCCCACAAAATTGGAAGCAATGTCTCCAAAATGACCTTTACAGCATTGACGGGGACGTTTAACCTCAAATCAAACCACACCAAAGCATCGTTGAGCTCGTTGTCAATTGTTAACTGTTCTAGCCAGAACAATATCTTATATTGTGTTTTTTTTGCCGAAAAAATGGAGCAACTTGCAAAAGCTGCTCACATTTTTTCTGCAAAAATATTACCATATCTGCCATAAGAAATGATACGTTTTAACAAGTTAACTAATGTTAGTTTTGAACAACTGGCCCCAGGTTGGAAACCTCAAAAGACAGGTTTTTCTCCTGATGGGACTAAAATGTTACTTTCACACAATGTTTTTACTTTTTAGTTTGAAGCTATCATTTAAGATATTAACTATTACCTTGTATTTACCTATGAATAAATATAACAATATGACAGCCAATGGAAAGTGATATAACATGATGTTGTCAGTTCCAACAGTATATCATAGAAAATACTATCACAAGTTTTTGACATTATACAACAGGAGGTTGCATTACATTCTTAAGCACATTAAAATGCATTTTATTAGAAAGAACTGGAAAAAAAAACATCATTAACCCACACTAAAGCCATTTCATACAAAATTTATTAAAAAAGATGTAGTAAATTTAACCCTTGTCCTGCTGAATATTCATATATGCCACACCCACTACCGAATTTCAACCAATCAGATTACTTGATGCAAATTATTGCAATAAATTAACAATCTGAATGGCAAACAATGTAGGAGGTTGCATTACATTCTTAAGCACATTAAAATGCATTTTATTAGAAAGAACTGGAAAAAAAAACATCATTAACCCACACTAAAGCCATTTCATACAAAATTTATTAAAAAAGATGTAGTAAATTTAACCCTTGTCCTGCTGAATATTCATATATGCCACACCCACTACCGAATTTCAACCAATCAGATTACTTGATGCAAATTATTGCAATAAATTAACAATCTGAATGGCAAACAATGTAGATCCTGATCAGATGGCTTCTTCATTGTTTGAAAGATAAGACATATCCAGGCTCAGCAGGACAAGGGTTAATAAATTTCGTGAATTTAAATTTCACAAAAATGGTCAGATGTGCAAGATCCCGGCATATGGTAAGCTAATTTGATTTGTTACTTTCAGAAGAACACTAACAGAAATTTGACAAAATGTTGAGACATAAATATTGGCTCATAGACGAGTGGTCATTTCATATGAAGTTTATAATACGAGCCTCTGACAAGTTTCATTAATTTCATATGAAATGATCACAAGTCTAAGATTCTGTTTATCAAATAATGACATTAACAGAAATGAGAACACCCGACAGATTTTTTCCCCCATTTTTCAAAGGGAGACAACTTTTGGGACTTCCTGTTCGCTTTTTTATAAGCTCTGTCCCTCTGGAGCAAATTCTTTCCTTTAAGAGTTGATCCCTATTGACACGGGAGACAATAATACTTTTGTAGGAGTTGCCTCCCCGAAGGTATATCCATTCCCCTTAAATCAAATTTTAATGCCAAAGAAGTCCAAAAGAACTTCAACAGAAAACATAGCATTGTCACTGGCGGTGTCATTACATTACCCATCAGTAACCATGTGTTACTACATGAGTGGTCATACGATTTTTATGACTTGAGGTTAAATCCTCTAAATAACAGAGATGTCATACGAGCCCCGCCAAGCAAATTTGTGTCTTCGAGCATTCCGTCATGACAAATTTTAACTGCGCATGCCCAGCCATTCAGAGGGGCCAGGGATATGGCTTTCTGTCTGAAGGTTCCTCTTGATTCACTGCTTGTATGAGCGAGCAGCAAAGGTTCTGGCGAGACTGCGCGGATGCGCAGGCTCGCCTGAACCTTCGCTGCTCGCATAGGCGATAAGTACCAAAATCGCTTGGCGGGACCCATATGATAATTGAGCTTGTGCAAAACAAAACCTACATTAAGGCTTCTGCAACCAGTGAAGACTCAGATCAGCCTGCCCATTTGTCTTTGCGAGTAAATAAGTAGAGCGATCCAGCTATTTGAAGCTCACAAGTCTTTGGAGTGGCTCAATTGGTATTTTATGTAAATGTTATGACAATGCCTGAAACTTGCCTACTACTCTTAAATCATAGCTTTCAATCATGTTAACGAGTCCATGTAATCAACACCCTGTAAACCCTAGTTTATATAGAGATTGAATGATTGTTTTGGAGTTAAACGGCCAAGTCAACACTATTTTATGTCATTTTTGAGCCAGTCAGTTTATGTATCCACCCTTTCCTGGGCAGGCTTATACATAAGCGGTTAACCACTACAGTGCACTTTCTTTCACCAGAAACTGACAACTGCCCTTCTTGTATCAGTGGAAGGGAGAGAATGACCGTCCACGAAAGAATGTTGCCTACCTGGCAGGAATTTAGCCCGCGTCCTCCTTATCACCAGTCAGACGATCATCCGACTGAGCTACCGAGGCCTGCACTTTATATAGAGACTAGAAATGCGTCCATAGAACACGGATGCCCCTGCCTGAAAACATGTCTATTTTCGTATTAATCCATAGAAAGTTATTGATGGTGTTTAAGTTTGACCTTGACCTTGGAGGTAAAGACCTTGGTTTTGTGTGAAACAGATTGTCTCATGATGGCCAACATGTCTGCCAAGTAATTTCAAAATCCATCCAGAAATAAGACAGTTATTGTCTGTAAGTTTTGGACCCTTTTTTTTTTACCTTTGACCTCTAAGTATGACCTTGACCTTGGAGGTACGGACCTGGATTTTGCATGTGACACATCGTCTCATAATGGTTAACATTTCTACAAAGTAATTTCAAAATCCATCCAGAAATAAGAAAGTTATTGACTGCGTTTAAGTTTCGGACCCTTTTTTTGACCTTTGACCTCTTAGTATGACCTTGAACTTGGAGGTACAGACCTGGGTTTTGCATGTGACACATCGTCTCATGGTTTTCAACATTTCTACAAAAAAATTTCAAAATCCATCCAGAAATAAGAAAGTTATTGACTGTGTCTAAGTTTCTGACAGACGAACGAACAGACGGATGGACAGTGGCAACGCTATGTGCCCTTCCACCATTCTTTGAATGGCGGAGGGCATAAAAACATGTTTTTTGTGGTATATATTAGTTTTCTTATTTCTGTTCCAAGACATAGGGTACTCCTTACAGCCTCAATGAGGCATTTCTAACAAAAACAACCTATTCGAAGTATAAATAAGAAAAATATCACCATTTTGGAGATATAAAAAGAGTCCACTCTTTCACATGGGTTATTGCAATATAATTCTGGGTCTTTTTGAACTAGTACTATGTAGTCTCAAGGGAATACATACATCTTAAGGGGAGTGACTCTTCAAATGTATTTCCGTCTCTTGTCAAAATGGGTCTACTCTTAAAGGAAAGGATTCACTCTTTTAGGGGCAAGCCCCTTTTTCAGCAAGGTACACTTCACCACCACACAAACAGAAGTTGTCCGCCTGGTAAAAATGGTGGACATATATGGGCCGCGTCAAGCGATTTTGGTACTTATCGCCTATGCGAGCAGCGAAGGTTCAGGCGAGCCTGCGCATCCGCACAGTCTCACCAGAACCTTCGCTGCTCGCTCATACAAGCAGTGAATCAAGAGGAACCTTCAGACAGAAAGCCATATCCCTGGCCCCTCTGAATGGCTGGGCATGCGCAGTTAAAATTTGTCATGATGGAATGCTCGAAGACCCAAATTCGCTTGGCGGGGCTCATATGACAGTTGTATCCATTCCTATGAAGGGGAATGGATACACCTGACAATTTTTCTGCCATTTTTCAAGGGGGGCAACTTTCAAGACATTACGATAACACACCCGTAAGACATAGTGCATTTTTTTACATCTCCAAAATGGCTATTTTTCGGATGAAAATCCATGATATCTTTCTTATTTATACTGCAAACATAGGTTGTGGGTGCTCGTTAGAACCGCCTCATTGAGGCGGTTCTAACGAGTACCAGCAACCTATGTCTTGGAGCAAAAAATAAGGAAAATAATGTTTACCCCCGTAAACCCCATTTTTTTTTTCTATACAAAGTGGGGTGTAAGGGGGTGTTCATTTCAAGGACTTGTTCACGTGA